>PVIA01000790.1:0-358354 GCA_004024845.1 Tonatia bakeri
AGAATGTAAAGCTAAGAGACCAGGAGGAAATGCTTGCCTGAGCATTCAAAGAAAAAGAATGAAGAGGCAGAGAGGGGGAGGGCCGGAAGAAGAAAAAGGAGAAGGAAGTGTTTGAAATTACTCACCTGGAAATGTTAGAGTCACCATAAACTAAAATAATCCCCAAGGTTACCAAATAAATTCTTTTCAAATTTAAGAGATTTTCTAAGTCAAATTTTCTCATTTGGTTGGTAGTTTTTTGAAGATTATAAAACCTGCTGATTCTAAGCAATTTAAAATATTCCATAAAATGAAATATAAAATATAAACACTTTGTAATTCTTTCCCAGGGAGAACCCCATATAATAATCCCTTATGTTTTATATTGATGTGTAATATGCTCTTTTTTCTTACTTTAATAGTTTCTAAGAAGTAAGCACAATAGAAAATATATAATACATTTGGTTAAATAAAAGTGTTATACTGGCAAGTCAGTCAATTAAATTTGTTCAGACTTATTCAACTCCTATTAGTTCAAGTGTTCAAAAGAATTATCTTGTGCAGATCTCAACTCCTCCACAAAAGAAGTAAAATAGAGAAACCTCAGGCTTACCTATAAACGTACTTTTGTAGGAATGAAGACTCAGATGAAACATATAAAATATTTTTCCACTGCCTACTTTATTTTGGACTATTGTAATGATACCTCCTGGTATATTATATTTCATTTATGTTATTGTTTTCTACTTAAATACAATAGAAGGTACATGAGAGTAAAGTACTTTGTTTATTTTGCTCCCTTATGTATACACTCCAAAGTGAGAACAGAGGCTGGACTGTAAAATTGTTTATCAAATAACTGTTGAATGAGTTCCAAGATAGAAACAATAGATCCTAACTTGACTACAGAAGCTGACAAGGACAAACATAATTCCAAGACTGACCACAATATTACATGGAAAATATCCTCATGACTTTCAGTTCAGGATTATTTTATATTTCTTTGTACAGACCCCCAAAGTAAAATGAGAGATGTCATTGGCAGTCTTGAGGTCTTGGGAGGGAAATTAGTTAATATGCAGCAGGGTGGACCAGGAAACCTGGTCAGCTAGAGCTAGTACTGATTAACTGTAGCCCCTTTTTTTCTCAGTAGGCTTCCCGAATATTTTCCATTAACAGAGTATTCCACAATTTGGCATACATTAAAATCCATTATCACATACTGTTCTCTTACTGCTGAGTCCTTATTTAGGTCCTTTATGGATCATGTGTTCAAAGAAGTTTATTGATTTTTTTCTACCACAAAGACTTATGTGTTTATGCTCTGCTTAAGCCATTGTTATAAACTTGATCTATATATATTGACCATGATAAAATATTAATAATCATAGAATCTTAGATTTCAAATGGCAAATGGCTTCATTTCAACCAATAGTGGAATTTCTATGGAACATATGATTCAATGTCCTAAATTCTGTCCAGAAAAAAATTAATAATAGAAATTTAAACTTCAACACTTTGTTTTCTAATATTCCTTTTAAATATTAATATAGTTTGCTATTAGAGAACATAAATTTTAAATGATGAATTATCTCATATCCATAAATTCATCTACTAAATAAGCCCAAACTAAAGACAAATAAAACTACTTTCAAACTTTATCCCAGTTTAATGAATATAAACCTGAAAAACTTCAAAATATGTAGTCTTTCATTATGTATGTATGTTTTTAGGAATTTACTTCCAAATTGACACATTTTTGACTGTCAAAATTCTCCCACAGGATTATTGTTAATTTTTAATAAAGATCAAAATATATAACTTGGCTTATAAGACCCCACATAGTCCATACTTGACTGACACTTGCATCTCATCTCACACCTTTATCCTTCTTGCTTATCCTACGTGCTGGCTACTTAAAGGTATAGCACTCAGATCATAATGTCTGATGATACATAATCTTTGGACTGGTATTCTTTTGGCCAAGGGATGGTCTTCTCATTTATTTTCCATTTAACTCATCCTTTCAGGTTTAAAACACTCAAAATAAGATGTCTGCCCTTCAAAGTATTCATCAAAGTGTGTACACACACATACAATACATGTTTTGTTTAAATGTAAAACATATATCAAGTAATTCCACTGCTGGAATTATACCCTAAGAACCCTGAGACACCAATTCAAAAAAAAACTATGTACCCCAATATTCAAAGCAGCACAATTTTACAGTAGCCAAGTCCTGGAAATAGCCTAAGTGCCCATCAGTAAATGAGTGGATCAAAAAACTGTGGTACATTTACACAGTGGAATACTACACAGCAGAAAGAAAGATGGGGCTCCTACACTTCGCGACAGCATGGATGGAACTGGAGAACATTGTGCTAAGTGAAATAAACCAGGTGGTGAAAGACAAATACCATATGATCTCACTTATAAGTGGAACCTGATAAAAATAAATGAGCAAAATAGAACCAGAGACATGGAAATAAGGAATAAACTGACAGTAACCAGAGGGGAAGTGGGAGGAGTTAATGGAGGGAAAAGGAGGAAAGGTTTTCAGGAACCTTTCATGGGTCCTGAAAGATTTTCATGTATAAAGGACACATGGACAAAACCAAAGGGAAGTAGGATCAAGAGTGGGAAGTGAGGATGGCTGGGGTGGAGGGGAGTGGGGGGAAGAAATGGAGACAACTGAACAACAATAAAAAAACTAATTTGTTTATTAGTATTCTATTGAGTATCTTATATTTGCCAGACAGAATGTTAGATGTAAAGATACAATGATGAACCAAAAAGCTTGATACATCTACCTATGATGGTTATGTAGTGAGATCAATAAAATTTTTTCTGAAGTTTTATTTTATAAAATTAAAATTGGGAAAATTATAGATTGCTTCTCTATGGCATACTGTGCTAATACATAGTGGTACTACGGCTGTCTGTATAAAGAAAATTTTTCTTAATTGATATAATTGGTTAATAAATTTAAAAAATTACAAAATTAAAAATGTTAGAAAGCTGTACCATGGGTTAAGCATGGAAACAGAAGTGCAAACTGGGGAGAATTTTGGAATTAAAAGTTAAGATAAACAGTTGTAGTTGACTTTTTAGTATATTTTAAATACACATCTATGTTAAAGTCATTTAATCATTGCTTATTAAAACAAAGTGAGATTATTATGCTCACCTAATAAGATTATTTTTAATCATTTTACAAATATATAATGACCATCTATTAGGTTCAGACATTGTCCTTGAAAATAAAAAAGCATACAAAAATCCTTGTACTCAGGGAATTTTCATCATTACTACAGGTGGGAAAATTGGAAAATACATAAAAAAGTAATGCCCAAATTGTAAAGCATTATATAAATAATAGTTACATTTTCCTAAATAAGTAGCATTAACATATTCGGTTTTTGCTCATTCTACTTTGTGATTCTTATCTATGTACTACACATCCTTG
Organism: Tonatia bakeri; assembly: GCA_004024845.1. Taxonomy (NCBI): domain Eukaryota; kingdom Metazoa; phylum Chordata; class Mammalia; order Chiroptera; family Phyllostomidae; genus Tonatia; species Tonatia bakeri. The sequence goes on from PVIA01000790.1 coordinate 3,446, forward strand.
ACATTGCCATATTTAAATTTTTTCCCATTATTTATTAAATGTCAACTAATAACATATTCTGGGAACTATGCTAAAGTCTTTGCCTATGGTGCTTTATTTAATTTTTAACAACTAAATAATGGGGTATGTAGTATTATTAGCTTAATTTCACATATAAGGAAGTTAAAGCAATTAACAATAAAATCACATATCCAAAACAAATCAACAAAGAAATGGTAGAAAGATTGTTACCTGTACAATATTTGTTTCTTGCCCAGTTAACCTGTGTTAGGTGTCCTTACAATGCTTGTCTAGGTCATATGTTATTAATACTTCATAATAATATTAATAATTATATAATTCACATTTATTTATGTATACAAGGGGTCAGAAATCTTTCTGTAAAGAACTATACATGGTCTTTGTCACATATTTTTTTTGTTTTGTTTTGTTTGTTCTATAATGCTATAAACATAAAAAAAAATTTTGTTAAGAGATGCCCAAAATGAAGTCAAGAGTTTAACCCATGGATCATAGTTTCAAGAGCATAATTAATGCTAATGAAAACAAATCTAATTTTTTATTGGAAATTTGCTGCTATTTTTACAATAGCTTTTCATGTATAAAAATGTATTATGTAACACATTATAAATAATGTAATAATTACTCTTTCTTCTCTTTTTAGAAATGTTTTGATTTAGGGTGGGTGGCACACAATGTGACATACAGGTGATGTATTAGCCCAGGGGTGTCAAACGCATTTTCACTGGGGGCCACATCAGCCTTGCAATTGCCTTCAAAGGGCCAAATGTAATTTTAAGAGTGTATAAATGTAACTACTCTTAAACAGTTAATTGAGAGCTCGGTGCTGTTGCTGGGTAGAAACAAGGTGCCAGGCAGGATAAAACATGGTGGGGGGGCAGATTCGGCCTGTAAGTCTTGATTTTGCCACCTGTGTATTAGAGAACTGTACACTTTAAACCTATGTAATTTGTTAGCCAAAGTCACCCCAAGAAATTCAATTTAAAAATATCATTATTAATTACTAGATTCACTGAACACGTGAGAAAATCATTTTGAGAATATTTTAGTCTAATCTTTAAAAAAATTAGTACATTTGTATATAAAATAATCATTTCTGGTTCAAAAAGCTCTTCAAATTTTTGACTGGTTTGTAAATAAATAAAAAATGTAAACATTAACTAGAGTTACATCTTTATGTGTAGGAGACACAAAAGAATCATTTAATTATTTTGGTTTTTACCTTCATATTGAATACACAGCAGTTCTCAGCACTTGAAAAAGAACAAGGATACCTATATTAGAAATTCATTTTATCTATATTATGTGCTATTTGAAATTAAAGATTAATGATGATGATACTGATGATGATAATAATATCTTCTGCTGAGAATGTAAAAAGTTGGGAAGAACATCAACAAAATGAAGTACATTTATGCATTGGAATACTACACAGCAGGAAGAAAGAAGGAACTCCTACTTTTTATGATACCATGGATGGAATCAGATAATATTATGCTTAGTAAATAAGCCAGTCAGTGAAATCCACATACCATATATCACTTATAAGAAGAATCTAATGAACAAAAATAAATTAACAAGCAAAATAGAACCAGAGGCATGGAAACCTGGAATAGACTTACAGTAGCCAGCAGAGAGGAATGAGGGGGATAATGGTGGAAGGGACTAGTCAAAGAATGAGTATGACCCATGCACATGGACAACAGTGTGCAGATTGACTGTAGGAGTCAGGGCTGTGCAGGGCTGAGGAGGGCAACAGGGGAAAATTGGGGCAATTGTAATAGCAAAACAATAATGAAAACATTGCAAATTTGCATTTTTTATATTTATATAATAAAACACAATTATTTATTTATTTCTGTTATAACCTAGAAATTATTATAAAGAAATATAAAAACATAAAGAATAGAAATTTTTATTTTCAAATAACAGAAACATGGATATTGCTAAAAATACAATGAAAAATGTTTTTAACATTAATTAATCAGAATCTTCAATAACTGTCTTTGCAAAACATTTGGAACAGTCACCACAAACAATATTAGTATGCTCAAGGCATAAATATTTTTCAAAACACAAAAATATTTTGATAAATGCTATCTCTCAGATAAAATTTACTATTGAATATCAAACACCCTTATGAAACACATGTTATAACCAAACTGACAGCTTAAACATTATGGCTTAAGATTAGTCAAGTAGAAATGTGCACCTAGGCATGACCTTGAACCTATGCACCTGATATAGATAATAATATTTAAGAAAAGAGTTTGTTTGTAACTCTCAGATCAGCTGCAAAGTCTGCAGGGTTAAATTAAAAATCAGCTCTTGGAAAGACATGTTTAAACAAATGAAAAGTGAAGTCAGAGACTCATTGAAAATAAACACAAAACATATTTCTTCATGTTATAAGTTACCTGTGACAAAATTCACTGCCTGCGCACTCACACAAACATGCCAATATATTCAAACTCAATGGTAAAGGGTGAAAAGTAGCCTAATTTCAAACTGAGAAAAGAATTCAAATATATACTTCACTGAAGAAGATAAATGGATGATATATAACCACAGGAGCAGGTGATCAACACCACTAATTATTAGGAAAATGTAGATTAAAATACTACAGATTTACTTTTAATACTTACTAGAATTGGCAAATTTTAAAAAAACTGAAAATATAACTTCTGCTTAGATTGAGAAATAACTGGACAGGTCATCATTGATTGTGGGAGTTCAAATGGTATAACTATTTTGGGAAACAGTTTATCAGTTCATTAACAAGTGTGCAAAGGGGACCTAAAAATACAAAACATATTTATAAAAATTTCTGTGTTTATTCTTACATGTTTAAACTTTAGTCACTTTCAAAGTACCCTCCATTTGATGCAATACACCTATTGAAATGTTTTGTCTACTGCTCAAAAAGAGTTTTTTGAAATCATCAATTTTGATGTTTTTTAGCACTGCTGGTTTTTGTTTCACCTCTTCCATATCAGCAAAATGTTTCCCTTTGAGACCTTTTTCATCTGGAAAAAAAAAGTTTACTCTGGGTGAGATCTGGTGTATAGGAAGGATGGGACATGGAGGTCTTGCCATTTTTGGTCAAAATTGGCTGAAGCAGTATGGTCAAGTGTGTTTGTAAATCACCCATCACGAAATGGGCAAACATGTTGAGAAAAGTCTTCAAAAAAAAATTCACTGAAGTCAAACAAAGGTGCAGCTTCTCACAACAACACCAGCCGTTACACTGATACAGGTTGGTTCTTAGAACACTCACCTAAGAAGTGGAGGAAGCCTGTATTATAAGGGGCCTGCCCTCTAGAAAATAATTCCAGTTCTGGGGGTTCTCTGCTTCTATAGGTACTTTCCATGTGCTCCAGCAAACTCACTCCTGAGCATTAATCAAACGTGTGAATATTGTGTATATGTTACTCTTTTTGAACATTGAGAGCTTTTTTATTCATAAATTAGCTTTGATTTACTCAAGGTTCATCCATCTAATTAACCCATTTTCAAACAACAAATATAGCAGCACATGAGTATGATATTTTTAGCAGCTTAGTCTTAAAAATAGCTTTGATTTGCCAAATTCCTGGAAGTAGCAGGTATGCATCACTAAAACCATCAGGATCCTTTATTTCACTATGCAGATGTGAAATATGAATAATGCTAAGTATAACTTAGGTGATATAACATACTTTTTTAATTAGAAAATAAACATTTAACTAAAATATTCATTTAAAATATATCTTTATGTGAAAATCTAGTTCTAAAAATAAATATCATTGTAGAATTATACCAACTACACAAGTGTATTCCCAGTTTATGACCATTAAGTTAGGCAATGGGATGTGAAAAGTAGAGAGAAAGATTATTAGTTTATATGGAGATGTCAGGATTGTTTTTGTTGTTTACAAAAGTAAAGCAGAGGATTAAGTTGTATGAGTTTCCAGGGTTTGTTTCCTTAGGAGGATGGAGATTGTATGTGTTATCTAGATGTACTCAGAAGTGTTGGAGCTTCTACCCCCGTAAGTTATCTTTCTGCCAGTGAAAGGATAATCGGCTTCCACCCTCTTGTAGGAACTAAAGACCAGAATTCTGGAGGAAGCAAAGTAGGCAGGTGCTGTTCTCTTCTAACCCTGTGCCTTCCACAGCATAAGTTCTTCTGCACAAATTGGGGAATACACTGGCATTTCTGAGAAATTTCTTTCAGAGTAAGCTGAAATATCCTACATTTACTGATGCCTATTTCCTTAAGCATGCTACAACAATAAACCTGCAAAGCACATACTGTTAATGGACTATTTTTTAATTACTCATAAAAAAGTACTACAACAGCATGGGAAACAACCTGCATTCACTTTTTTTTATACAAAAATGTATTGCTTTAATGGCACTAACATAGATATTAATATTTTCTTATTTGATCATTCAACTTGTTCACTTTAAGAAAGGCACTCATAAATTATTATTATTTGCTAGGCATTTTTTTTTCATAAAATTAAAAGTAAACAGCTTTGTCGAAACCTGAAAGAGTTCTAATATAAAGTTTTAGAGAGACTGATTATACTGTGCAGAGGAAAATAAAGATATCAGAATGTTTAAGAAAATATTCTCCCCCATTAAGGGGAAAAGCAGTGGTGTCAATAATTCAGAGCCACTTTCCTATTACAAATCTGTATGTCCACATAAGTTATGTCAAAGTGTAATTGTTACATCTTGTGCTGAAACTCAATGAGTCAGTCTTCACCTGCTGGTTGGTGTGTGGAAGGGAGGACATCTTGAACTATTCAGAATCCATGGGTGTCAAATAAAGTCAATTAAATTAATCATAAATGGTCCATCTCCTCCTTGTATCCCATATACCAGCAGTCCTTAATTTGGGGGGCACTAGAGGCTGGTTTTGTGGAAGACAATTTTTCAATGGGCCAAGGATGGGAGGATGGCTTTATAACCTGCCACCAGATGCAGCTTAATTTTCACTTGCCATTCACTGATAGGATTTTGATATGAGTCAGCAAATAACCAGTTTGTTATGGTCTCTGTGAAGTTAAATTTCTCTGCTTATGATAATCTGTGTTTGCAGTCACTCCCCACCACTAGCATCGCTGCCTCAGCTCCACCTCAGATCATAGGCATTAGATTGTCATAAGGAGCAGTCAACCTAGATCCCTTGTGTGCGCAATTCACAGTAAGGTTTGTGCTCTTATGAAATTCTAATACTGCTGCTGATCTGACAAGAGGCAGAGCTCAGGCAGTTATGCAAGTGATGAAAAGCAGCTGTAAATACAGATAAAGCTTTGCTCCCTCTCCCACCACTCACCTTCTGCTGTGCAGCCCAGTTCCTAACAGGCTGTGGTCTGGTACTAGTTTGTGGCCAGGGATTGGGGATGCCTGCCATATACCATTACATGGGCTAACATGTATGAAATATCCAGTTGACTGACATGAATTTCAGTTACAATGGCAAGACACAAATAATCATTGGTATTTTCGAATATTATTTCATGTTAGTAAACTGGAAAAAGGGAAATCTGATACCTAATGGGGTAATTTATAAGATCACTGAAACACAGTCTAATCTTAATAAAGCCTTTTCTACATCACATAACTCTCTGAGCTCTGAGCAACTTTTTACAACAAATTTTTCCCATGAACACTTGACATACATATTGTTTCACTAATTCTCATTAACAATCCAGTGATGCAAATAAAACATACAGTGGTTCCTGTTTTATAGATGTACACACCATACAATATAAAGCCAATGTCAGAAATGTACATCCTTACCGAGAATTGAAATTAAATTTCATGAAAGACCGTTGTTCTAATCTTCATTACTTTTTTCCAAAATGTGCTAAAGTGCTAAATAGAATATTAAATTTTCTAAGGCTTTATAATGAAGTTCTTTGTATTATATTAATACTACTGTAGTAATTTTTAAAACTTATTGTTATTATGCAAAATACAATAAGTGATATTGTCAAAATGACTTCAAATGCAAAATTTAATAAGCTGGGTTATAAGTAACTTATAAATATAATACAATTGCATATTGACTCCCAAATTCATTTTTCTAAAATTTAATATATGAATATAATGACAGTAAACTCTAAAAATAAATATTTATCATATCTGCATGTACTTGCAGGCACACATTAATGTAAGTAAATTAAAATTTATTCAACCTATTAATATTTAATATTTATTTAACAAGTAGAGCATTTTTATAGATAGATCAATAGATAGATTAGGTAGGTAGATAGATGGATGATAGATATATTAGATAAATAGATAGGTATTGAGTTCCCTATGAAAATGTTAAGTGAACACCTTACAGAGAACCCTGCCCCGGCATGTCCTAGGCCCAAAAGTAGGGTTGGGGGAGTGGAGACTGGATGAGAAGTGAGAGCTCAATGTGGAGTATTTAGGCAAAAAACTCAAAAGTAGTCTGAGGCATTTCCAACTGCTTTTACAAATTTTCCTTGACTTCATTTCTCATGAAAAAAATTCATAGTTTCCCATGTTACTCAGGTAACACGCTCAGATGTAGCTCTGAATTGAAAGCTAATATATCTGCTGAGACATGGCAATTTAAATTAAGCACTCACAGAAGGCCATGACACCCTTGCAGTTCAGCTGTGATAAAAGAAGTCTAGTTGGGAGCAGTTCAGACAGGAAGGGCAGGAACCATCAAGTTTTCTTAGGTAAAGATCACATCATTCTTGAGTGCCAGCAAAATGTACTATATTTATAGTAGTCAAACTGCAACTCCATGGCTGATGGAAGGGCAGAGTACAGCACCATAACCGGTAATCAGACCGTCATCTACTGCCAAACCACTCCTCAGGGACCAATCAGCAAGTTCCCACTACCTACCTGCACACAAGATTCATTTGTTAGTTTATAATACGTTTCTTCTTAGATGATAAAAAAGAGAGACTGAGGTGGGGCTGGGGAAGAGAAAGACAAAGTGAAAAAGAGAGAAAGACAGAAGCTCAATGGCTTAAATAGCCACTATAAATTTAAGCCCAAGAAAATTCAAAACTGTTAGTTATTTTTATTACAATGTTAAATGAGCCAAAAGTATAGGTTGTTTATACATATAAATACATTTAAAGAAAAATTGAATGTTTAAATGGAAAAAAAACATTTATAGCTCTTCCTTTAGAAATAGAACACTTGTAAAAATATTTCAAAATTTCTCAAAGAATATTTGAAAGTTAATTACATTTTGTTATAGAAACAATACATCATGAAAGAGATCTTTGATTACTTAGACAAACATGAGAAAATAAAATAGCATTTACATATTGTCTATTCACTTAGCTAAACATTTAAAATAGATTTACTTTGGAAAAGCTCAAAATAACAGGTAAGTCACAGACACTATGGTTAAATATTCGTCAAGTGACCAATTAGAGATAATTACAATTACAAGATTGTTCTCATTCATTAGTTTTATAAAGTTGGAATATAAGTAGTATGAATATTACCCTTTAAAAATTACTTTTATTCTTTGATGGATATAGATATTTCTATAAGTTTTAAATTCAATACTTTAAGTATATTTTTCAGACTTTGGTGTGTGTCTAGTTTGTCTATATTTCTTTTTGACCATATTTTTTCCCTAATTATCCATCATTACTTTTTCCCAAAGATAGAGTCGTGTGTTTGTAGACCAGCCTGTCATCCAAATTTTTAATAAAATTCCATTATGAAATCTAGTGTACTCAAAAAATATTTGCAAAGCTTTAATTTAAAAATCTCATTGTTTTCAATTCTTACAAAGTTTTGTGTGTTTTTTTGCCTGTTTCTGTTTCAGAGTGTCTAAGTATTTTTGATGATATCTTGCTAAATATCTTATTAGTGACTAAAATATGGTTGCTACTTTATTTAAACTATTTTCCTAAGGTTTTATTTATATTATACATAATTATAAATGTATATTAGGTTATCTTTAAATATCCTCTTCTAAATAAAAATAATGAATTAACATTAAGCATGATATAGGAGCTCTCTTCTCTTATATAAAATATATGATATCTGAGTATATTGCATTTACTACATTTACAATTTTAAAGGTGTCTTAGTAGTACAAAGTATTTAGAGGTGACAGCTGGAAGATTTGAAAGATGACTATTTAAGCCCCTGCTGTGACATCTCACTACTTGAGTCCCATTGAGATGTCAAAAAGTAAATGGAAATAAAATGAAATTAGTATAAGCACTGAAAAGACAAAGGTTAGCGACATCAGCATGGAAAGTTTAAGGGCTTGCTGGGATGTACAAAGCGGTAAATTTAAGTTAAAGAAATTTTTCTTATGTAACAAATGCAAAAAAATTTAATCAGAGAAATATTTTATTCTGAGAAATCAACAAAAATCCTCTAAATTTACAGCAGCATGGGATCCTAGAAGAATGGACCTTGAAGAAGTTACGGGGGAGCAAATAAAATAGTTTTGAGTACCCTAGAGGTACTTTACCCATAGCTGTCATGATTAGCCTTGACTTCCTTCTGGAATAGTGTAAATTAAATCACATGGCATGCCACAAGTAATTCCTAAGGAGAGTGTTAGAACAAAGAAGAGATGCAGTCTCCTTTCTAATATTTTGCTGCCAAAATTATAGGAAAAAGATAACTTTTCAACAATTTTATATATCTCTAAAATATATTGAATTGCTCAGCATCTCTCCTATATCCCATATTTAAGAATATAATTTGTTCCTTGTTTTCAGCACACAAGAGACAGCAATTGAGGGAGAGCAAAGTCAAAGTCATATATGATCCAGGGAACAGCACTGACCATGAGCCCCGGTGAGTAGGTAGGAAGATTAAGCAATCCAAATTTGGCAAAACAAACAAACAAACAAAAAACTTAGTTTTTCTTTCCAAAAGGTCTTGACCAAATCCTAAATTCAAATACTTCTCCATTCTTGGTGGGAAACACATTTGCTTATTTGAGTTTCACTAGGAATATGACATTCTCAGGGCTCCATATTTCCTCTGAAAAAAAAATTTAAAAAACATTTCAATCAGTAATCACAAAGAAATATATTTAAAAATGAGATAGAGGGTACATGGAAAAATCAACTGATTTTGAAAGAAAGTCATTTATTCTGGGTCTCATGCGCATTTGCAATTAGTGACTGTGTTTGTCATTCATGTGTCTTCGAGCATGAGTATGCCTATTTCATTTAGTAATTTCAGATCAAAGAAAATCACTTTTTTCACAAGTTAGAAACCCACAGTTTTTTTAAATTACATATGTAATCCTCACAGAAATGATGCATATTTACTTCCCAAGGAATTTCTGTGGGTGATGATGAGGACCATGAATATGAAAATATTAATAAGAAGCTCCTGTCCAAATCTTTCTACCAAACTCTTACACCCACAAGGTGATTAATGGTTAATGTTAGCCAAATGGATTTTATAATCTTTCAGATTTTCTTATACTGGTGAATTAACATTTCATTTTGGATATGGAGTTTACTGGAAATAATTGTAATGTTCAAAATCGGAAAACTCTGTCAAGGCTGAAAGAGAAAGATTCTCATTTTAACATACTGTTACACTGATATACTGTTGAAATCTATCTGTGGAAGTTCATGTATTTGAAATATATGATTGCTCTGAACTTTGTAGAGTTTACAGGAATTCAAACAACCACAAGAAATATAAGATCTTTATTTGCCTATAACTTCACCAATTGGTTAATATTTTATAAAACCTTTGCCAAACATATAGGGAAGACATTGTCATTACAAATTTAAATATTTTTATAACACCTTTAATGGAGTATGATTGACATTACATAAGCTGCATATAATTTTACAAGTTTTGAATGAAAGTATGTATATTTATAACTATTAATATCTATCTACTTACATGTCATCATATCTATCATCTATCCATCCAGTGAAAACCATCAACATAATCAAAACAATGGATACAACTATTACCCCAAAAGTTTTCTTATGTCTTTTTGTACTCCCTTCCTCCTTTTTCTCCACTCACTTAATGCCCATCCATACATGCTCTCCACAGGCAACCACAGATATGAGTTCTGTTACTATATATCAGTTAGCATTTTTCTAGAATTGTATATAAATGAAAATATTCAATGTGCATTTTTTTATTTTTACTAAGTATAATTAGGTTGAGACTCATCCATGTTTTTGTGTGCATCAACTGTTTTGTTTTTAATTTTATTGCTGAGTTGTGTTTCATTATATAAATTTACCACGTTTTATTCAATCATCAGTTAATAGACCTTTGAGCTGTTTTTCAATTTATATTTTTTAAAAATAAAGCAGCAATGAATATTTGAGTCTATATAAAATTTATAGGCACTTGCTTTCATATCCTGAAATGGAATGAATTGGACATATATGAGAGAATACCCAAAGCAACTGGAATTCATATGTAAAAATTGTATATTTTTATATGTTTAAACTTCAGTCAACTTCAAAGTACCCTCCATTTGATGCAAAAGACCTACTGAGACATTTTTTCCCACTGCTCAAAACAGTGTTTGAACTTGTTGATTTTGATATCTTGTAGTGCTTCTGCTGATCTTGTTTCACCTCTTCCACATTGGCAAAATGTTCCCCTTTGAGAAATTTCTTTCATCTGCAAAAACAAAGAAAAAGAGGTGTCTTGGGGTGGAATGGGATGAATAGGAAGGGAGGAAGGGGAGTCATGCCATTTTTGGTCAAAATCTGCTGAACACTGGCATGGTGTAGGCAGGTGCACTGATAAATCACCCATCATGAAAGGGACAAACACATTGAAAAGCCTTCAAAAAATCACTGAAGCTGGATGTAGATTCTCACAACAATGCCAGGTAATGCACTGATACAGATGGGTTCCTAGAGCACTCACCTTGTGATGTAAGCTTGTACTACAAATGGTCTGCCCTCCAGAAGATGATTCACGGTTTTTCTAAGTCCCCCATCCTATTAGAGCTATGTGTTTAACTTTCTAGAAAACTGCTAAACTGACTTTCAAAGATGTACAGTTTTACATTCACAGAAGCAATGTATGAGTAATCCAATTGCTCCACATACTTACCAACATTTAATATGGTCATTCTAATATATGTATCATTATGTCTTGTGGTTTTAATTGGTATTCCATAATGAGCGATGATGCTGAATATCTTTCCTCTGCTTACTTGGCATCTTCCTTGGTGAAGTATCTGTGCAAATCTTATGCACCTCTTTAATTGGGTTGTTCGATTTTTTATTATTTAATTTTGAGAATTATTTATATACTCTTTGTCAAATTACTTTATTATATATATCAAATGTTATCTCTTAGTAATAAGCATCTTTTTACTCCCTTTACAGAATATTTTAAGAGCAAAAGTTCTTAACTATAAGAAATCAAATTTAATTTTTTAAAATATAATAGATCCTGCTTTTGATTTTAATTTGAATAAATGTATAGCTAACAAAATTTTAAAATATATTTAATTTTAAATTTTCTGTAGATGTTTATAGTTTTAGGTTAGGTATTTAAGTCTATAATTCATTTTGAATAATTATTGTATGTGATGCACACATAGATGAATTTTTTTTTTATTTTTCTTTGTCAATATGGATTCACAATTGTTCTAGCACCATTGTATGGAAAAGACTACTTATTCTTCCTCCACTGAAATGTTTTCACAGAGCTATAAAAATCAGTTATCTATATATGTGGAGATCTACTCTGGATCATTTGTTCTTTCCACTGTTATGTTTGTCTATTTTATGCAAATGTCAAATACTTTCCTGATTGCTATTGTTTTATAATATCATGATGTCAATGTATCTTCAACTTTATCTTTTTAAAAATATTTTGGTTAGATGTAGTATACCATTCTGTGTGGCACAGACCCAGCTCCCACTCTGAGATGCACAGGACCCACACCCATGGATAGGTTCTCCCGTGGGGAATCAGGCCTGCAATGTGCCTAGGCCGATTGAGTCTTGTCCTTGCTAAAAAACTCCCTCACCCTGATTTGTAGCAAACATTTACTGCAAAGTAACTTCCTAAAATCCATGCTAAATCTTCCAAGGATGTATGTAACTGATTCAACTACTTTTGCTTTTTCATTTGCAAATATCCCTCCTCTATGATGTGATTAGCAGCATTGGCCCCTTTGTTTTCTGTAAAAGGTAACCACCTAAAGTGAACCTGTACCTAGTAAATGAGGACCATCATGTAATGGGCAAAGAAACCCAATAGAGGCCAGTCATGGCTAGGGTCTAGGCTTTTGTTCCCCTTGAGAGAAAAGCCATGCTGTCCCTTTTCCTCCACTGAACTCAGTAGTCCAGGTGAATGTCTCATTTCATCCATAATGACGTGGACACTGTAAGCCAGTGTCTGCATCAGTTAAGTCCTTTGTATTTCCCATTAATTTCTACAAGTAACTTACAAAGTTATCCAAAAGGTTTGCTAAACCTTGATTACAATTCCTTTGGATCTATGTATCAGTTTGTGGAGAATTGATATTTAAACATATTGAGTCTTCTGATTCATGTTCTTAAATTTCTCTCAGAAATGCCTTGGAGTTTATAGTTTATTGTTCTTGGATATCTTTAGTGAAATTTAGTCCTAAGTATTTAATATTTTTATGATATTTTAAGTGGAATTTATTTATTTATTTTTGATTCAATATTTATCATATTTTTTCATTAACATTTAATATCCTTATACCCCTCTCCCAGAAATCACCGCACTATTGTCCGTGTCCACGAATCTTTTTTATTTTTTGCTCAATCTCTCCACCCTTTAACCTACTCTTCCAGCTGTCATCCTGCTTTCTTTCTATGAGTCTGTCTCCCATTTTTCTTGTTATTTGAGTTTGTTCATTAGATTGGACATTCGAGTGAAATCATATGGTATTTACCTTTCTCTGACTGGCTTATTTCACTTAACATAATGTTCACCAGGTCCATCCATACTGTCACAAAGAGTAAAATTTTCTCCTATTTTACAGTCAAATAGTAATCCATTGCATAAATGTTCTGTAGTTATTCTATCAATTAATCAACTGATAGACACTTGATTTTGTGTGTGTGTGTGTGTGTGTGTGTGTGTGTGCGCGCGCGCGAGCGTGAGCTTCCTGATCCCAAAAGGTGGCAGTTTATTCCCATTGGGGTCAAAGTTGGGGTCCTAACCAGACGACCCCACAGCCCTCCTGCTGTATCCTCCTTTCCACATCCTATCTGAGGCACAGAACCAAAATAGGGTCTTAGTTCTTCACAGGATACTTTTGGATTTTTTTTTTAAGCCTAAAGACAACCGTCTGTCTCCATTCTTGTTCTTTGGGACTTTTTTCATTTTAGGATAAAAGGATGCATAAATTAGGGCAATCCTCCTCTCAAGATATGTATCCCAATTGCACAGATGATGAGACATCACCCCCTCAGAGTGTGGGAGCCATCCACGGATGGGAAGCAGAGAATTCTGAAAACCAAAGCAATGAAAAAAAAGCTGAGCTTTTTCTTCAGACATCTCTGACACCCTGCTTCTCAGGCAGCCTACAGCCCCGTTCTGCTGCATCTTCACCACTTGATGTTCCAGCTGCTGGCGGCCTGACCCGGGCCCTGGTAGGCTGTGTGCAGGGCCTCCTGGACCCTGGGGGAGTCGGCCTGCCCAGTCAGCCACTCCTGATACAGCTCCTGCATGCGGGCACTCGTCTCCCAGGGCTGCCAGGAGATGGCGGTGTAGCCTTCCATCTGCCACAACAGTGCCTTGTCTGCATGCCCATCCTCTGCCTGGGCTTGGCCCCTGCCTCTTAAACATCCCCCAGCTCAGGCGAGGACCTCCACAAAGTGGAATGGGGGCCTGCCCTTCTTCAGCTTCAGGACCTCGTTCTGGAGGTTTCAAAAGCCTTCGAAGCAGCAAAGGGCAGCAGAACCTCGCTGCTTTTCTACATGGTGACCTGCTGGAAGTCTTTGTTCCTGAGGGTGCAGTAGTTGCCAATATTTGGATACTGGGTGTGCTAGACATGACAAGCAGCCAAGAAGAAGAAATAAAATGTATTCAAATTTGAAAGGAAGTAGTAGAACTATTATTATTTGCAGGTGACATGATACTGTACATAGAGAACCCTAAAGATTCCACCAATAAATTACTAGAACTTATAAATCAATTCAGTAAAATAGCAGGATATAAAACTAATATACAGAAACCAGTTGCATTTTATATTCTTATTCTCATTGCTATAAAAAGAATAAAATACCTAGGAATAAACCTAACCAAGGATGTAAAAGACCTATACTCAGAAAACTATAAAACACTGAAGAAAAAAATTGAAACAACACAGCTAAGTAGAAGCACATACCATATTCATGGATAGAAAGAATTAACATCATTAAAATGTTCGTAGTACCTTGCAAAAATCTTAATCTTAATCTTAATAGGAATTCAATACAATTCCTATTAAGAGTCCAATGATATATTTTACAGAACTAGAATAAATATTTCAAAACTTTGAAAGTGGACATTTTTAAATGTATATCTCCAGTTGTTAATTATTACTAATGATACACAGAAATAAAGTTGAAATAAATATTAACTTCTATTTTATCCTTTTTCCAATAAACCAATACTTTTACAAATTCATTAGCTTTATTTTTTTGTTTTATAGTCATTAAATTTATACTTTTCTTTTTATTGTTTTTTAGTTTTCTTTTCATAATTTTTATTTATAGTGTTTTTCAATAATTTTTATTTTTATTTAATAATATAAATAAATATAAATATTTATTGTATGAAATTTTCTTTGATCACAGAATTGGCTAGATCTTAAAGGAAATCATATATAGTATGTTCATGTAATTTATTTATGAAATATTCTATACTACCTTTGAAATTTTAAAGAATATTCTATTTTAACTTCAATTTTTTCTTAAGTTTTATTTCTAGTTACTATTTTTTAAAATTTTATTTTAGTTATGTTACGGAAAAGACGACTCAGACGGCCTGGGAGTTTGCGAAGTGGGGTTTATTCGCGCATGCGGACCCAGAGGAGATAAGATCCAAATTCTGGGCCCCGAGTTTAACCTGGGGCTTGCTTATATACTCTGTTACAAAAGCGAAAGAGGAGGGGGGAGCAGCTGCTAAAAGCAAGCACACAGAAGCAGAAGTGACGGTTAGTGTTTTGGCCTTGAGATAACTGCTTATCAGGAGAGACTGCTGTCTGGGAACAGCTGCTGGTCAGCTCCTCCCTAAGAATGGCTACTGTTTAGCTATGTCCCATCACAGTTATAGTATTTTAATTTAGAAAATGTAGAATCATATCTAATTTTAGAATATATGATTTTTCATGACCTAACATACTTTAATTTTTTTAATGGTTCCATAGATATTTGAAATGTTTGTACTATTTGTTTTAATGACATAATATTCGATAAGTATCTAAGTTATATTATTGATTGCTTTTTTTCTTAATAATATTGACCAATATTTGAAATGAGTGAATGGGTTTATTTTATTTTTTCTTTGAAATAGCTCTATTTCTTTATGAATTCTGAAAACCATGTCATTCTGTACACAATGAATCATTACTACATGTTAATTGTTGATGCCAATTTTTATTATTTTAAAGCTCTATTTCTCTTATATAAAGACATAGAGCTTTTAATAAAAATCCATGCAAAAAGAGGATAAAAACAATAATCTCTTTGCATTCCTGCTTTAAAATTTGAATTAATCAACTCAATCAGGGAAGATGAATTCTTTTAGGTAGTAAGCCTGGGCTTCTTCTTGAAGATGATAATTTACTGAACCTTGTACCTGTGGGATATGGAAAGTTAAAGAGAGTAATTAGGGAAGGATTAAAAAGCTGTAGTATGAGCAATGAGTTTTAGAAAATTAGAGTTAGTGGAAACAGTTACACTTCCCAGTTTGACAGTTACAGTTTGACTGTCATGGGGACTTAAACATTTTCTGTAGACTTGAGCTCACAGAAATGATGGGCCAATAAGGTTCCTAAAAATCAAAATGTATTTGTATTCTAACAGTTACCCTGCACAGAGCCATCCTGCATCCAGCTAACTCGGAACTTACAAGCCAAAGGTTGTTCAAACTGGCAAATCATTTTGCTTTTTCCAGTGATGAGGTAATTGCTGCTATAAGTAATACCCTTGTAGCTATCTACTGTCTTCACAAGGCCCGTTCCCCTCACATACACCTTTGGAAATAGATCTTCCATGCATTACATTATTTTTTTTTCTTTAACACTTAATCTGAATTCATCCTCCTACAGCAAGGACCTAAGCTTGTGTTTTTCATCTGCTTTTCACTGAACCCTACATAATGCTCAATCTGTGCCTCAGCGCTTGGCTAACCAGAGCAGGTAAGCAGCCAAAAGGTAATGCCTTAGTTTCCCTAAAAATTATAAACAGAAATGCCTTACGTAAGTATTAAAACTAAAATACCACCAAGAAGAAATATATTGAGAGAGTTGGTTGTAACTTCTTGGACTGAATTTTTAAGACAAATAGTGGATCATTTATTGATAAGGTCAATTTGAAAAATAAAAAAGATAAGTAAAGATAAATGAAGGATGGAATTTAAAAAACCTGTTTTGTTACAGGCTCTCTTTTGCCATTAAATATCAAGAGGGAAACCAAAATCAGGGCTTTTTTTCACATTTAATACATTTAATGTCATTTCTATGTGATTAGAATGGATGGTTGATATTAGATGCATATCAGCATTCAAAAAACATCAGTATCTTGCATGTGTTCTAATCATCACTGAAAGCAATGCCCTATCAGAAACTCCTTTGAAAGGTTTACAAGAGTAACAAGTTATTTGTTTTGCATTCTAATATTGTTACGACTATGTATAAAGTTATAGTATTTCAAATATGTGTCTGCTTATATCCAAGCCCCACACTTTGTGCTTATTCTGTAATTTTAAAGCTAACTTGACAACATTCTGGGAAGTTTAATTTTCTTAGACATTGTCACAAAATATTAGGATTTACAAATACAAATCCACTTATTTCTTGACATGCCACATAATATTTATTACTGTTTCATATGTGATTTTGATTTAATCTTGCAATAATTTATACAACCAGAAAAATATTCAATGACATTATTGTTATATTATACTTACCATTTATTGGCTACTTAAGAATATCCAGATTTCAAATAATAAATATTTATAGACAGATCAATTCTCTTTTAAACTTCCCCTTTTGAATAATATACAATTTTAATGAATTAAGATAATTGTGACATCTACTAAAGAAGTTATTGATTGCTTTGATCATTTATGACTTTATATTATTCAAAACACATTATTAATATGCAAAAATACTTCCCGTGGCACAGACTGAGACTGCACAGTTAAAATTATAATGAAGCTATTGGACTGAATGACACCTGGAAGAGGTGTCAATTGCCTTCTTTCATCAAAAGGAAAGATATAATTGATCTATTTTTAAAATTCTTGATTTTTTACTCTTTCTGACCTGAAAAATGGCAATTTTATAGGGTTCAAATGTATAACTTTATGAGCACATTCGCACAGGCTGTGCTGAGTTATGGGAGCTGGCTCCTGGGTGTTGGCGGTTTCAGATGTGTCAGAGTGGGTGTCAATTTCAGGGACTCCCACCCAGAGCCAGGCAGCCCCAGACAATGCAAAGCAAGTCAGAGCTGTAACTTAACTGACTTGACTGTAGTGGAGAGATTCCTTGCTCATTGTCTGACTGTTCCAAGTAGTAAATTGACTATTTTCATCTAAACAATGAAAACAATTCAAAGGGAAAACAACTCAAAATGTCTTGCACTGGCTTCTTATTGTTCCTCTAGGTTTTATTCCAAAATACTAACAAAGGATTTGGGTCTAGATGGAGGGAGAAATAAAAGGACATTCATTCTACCAAAACGAAAGTCAAGCAGTAAGGGTGGCTCCTCAAGTGAACTAAACATTTTCTCTCAGAAGAATCCTAATTTTTCTCTTGTGTCTTGAGATACATTAAGCACTAAACATATTGACTAATATTGTACTAATTTCAAGTACTCCAAGCATTAGAAGCTACATATTTTTATTAAGGATTCTATTTATTGTAAAATTTATTTTATGCATGTTGAACTTCAACCCTTTTTTTCAGACATTGTTTTATTCTTTAAAGTATTTTGTAAGCTTCCTAGATTTACATTAGAGCAGGCATTACCAGAATAAAGTGCCAAAAGTACTATTCTTAGAGTTATAAAATTGACCCCCCAAAGCTTTGTACTTTCAGCCCTGGCTGGTGTGCCTCAGTGGATTGAATGCTGGCCTGAAAATCAGAGGGCCACAGTTTGATTCCCAGTCAGGGCACATGCCTGAGTTGCAGGCCAGGTCCCCAGTAGGGGGTGTATGAGAGGCAACTATGCATTGATGTTTCTCTCCCTCTTTCTCCCTCTCCTACCCCCTGCTCTAAAAATAAATAAATAAAATATTAAAAACAAAAAAGCTTTGTACATCAAACAGGTGTCTTTTATTTGTTTATTTATTATTTTTCCCATTACCAGTTATGCCCCTTATCCTTGCCCTCCACCACAATCACCACACCGTTGCCCATGTCTATGAGTCCTTTTTCCTTTTGCTCGATCACTCAACCCCCTAATCGACCCCCAGCTTGTAGCTGCCATTCTGCTCTATGTCTGTGAGTCACACAGGTGTCTTTTAAATATGTGCTTATCATGGATAGTTTCAGCAACATTTCTTATCAACTTAAAACACAGAGCCATTCATTATAGTTATGGGGCCATAAGAATAAACTAAATAGAATTAAATACAGAATTTTGTGTTACACGGCTACCTTCCTCTTTTGAATTATTCATTATAGTTTTAACACTGGGTGGGTAGCCAAATATCATTAAAAATCATATTTGTATAGCCGATCATGAAGTTGTAGTCACCTCACACACATGGAATTGATAATCCAAACTGGAATTCATTTTGATATTCAAACTGATATCACCAAATATGCACAAACAGTATATAAAATGTGTTATTATTCACTTAAACAGGGCTTTGTGGAAAGGACAGTCTCCCAACAGGTTCAAAAAATAGCTTGAATGAACAGAAAATATGTATAAAAATAAAAATAAATAGAGCCACTTTAAAGTGGAGTCAGAGCTGCCATCCCAAAGGAACTGCCTTGTTGATCTTATTCCTTAAACCTTTGGGATGTCAAAACGGGTCAAAAACTACCCTTTGGACTGGGTCTAAAGCAACATAATATCCCAATGAATTGTTTACAAAGATAATAAAACAAACAGACGCTATGTTTACCAGACTGAGGACTGCTGTACTAAAAATTAAAAACATTCATTAGAATTAGTGTCACTATGTTAACTTACCTGTATCTATAAAAATAACGTCCTTCTACCGATGTCATTGTTTCCCATCCCCTTCTCATAATTACCCCTTGCCTTCACCTCCTAATCGGGACATTGTTTGGGTTTCTGCCTGAGTCAGTGCTTCCAGAATAGCTATTCTTTTGGATCTTGTTGCCTCTCACTTTGACATTTTTTTTTTAAGTTTACGTGTACGGAAGCTGTATCACTGTAAAAGATAACATTTTTCCTTACAGACACTTATAAAAATGTGGTATTTTTTTTGCTTACTCCCCATTAATTTTAAACTTAATATAATTTTTTCCAAAAAGTTCTCTTCTATTTTTTAAAGAGTTTGTGTATTTATTTTTAGAGCAGAAGAGAGGGAGATCTAAAGGGAATGATACATCGATGTGTGAGAGAAACATCCATTGGTTGCCTCTGGCCTGTAACCCAGGCATGTGATCTGACTGGGAATTGAACCAGCAATCTTTTGGTTCACAGGCCTACACTCAATGCACTGAGCCACACCAGTCAGGGCTTTCTTCCATTATTTTTTTAAGATTTTATTTTTAGAGAGGGAAGGGAGGGAGAAAGAGAGAGAGAGAGAAAGATTGATGTGCAGTTGCTGGGGGCCGTGGCCTGCAACCCAGGCATGTGCCCTGACTGGGAATAGAACCTGCAATGCTTTGGTTCGCAGTCCGCCCTCAATCCACTGAGCTATGCCAGCCAGGGCGGCTTTCTTCCATTTTATAATTGACCTGGAATCTCAGCTTGTTTAAATAAATTCATGTGGAGTAAATTCAGTATATACAAAAACTACAAAAACCAAAACCAAAAAATAAAATAAAGGTAAACAAATTAATTTGCATGTTATAATCTCTGACACTGTATCTTTCATTTATTACCATATAATAGTAAAGTGATTGATTATAAGAAAATAAATTATAAGAAAAACATATTACAGCTTTCCATGTATTTTTTCTAAGTATTAGAAATCTTTCTTTCAAAATCTAAGTATTCAAAATCTTTCTTATTTGCCTTAAAAGATACATGTTTCACTGTACTATCAGTTCTTTGTAATAAAATTCACTTATTTATCTCCATTATATTTGATATATAAAAAATAATATCTTTACACCTAGAATCAATAATCATCTAAATATAACTTTAAAAAATATATCTGAAGTATGAAAAAAATAATTAAGGAAAATCCCTAATATACCTTTTTGTTGTTAATGTAAAATTAAAATTCTTTCCTTGATCAAAAACTTACCAATTTTTCAATTTTCTTATATATTCTGCATTTCAAACATCTTTAAATTTGATTATTTATATAATTGGTTCCCTTTAACAAAATCAATTAGTTTGGATGATGCAAATATTTAATTTAACAAGTATAGTATAGTAAAGCCTATATTGCTTGACTTTTTCTCCTTTGAATAATAATGGAAAAATATCTTAGTAAATGTAAAATCATTAAGATATATGGGATTCTTTCCTTAACTGGATTTAAGATAAACAATAATCTGCATTACTATATTTATCCATGAATGGTAGTTAATACATGTTTTATAGCATGAAACTTAGAGATGTTTCAGTAAAATATATTCTAGGAGATAAAGTTCTCTTGCTAAATTAAGACCCTCTTTGACAATGATATATTTGTACTTTTTTACTCATATTCAATACTTGCTTTGTCAGTAATTTTTTAATGAGATATTTCCCTGAAACTTAATTTTTTCATCATTTCTGTGACATATGTGTCATATATGTTTGTGATTTTACAATCTAATTAAAGATGAGGAATTGTGCTTGAATGTCATAGAAAGATGAAAAAACAATCTTAAGTACATTTTTTTTCAATTTGTCAGATACTTGGCTTAGTTAATGCTTGGGTAGAATTTCAGGTTTACTTATGGATATCCTTTCTTTTTTTAAATCTTCACCTGGGGATATGCTTATTGATGTTAGAGAGAGAGTTGATGTGAGAGAGAAACATCAGTCTTGTGCTTCCTATACACACCACGATTGGGAATCAAATAGCAACCCAGTTAGTTATACGCCCTGACTGTGAATTGAATTTGCAAGCTTTCGGTGTACAGGACAATGCTCAAACCAGCTGAGCCACCTGGCCAAGGCCATATGCATATTCTTAACACTGGTTGCATCACACTTCTTTTATTAGATATTCTTATATGCACTTCTAATAAAAGTCTTATATCTCATTATCTCTCCTCCTTACTTTTGGTACAGTCTTATACCCCAGTATTTAACTGAATTGATATCCTGCCTTAGGATATCAGTCTCTATTTACCTCTTTCTTGAAAAATCCTACAGACTTTTTTATTTTTAATTCTCTTTGATACCTATAGTTCATACTCAAGTCCACTTTGCTTTCTCATTCTTACAAATGTTCTCCCTTCACCTATTAAGTTGTATACTTTTTGTTCAGTTCCTAACTAGTATCTCTATTAGAACGTATCTAATTCAGTATTACATCATCTTCACCACCTTTCCAGACTCATTTTTGACCAATTTTTGTAACTACATGCTTTTCTTAGTGATCTTGACTTGCCTCAAAAGTACAATAAATTCCTCTACCCTATTGTCTTTTTTCTTTTAAAATGACAACTGAGTCTATTTTTATTTATGAATTTATTTTCATTGTTATTCAATTACAGTTTTCCCTATTTCCCTTCCATTACTCTCCCTTACCTTACCCACCCCAACCTCCCACATTCAATCCTCTACCACCTTTGTCTTTGTCCTTATGTTCCTTGATTTGACCCATCGCCTTCTTCCTCCATTACCCCCCTCACCCTCCCATCTGATCACTGTCAGTTTATTTTTTATTTCCATATCTCTGGTTATATTTTGCTCATTTGTTTGTTTTGTTGATTATGTTCCACTTATAGGTGAGATCATTTGGTCTTCATCTTTCACCACCTGGCTTATTTCACTTAGCACAATGCTATCCAGTTACTTGGTGTCAGGAAGGGAAGCAGCTCCTTCTTTCTTTCTGCTGCATAGTATTCCATCTTGCAAATGTACCAGAGTTTTTTCATGTACTCATTTACTGATGGGCACTTAAGTTGCTTAAGTTGCTCCCAGCATTTAGCTATTATAAATTGTGCTGCTATTATTAATTATGAACATTGAGGTGCATAGATTCTTTTAAATTGGTGTTTCAGGATTCTTAGGGTATAATCCCAGCAGTAGAATAGCAGGTCAAAAGGAAGTTTCATTTTTAGTTTTCTGAGGAAATTCCATACTGTTTCCCACAGTGGGTGCACCAGTCTGCATTCCCACCAACAGTGCACCAGGGTTCCCCTTTCTCTACAACCTGGCCAGCACTTGTTGTTTGTTGACATGTTAATGATGGCCATTCTGACCAGTGTGAAGTGACATCTCATTGTGGTTTTAATTTGCAACTCTCTGATGGCTAGTGATGTTGTGCATCTAGGATGCCCCACTGTGTGTTATATCAAATAAATCACTGCTAGAAATAAAGGTCCATATCTCTAACTAGTGGCCGGGCATAAAAATTTAAAGAAATATTTGAAAGGTTAAATTCAACATTTGTACTCTAAATAAATCCAAATGCAAATGCAAAATTTTAATAATCACTTCACTTATTCCCTGCAAAAAAAAATTAAAACAAAACAAAAAACATATCTTAGTTGAGTCTTTCTGTTCATTTCTCTGCCACTGCCTTGGCTCAGGCTCTGTATTTTCTTCATTCAAATTTTATTCCCACCTTTGTAACTACCAAAATAATATCCCTGAGCTATAGCTCTGAGCTCAACAATTCCTTATCTCTCAATTTTTTCACCTTGCATTTAAGAGCTTCTTGATCCCACTTAATATCCTTTTCATACTCTTCTATTCTGTTACATATGCCAACAGTATAGCCAAATTAAAGTTTTTGTTTGTTTGTTTGTTTGTTTGTGGCATTTTACTATACATGCCTTCACTTTTCTCACCAGGGTAACTTTACCTATAATTTCATCTCTTTTGCTTATGATTTTTCAAAAATTACTAGCATTTCATAGTCTAAAATTTAGGTTCTAAATGAATTTCTCCCTCATAATATTTTCCAGATGGAAGCAACATTTCTCATTATTTAATTTTATAATTTCTTTGCTTACCTATTTGAAAGACTTTTGTTACATTTTATAGTTATTTATACATGTGAGTTCTCTTCTATTCAATTATGAATCATTGAAGGCAATTTTTATAGCAAATCCATGATTTCACCCATAATTATGTTTTGTGTGTAGAATGGTTTCAATACACATTTTTGATTGATTGATTGATTGATTGATTGAATATATTAAGGATAAAAAGTAATTTATAATGTTATTATACTTTGCATTTAGATTGTCCTTTATCTCATTGACCAGCAGTGTAAGTCTACAATGTTCTCATTGAATATTTAAATAATAAAATATTAATTTTATCTGTGAAATTTGATAACAAAGACGGACTTCATTTGGATTTTTCTCATTTCACTGATACTTATATGACAACCTCAGAACTCTTATTGGGAACTAATATACTTTTGAAAAAAATGAAATTAGTAAATTGTAAGCATATAAATAGATCTGTTAAATGATAAAAATAGCATTTTAGAAACATTGTTGTAATCCTAAAAAGAATATGTTTAAATAAACAAACAAAGAAAACCTTCTATTAGTATCTTTGTTACTCCTGAGAACAATCTTCTAAATTAATTCTTAGTTACACAGAAACTCTTCAAATCATTAAATATTATAAGAAATTTTTCTTTAAATAAGAATAGCCCAAAGGGCTTAAACCAATATAAATCAATATAAAATTCAATGTTGTTAAATCAGATTATCTATGAGCAGAAACAAAATAAAGGTAGTCTTGTGTATAAGTAGACCATTATAAAAATATAGATTTTCCTACATACACTGTAAATAATTCTTTAAGTCAGCAAGTAAAATCTTGTATTTTGATTTTTCTAGAACACATTTATAAAAAAAGTTACTCATACACAATTTTATAATTTGAATTTTGGTGTTATATTTTAATAACTTGAATTAGACAAGTATCTTATTCATATGGAGTTTTGTATACTATCACTCTAAAATTTGGTGAAGCTCAAATGAGCTTTTAAGTACTATATGCTTTCTGTTTTTTTAATTGCCAATATTAAACTTATAAAGAAGTAAACAGGCATTATTTATTTTTTATGTTAAAAGTGGAGCTCCCAAATAATTATTGTAATCTAAAATATTTCCTTCTTATCTTCTCTATGTCTAAAATCTGGCTATAGAGAAATTCATCGTGGTAGTGGTCTTACTTTTTGTTACACGGAGGTTACTTTGACTGTCTTTTGTATGTGTGTATGGAAGGGATAATCGTAGAGAAGAGTTCTGAGGAAACTCCTTGTTAAACTAGAAATGCTTTCAAGGAAGAGCCAGTGACCTGTTCTGGGAATCTAATCAGGGGCCACTGCCTACTTGCGTGGCTACTGTATTGTCATGCATTTTCTCTCCTTCCCTCTCTTTCCATATATCTCTGTGGAAATGAGAGGTCTAATCAGACCTTTGTAAAAAAAAGTTGTGGGTAGTAATTTGCATTTCTCTGATGATTAGTGACATTGAGCATCTTGTCATATCTATTAGCCATCCATATGTCCTCTTTGGAGAGGTGTCTCTTCAGAAACTTTGCCCATTTTTTTTAAATTGGATTGTTTGATTTTTTTGGTGTTGAGTTTTGTAAGTTCCTTATTAATGTTTAATATTAAACCCTTATTATTTGTATCAGTGAATATGTTCTCCCATTCTGTTAGGTTGTCTTTTCATTTTGTTAATGGTTGTGTTTGCTATGCGAAAACTTTTTAATTTGATGTAGTCTCATTTGTTTATTTTTTCCTTTTGTACCCCTTTCCCTGAGGAGACAAATCGGTAAGAACTGTTATTATGAACAATGTCTGAGACTTTACTGTTTATGCATTTTTCTAATATTTTTATGATTTCAGGTCTAACATTTAAATTTTTAATTCATTTTGAATTTATTTTTGTGTGTGGCAAAGAAAGGTGGTCTAGCTTTATTTTTATTCACATATCTGTCCAATTTTCCCACCACCATTTATTGAATAAACTATCTTTAGCCCATGTATGTTTTTGTCTTCTCTGTCAAATACTAATTGACTATGAAGGTGTGGGTTTATTTCTGGGCTTTCTATTCTGCTCCATTAGTCCATGTGTCTGCTTTTTATGCCAGTGCCATGCTGTTTTGACTATAAAGACCTTATAATATAGATTAATATTAAGTAGTGTTATTCCTCTAACTTTGTTTTTCTTTGCCAAAATTGCTGTTGCTATGCAGGGTCTTTTGTCATTCCATATAAATTTTTAGAATATTTGCTATGATTCTGTGAAATATCTCATTGGCATCTTGATAAGAATTGTGTTGAATCTACAGATTTTCTTGGGTACTATGGACATTTTAATGACATTAATTCTTCCTGTCCATAAGCATGATATATGCTTCTACTTATTTGTATCTTCTTCAACTTCTTTCTTCAGCCTCATAAATTTCCCAGTACATTCTTGGCTAAATTTATCCCTAGGTATTTTATTCATTTTGAAGCAATGGTGAATGGGATTGTTTTCTTAATTTTTCTTTCTGAGAGTTCAATATTGGCATATAAAAATGCAACTGATTTATGGATATTAATTTTTATTCTGCAACTCTGCTGAATTCACTTGTTACTACTAGTAGCTTCCTGGTGGAATCTTTAGGGTTCTCTATGTAAAGTATCATGTCATCTGAAAATATTGACAGTTTTACTTCTTCCTTTCTATTATGGATGCTTTTTATTTATTTTTCTTGTCTCATTGCTGTGACTAAGACTTCCAGTACTATATTGAATAAAAGAGGTAAAAGACAAACATCCTTATATTGTTCCCAATCTTAATGGGAATACTTGTAGTTTTTGTCCGTAGAGTATGATGATGGCAGTAGTGTTGTAATATATGGCCTTTATTACATTGAGGTATGTTCTCTCTATTCCCACTTTGCTGAGAGTTTTTATCATATACCAGTGCTAGATTTTTCTGTATCTATTGATATGATCATGTGGTTTTTATTCTCTATTTTATGTGGTGTATCGTGTTTATTGATTTTCAAATATCATACCAACCTTTCTTCCCTGGAATAAATCAAATCTCACTTGATTGTTCTGTGTGATTTTTTGATGCATTGCTATATTAGACTTGCTAATATTTTGTTGAGAATTTCAGTGTCTATGTTCATCAGGGATATTGGCCTATAACATTTTTTTCTTTCTTTGTAGTGTCTGATTTTGGAATTAGGATAATGTTGGCCTCATAAAATGAACTTGAAAGTCTTCTCTCCTCAATTTTTGAAATAGTTTGAGGAGGACAGGTATTAGTTCTTAGAACATTTGGTAAAATCCACATGGGAAACAAGCTGCTCTATAACTTGGTCACAAGTTTTTTGATTATTGTTTCAACTTCATTCATTGTAATCTATTTTTTCAGATTCTCTGATTCTTCCTAATTTATCTTTGGAAAGTTGTATGTTTCCAGGAATTTATCCATTCATCCAGGTTTTCCAATTTGTTGGCATATAGTTGTCTGGAATATTTTTCTTGTAATCCTTTGCATTTCTTTGGTGTCAGTTGTAACTTCTCCTCTTTCATTTCTGATTTTATTTATTTGGGCCCATTCTTTTTCTTTCTTGATGTGTCTGGTTAAAAGTTTGTCAATCTTGTTTATCTTTTCAAAGAACCAACCTTTATGATCTTTGTATTGGTTTTTATACTCTATTGTATTTATTTCTGTTCTGATCTTTATTATCTTCTTCTTTTTACTGACTTTGGGCTTCACTTGTTATTCTTTCAAGTTCCTTTTAGTATGAAGTTAGGTTATTTATTTGAGTTTTTTCTTGTTTCTTGAGGAAGTCCTGTAATGCTTTATATTTTCCTCTTAAGATTCCTTTCCTTGTGTCCCACAGCTTTTAGGTTTTTGCATTCTCATTTTTATTTTTTTCAAGGTATCTTTTGATTTCTTCCTTGATCTTTTGTTAGTCCATTAATTGTATAACATGTTATTAAGCTTCCATGTCTTTACGTATCTTTCAATTTTCTTCTTTTGATTTATTTCTAGTTTCACAGAAATTATGGTGAGATATCAACCAATACCAAGTGCTGGCAAGGATGTAGAGAAAGAGGAACACTTCTGCACTGTTGGTAGGAGTGCAGACTAGTGCAGCCACTGTGGAAAGCAGTATAGAGTTAACTCAAAAAATTAAAATGGAACTGCCTTGTGATTCAGTGATTGCACTTCTGGAATTGATCCAAAGAAACCCTAACAACACTAATTTAAAACAATATATGCCACCTTCTGTTCACTACAGTGTCATTTACAATAGCCAAGGTTTGGAAGCAGCCCAAGAGTCCTTTAGTAGATGAATGGATAATACAGCTATGGTACATATACACAAAAGGATATTACTTGACCATAAAAAAATATTTACCCTTTCAGATAGCATGAATGGACCTAGAGAACATTTTCTAAGTGACATAAGACAGTCAGAGAAAGACAAATAGCAAATGATTTTACTCATATATGAAATCTAAGGAACAAACTAACAAGTAAAATAGAGACAAAGTCATAGATAGAGAGGAGGCTGAAAGCCCTTGGGGGGTTAGGGGTGGAGGAATCAAGCAAAGAAATGTAAATCATGAACATGAACAACAGTGTGGTGATTGTGGGGGTGAGGGGGTGTGGTGGAGGTGGAAGAGGGATAATGATTATAGAAAATATACAGGAAAAATAAACTATATCATGAAAAGTCATGATAAAAATATCCTCAAAACAATATACAATGTAAGAACAAGTTTTTGCCATCTTTTAAACTTGCTTATGTTTTTTAACAATGATGAATCCTGTTTTGAGCACAAGTAAGTAAAGGTAAATTAACTGAATAACTTATAAAGAATATTTGGGCTTCTCTAACTTACTCTTATATTCTTATTCCACAGGAATTTTCTCTTTAACCTTATTTTATTCACCTTTCATGCTCTTTAGTCTCTCCTTATGATTTATCAGCTCTGTTGCCTCAGATATTAACTAGGTTGATAATATGGTCTTTTTTCACTGTTTGACTCACATCAGGCAGAAGGCGGCCTCATGGAAAAGTAGGCAATGTGGTGTATGAATGCAGAGGTGTTTTCCATTGAAAATTTCTCATTTTTCTGCTAAAGCAACTTAACTCAAGTGCATCACAGCTATAAGAATTACAATATTTATTCATATCACCAAAGAATACTCATTACTCTTATTAACTTATTATTATCAGATTGGGGCCCTTTTCAATGGAAAATAATAATCCTAAATATAGATTTACTGAGAGCCTCTATAGTTTTCATTATAAATGATTCTCACATTCGTGGAATAAAAGGCTTTTTAGAAACTGAGGTGTCAATGATAATCTATTCTTTTGATAATTTAATCTCTTCTCTTAGCAGCATCATAATGTTAAGACTTGAAAGATACACAGGGATTATCCTTGAAGGGAAGGTACTGTAAAATATTCAAGGGATACTATAAGC
This sequence comes from Tonatia bakeri, assembly GCA_004024845.1. NCBI lineage: Eukaryota > Metazoa > Chordata > Mammalia > Chiroptera > Phyllostomidae > Tonatia > Tonatia bakeri. Next base: position 32,423 of record PVIA01000790.1, read on the forward strand.
CTTTACTGAAAACTCTTTACTAGTTCAAGCCCCAAATCTGCTTCCCCTAGCCTAGTACAAAATCCCTCTTTCCACTTTGCCCTTTTCTTATACATTCAGCTTTGTATAGATAGCACTCTTTAAACAAATGTAAATTAGATCTTTTTACTTTGCTGCTTAAATCCATCAATGGATTTTCATTGCTCTTCAGATAAAATCCACATTTCTTTCCATGATCAATGAGACGGGTTAACCTCTTTCTTCCTAATTTTCCAACATCACTCCTTACTATTGCCACTGTGACTCAGTCTAGCCCTGTCCTATTTGTTTCTTAATAAAGCCTTAGGTAGCCTCAAAGAGCTTTTATATCAGTTCTCTCTTTACATTCTTAATTCATTTAAATCATTCTGCTCACATGTCACATAGAGTTTTTTTTCACTTTTTAATCACAAAATTAAATCCAATTAAGTGAGCATGTACACACACACAGGCTAGTAGTTGATTCTCATAACCTAATGCTCAAAAGGAAGAGCCATCTTCAATCTACCTGTTAACTCACAACACAAAATACATGGGTTCTTCTTTTTCTCCCCTCAACGTTTGCTTGTCTAATCCATCCTAAGTCAATATTTATGCATGTCACCTGAATGCTTTCAGCAACACTGAGACTTTTATGCTTTAATATATATCCAGTTGAGAAAAGTCTTATAAATGCAATTAGCTCTGGTGAAAATATATGGAAATAACTTTCTCCCAAGCCCTCAGAAAACTGTGTTATTTCTTACCCTGAACCAAGCACTGTTTCAAAGGGAATAAAGCAGGTAGGGAGCTTAATTTAATGAAAGTTCACTCTTGCAGTTTGCTGATGCAGAAACTCTAAAACCTCAAAAGCATGAGGTATCTATAATGACATATGGGAGGGACAACAATCTGACTGACAACCATGAATAGGGCAAGATGCTGAAAATGGAAAACATTGTCTAATTTTTACTCACTTTCTGTTTACTGCTCTGTTAATTATCTGTTTCCTTCAGGAAAGGGGAGGGATTTGTATGCCTTCTTTAACCTTTGTATATTCCAGCAGCTAGGCTATTTACACAAAATTTATGTTGAGTGGAATAAATAAATGAAGGAAGTATGAGTAAACATATGGGAAACTACAATGAGGAAAGAAAATGAAGCCAGAATATAAGCAGGGGGTGATCGTGAAGGACTCTGCCTGCTTATTAAAATAAGCTGGATTATGTTACAACAAAAAATGTATGAACATTCAGTGGCTACAAAAACAAATTTATTAATGTTTATGCTTTGTATACAATGTAGATTTTCACAGCTCTGCATCCTGTCTTAACCCATAGACCAGCTTAATGGAGGCTTGCCTCAGTCCATGTTTTAACCTTTACTGTATCATGACCAAGGGTAGCAGGAATCTTGCACTGGCTGTTGGGGCTTCTACAAATAAATATTTGTGTCACATTTGCTCATATTTCAATAGCTGAAACAAGACACATCTAGCTTTATATGATAAAGAGTGAAGTATTTTCAAATACATGCTTGGAACATTAAGGATGAGCTTTAACTTATACCAAATGTAGCACATTTTAAAGGTCTTTTATCTAATATCAAGGGCAATGTGGGTAAGAGAAATTGTGATAAAAATAATGGACAGAGTATATATTCATAACAACCATTTCAGTCAGCTTTATAATTTTTCCAAAACAGATTATTGCTTATTGTCACTTATAATGGTAAATTAAATATTATAATATATTTAAATAGCTGAATAATTCTAAGAAGGGACTAAGAATATACAAACTAAATAACTGGAGGACATAAAGCTGAAGTGTTTTCCAATTTTGAAAGATAATTTAAAGTATACCATACTAGAACATTAGATAAAGAATTGTTGAATCAAGACTAAATCCATATTTTTCTAACATTAAAATTAGTAACCTGCATTTATACTATGTTTTTTTTCTGAAATGAAATCAAGCAAACAAATAGTCAAACAAAAGTAACCAAAAATCCTAGCTCCATCAGAAATGAATGATGCAGAAGAATAGACTTATACAGAAACCTTGGTTCTCACTTGTGATGTTCTTTTTATGTGGAGGGTTACCATTAGCACTGCACTCTTATCCTCATCTGCCTTCCCCCCTATTCACTCCCATGCTGAGCAGGAGAGTAATTTCACTTATTGGGAAACTTCACCTTTTTTCAGTACTTGTCCTCCTGGACAAAGGGCCCCATGTGGGAACCCTTCCATGTCATAAATCCAACTGCTGACTCTCAGACTGGGAGACCTGTGTTTGTCTAGTATGACATGTGAGTGGGCCAGAAACCTTTCAATTTCTTCTTCCAATGTTAAGAAAGTAACTGTTACAACATGTCCAAGTCTCATTGTGCTTTATTTTCTATCTCAATAATAAAAGTGATGTGCAGCTCTGCATGGGTCATTCTTTATGATTGTTTCATAGATGATTTAGAATTTGAGCAGAGAAAAAATTGTCTTTTTTGTGGTCCAAATGCCAATGCAATATATTAAAATATAAACAGATTGGAACTTAGAGAAATGTGACTTTTAAAATGGTATCTAAAAAATAAAATACTATGTAACAGATTAAGGGAAGACATAGTTAGAAATCCTCTTCCAATGTAAAAGTGTTATGTTCTTTTGCCAATCTCTTCCAGTTCCCTGCACTCCTTCCCCTCTGGGATTTGTCAGTCTCTTCTATCTATCCATGTGTCTGGTTCTCTTTTGTTCCTCAGTTGAGTATGTTCATTAGATTCCACAGATAACTGAGATCATATGGTATTTTTTCTTTCTCTGACTGGTTTATTTTGCTTAGCATAATAATTTCTAGGTCTATCCATGCTGTCACAAAGGTAAGATTTCCTTTTTTTTTACGCTGAGTAGTATTCCATAATGCAAATAAATCAGTTTTTTATCCACTCATCTACTGGTTGGCACTTAGGCTGTTTCCAGATCTGGACTATTATAAATAATGCTGCTATGAACATAAGGGTGCATATGTTCTTTCTGATCAGTGTTTTGGGATATTTAGTATGTATTCCCAGAGGTGGAATCACTGGGTCAAATGGCATTTTCATTTTCAATTTTTTGAGGAAACTCCATATTGATTTTCACAATGGCTGCCCCAGTCTGCAAGACATTGAAGAAGGAAACAGAGGAAGACACAAACAAGTGAAAGCATATACCATGCTCATGGACTGCAAGAATTAACATCATTAAAATGTCCATACTACCCAAAATAAACTATATATTCAATGCAATTTCTTTTAGAATACTAATGACATATTTCACAGATCTAGAACAAATATTCCAAAAATTTATATAGAACCAAAAAAAAAAAAAAAAGAAAAGACCCAGAATGGCCTCAGCAGTCTTGAGAAAGAAGAACAAAGTTGTGGGTATCACACTAGCTGATAGCAAACTATACTACAAGGCCATTGTAATCAATCATCCTGGTACTGTAATAAAAACAGACATGCAGATCAGTGGAAAAGAACAATGAGCCTCAATCAGACTACACCTTTATGTTCAATTAATATTCAATAGAGGAGACAGGAGCATACAATGTAGTAAAAACAGTCTTTTCAGTAAGTGGTGTTGGGAAAATTGAACTGGTACATGCAAAAAAATGAAAACAGACTACCAACTTACACCATACACATAAACAAACTCAAGATGGATAAAAGACTTAAATGTAAGCTGCAAAGCCATAAAAATCCTAGAGAAAAATATAAGCAATAAAATCTAAGGCATAGCAATCTCAATCTTGCATAGCAATATTTTTATCAATACATCTCCTAGGGCAAGGAACAAAGGAAAAAAATAAGCAAATGGAACTACAGCAACCTAAAAAGCTTCTATCTTTGTTTTGAGTTATTTAAATATTTTTACATATTATTCTTTAGTTGATTAAAACTTAGAATTATACTTTTTATGTAAACTTGATCATTGATTAAAAATCATTTTATTCCTGAGTACCTTAGACAGCTTCTTAGTGCTAAAGGACAATTTAGTTATTTTTGGTTTTATATTTTAACATACAGCATAGCAGAAATTCAGTTCAATGAAGAAATAAAGAACAAACAATAGCTAAATTTCAACTTAATTATCAGTTAAATAAGCTGATAAAAAATATACTATGAAGCATGAAGTGAGGAGCACATAGTTATGGAATAGGAGCAGGATAGATCAGAAAGTTGAGTGAATATAATTTGTATAAAAGCCAGGAGGTGCTCATTCAATCAGTCAATTATGCACATTTATGCAGAACCTGCCCTGTGACAAGTCTATGTCTCATGTTGACAATACATCCGTAAACACCATACAAGCTCTCTGTGTCTTCAGAAACTTAGGGTCTAATAAGAAAAAGACAAACAGAAAAAATAATGACAATGTATTTGATTAGCTGTTGTGATAATCCATTTACTGAATGCTATGTATTCTTTATGAAAACAGTCCATAGCTTAAACACAGAAGTCCTACACACATTTTTTTCAGCATGGAAGATACTGAGAGTGGGACTTATCACATCAGTGTGTTGATCAGTGTGTTGAGGTGGCCTTGGTGTATATGTTTAGAGTGATCTGGGATTCTGGAAGTCCACTGATTTTTCTAAATCTGAAACTGAATTTATACTTTAAATACTTCAAATACTGGAAACACGGGCTTCCCATACAACAAGGTGATCTCACCACAAATTTTCTCTGTTACTGAGCCACAGCTAAACAAAACAAGAATGCATCTTAACATTCAGGGAATATAATGGATCTACACTGATAATGAGAGTATTTTCTTGTCTTCAGAGCAGAGTCTCTTTGATTTGACTTTCACTGGCCACTAAATGCCTACACAGGAAAATTAGAGTGCAGTGAGGCTTTAAGTGAAGTCGGCAGCATTGTAGAGTGTAGTGAACAAAAAAGGCTAAAATGTGTTTTCTTCAAGAAATTATTTTAAGTAGATTTATTGTGTTTTCATGGAAGTCAACTAAATTAACTAAACTTCAAAGAGATAAAGAAATCAGGAAGGAAACATCATTAAAAAAGTGTTGCCTATTGATTACATCAGAAAAATTTTGACCATATCTAGGTATCACTTGAAATACAAGGTGGCTAAGAAAAATAGAAGTGAGTCAGATAACAGACGATTGTGCAGATACATATGCGATGTGCATGGAGATGACTTTGTGGCTGCATAATGTGAGTTTACAATACATGCTTACTGATCCAGTTGGTGAGGTTATGTGAAATTTCAGCAAGAAATATTAGCTTAAAGTGTTTTATGTACTATTTCTTGAAATTATATGTCACTGTGTAAGGTGCAAGAGGAAAATGCTAACAAAAATAAGTTTACTTTTCGTTTACATACTTCTATTGAATGTCATTTTATGTGTCTCTCCTTGCATATGTACAGAGAGAAGAATAACTAACTGACGGAAAATAGTAAAAACTGAATCATTCAATCCATGTTCAAAGTGACTGACATCTGGATATGACCATTTGCAGTATCTTTCAGAGATAACTTTTTTCTCTCTTTTATATGTTGTTGGAAATATCTACATAATTATGAAGCAATTTGTGCTTTTATGTTTTCATGAGCTTACTAATATATTCAAATAACTATTATTTTTTAAAGTTTTTATTCATCAGGAGAATGACTTTCCAACTTTTGCCATGTTTCAGAGTATAATGAAATCTTCTTGTATATTAACATAAACACGGCAAAATTTCAAACCTTGAGATTCTGCTAATATTTTAATTTAACATAACACTTAAATTGGTTTAGTTCCTCCACAAATCTTGTGGATGCAGGACAGAAATGACTGAGTTGATCTGTTGATTGCTGTTCTGTGAGGTAGACACTGAGTGAGTGGAAATCTCTTGTCTAGGTCCAGTCCTGCTATCTGATCAGAGACCATGCCAGTTATCAGCAGCACCTGCCATCTGCCTGGTGTTCTTAAAGGCAGCAAAACTCTTTTAGCCAAATGAAATCATCCCTATGAGAGCACAGGAAATGCCATACTGGGTTACACAAGTGATTTTTCTAATCCAAATTCCTCCTTGACAGAGATTTCTAGGAGGTTTTATGGGAAGATACGATTTTACTGCATGACATGAAGTAGAATCTACTTAAGATACATTGACCACATCTCAATTTTTCATTAGCAACTTGCTCTAAAAACTGTATATGAATTTACCCAATCATTTCAAACTGACATATCTTAATCATCTAAATATCTTAGCAAAATATAACAAAATGTAATGATAATAGTGTCACTTGATAGTTAAATAAAACTGAGTTAATCCCTGTGTATTAGAAAGGGCTCTCCAGGAAAACACAGCCAATGAGATATGTGTATGTGCATAACCATATAGATACATGATAGATAGCTGGAAAGATAGATAGATGATAGAAAGATAGATGATGCATAGATAGATGGTTGATTTATAGATAATAGAGAGATGATAGATGATGATAGATTATAGATATTTTTAATAAGGCCTGAAGGCTGGCAAGTCTAAAATCTGCAGTGTGTATCAGCAGGCAGAGACTCAGCAGAGCTGATACTCAGGTTCTAGTCAGAATCTGGTTATTGACTGGATAACTTCCTGTTGCAAAGGGGTGCAAATCTTTCTGTTTTAGGCCTTCAGTTGATAGGAGGAGAGCTGCCCACATTATGAAGGGCAGTCTGCTTTACTCAAAGTTCACCCATCTCAGGGTTAATCTCATCCAAATACACTTTTGAGTTGATGCATAAAATTAATCATCACACTCTGTTAACCACATTTCTGCACTGTACTTACTCACAGTTTCAGAACACTCCCATGCTTAGACCTCAGCTTTTTATCTGATGCTCATCTGTAAGCTCCCTTGCAGTTAATTTTTCTGAGTATGACATGTAGCAGGTATAATATTTTTTAAAAAGAACAATACAAAAGAGGTAAGAAAGAAAACAGGTCTTCATTTTTCAGTTACTTGATCTTACCTTTCCCCTCAGTTGTATAAAATGTCAGAAAACTTAATGTAGTCAGCATATGCAAACTTGCTTTTTTTACTTATTGTCCTGTATTAGCTTCCACTCAGTTATTTCAGTACATTTGACTAGTTACTTTGCTTTCCAGGGCAGTAGTTATGATTCTGGAAGTTTGTACACAACTGTGATTTGATCAAGGAACACTTCAGTGGTGCCTGCTCATTTGGGGTCTGGCAGAGGTCTAGCTAAGTGTTTGGTTGTGAGTGACTCTCTTTTATCTGCCCCAGCATCTGCTAAGATGGCTCTGTTCCCAAGTGTTCTCCAGGAGCGGAATCCATGCAGCTAAGGCCCCGACAAGATCTGCAAAGCTCTCCATTTTACTAAACTATCCATGTTTCTGAGTAGCACAGGGATATTTAGCTCTTCCCTCATTCAATTCTAGGGCAACAAGACTTCTACAGAGGTGGCGTCATATCTTTGCTTCAATAGTAAGAAGGCTTAAGGGACAGTAGGCACAGACACTCTTTCTCACATGCTATAATACCTGCATCTATTCTGTATGCTTCTGATTTTCTTCTTTCTCCTCCATAGTCTTAGAAATTACATTAATTCTTAGATAAATAACACCAATATGCATTTTCATAAATCAAACTTCTAAAACATATTTTGACCTATTGATACAGAATAGCTAGGATCTGGAAATGCAAACCACTTCCCCATAAATAATTATTAAAACAATTAAAATACACAATGAAGTTTATAAAGACAGAATTGATGTTTTCCACTATTTCTTCTCATGTTTTTGTGGCAGTAAACCCTGATTGTCTTCACTGATACTCGACATGAGACAATAAAAGAAAAAGTTAATAAGATAGAAAATCACATCTATTTATAATTGCAGCTAAAGCTGACCAGTGAAACAACATGTGTTTGTCTCCACTCTGTTCTCAAATCCTCCTTTTATGATTATAGCAGAAAACAATAACAGTATAAAGAAAAAGACAAGGACAATGAGTATTTAGAGGTGGCTACAGCAGATGAGAGATGTCAAATTATTTGTTTATGATGCTTTGCAAATGGATAAGTGATAATTGACTTAGGATTAAAGCTTTTTTTTTTCTTCAAATCAGGACTTAAAGCAAAGAAAGTCAATAACATGTGAAATTGTTTTTGCCACATAACCTGATATGTCTTAAGAAATTTAGACAACAATACCTTTTAAAAATGTGTCACAGAATGAGAATAAAAAGAAGATAATTGTTGGACAGATGATTTAAATTATATCTGGATTCCAAATGTGTTATTTCCAACTCAGATAGCCTTAATGATTATCCACTCCACAGTGAGAGAAGACAAGTGTCATTTTTAGTGGAACGAGAACAAAAGAGGTCATGAACTCGAGCAAAACATGCCTAACTGAAAGAGGAAAGAAAAAGTATAATTCTACACAGTGACTGATAAGAACCCAACACTTCTTGATTGGCTTCTGTAATGCTGGCTATCAGCCTCAAAAACATCTAGAAATAAAATATGTGCTTGAGGATAAATATTTGAAAATCTTTCAGTAAAATGGTTAATTCTCACTAGATCACCTTAATATTAAACACTCTTTTGACAAACCCTGTCTGAGCACACAAAGACTTTCTTTAAATACTACAAGTATTCAAAGATAACTGAATGTTTTAAGACATACTACAAAAAAGGAAAAAATACAATAAACTAATATACAGCAGAGCAACATAAGAATGCACGTGAAAATGGACCATATTTATATAATATAGTTAATAATGTCCTCCAATACAAGATATTATTATACCTAATAAATAAGAGTAGGAGATCTAGAAAAATACAACAAAAATATAACAGAATAAAAAACTTTGAAAATAAAAATTAAATATATAGTACTCAAGAAATGTATGATATTGTGTTAAAATATGCTAGAAAAAATAAAAACTTAATTGATGATAAGGTTGAGACCATATCCTAAAAGAAAAACAAAACTCTAAAAAGTAAGATCATCTAATTTATTACTTCTAGTAAAGGAGCAATAAATTAGACAATCTGCTGGGAGGTAAAATATTGACATAATACAGTTTTCGTATAGAATAAGCAGAGGGCACTGTCAAAGTAATGATAAAAGAAAGCAATTGCAGAGCCCACTGAGTACACCACAAATGAATAAAAAAGACCACACCAAAGCATATCCGTGTGACATTTCAGACCACTGGGCATAAAAAGAGAAGAAAAGATTGTCACTTCAGATTTCCACATTACAGTTTGTAAAATATAAGAAACTTAAAAAAATGTATATTCATTGTTCACAATGAATAATCACTTGTTCTCTGTCACTGATATTCTTGAATGTGTCAAGGATCTTAACAGGCCTTTATTAGAAACAAATCTGGCAGGCAATGTGAATTAATATGGTTACTATTAATTTTTCATAAGATTTTTAAATGAAATGGTCTACTATGTTTTCTCAGCCTACACTTCCTTCCCTAACTTCCTTATTAATTCTCATAGTGTCACAATGCAATTTTGATTCACAAAGTTGTATTTATCTAAATTTCACGTTTATTTATAAATATTAGTGAACATCTCCTCAAAATTAACCCTTCAGAACTTCAGACCCTCTATGGTTAAGGTAGTTTTGTGACTTGTTTAGACAAGTACTAATGTTACTGAAGGGAAGAAACTCTAGTTATTTCACCAATGACATTCTCTTTTTCCTTTTTAGTAACAAAAGCCTTATATCTGTGGCAATGTCTTCAGTTACCAAAACACATTTCCTAGACTTCAATGCAGTTAGACATTGTTATGAAACTAGCTTTTGCTCAGTGAAATATACACTTAATTTGTTGTATTTTAGATTTCTGAAAATGTTTCTTAAAATTGATAGACACCTGAGAAATAATTGTTTGTGTTCTTCTTCTTCTTCTTGGCTAGACTATGTATTGATATGCTTATTAAAGAAATTACATCTTTAGTTAAAATTCTTCTCATAAGGCAAACTCAAGCCAAAAGTACTTCACTACTGAATTTTACTAACCATTTATGAGTGAAATAACACCAATTCTACCAAATTTTTCAAAAAGTAAAAGAATGGATACCTCTCAGCTTATTTTCTAAGGCTAGCATTAACTTAATAAAACAAACATAAATACAGGAATATATATTAGTGTATGAGTTAATATCTATACTTATGTATCCTAGCTCTGTGAACCCAGTGCTCAGAAAAAAAGGACACCAAAGTAGCATGGAGCAGGAAGCATGCAGTGATCCCAGATCTTGGATTCTGAATACTGTTTCCATAAAAGGAGCCACAGCTCCGAGAAATAGTTGATTTCAGGGTTGGTTTAAGGAAAATAAAAATCATTCAGGACCATCTACATGTTCAGAAAGTAAAGAAATCCTCAAACCTAGATGGAGGCTTTTGGGGGCTCCTATGTCCAATTTCTAACATTATACAAGGAGGACTTCACCATACACCCTAGCAACATACTGACATTAGCTGTGTATCTTGCAATTGAACTAATTCTGACACTATCCACCCAAAGATAGCATCATATTCCACAGGTTAAGGGTTTAGGCTCACAAGACTGTTCCTCACATGCCCCTCAACTTCAGATGCTAGTTTCAAGCCCAGGACATTACCTATGCTTCTGGCAGACAAACTACAAGTTGGAGGTTCCAATGATACCTGCCTCCTTCACAACTGAGGATATCAATCTTAAGTGCACATTATTACCTGTACTTTTGATCCTAATGGCTATGAATCCGATATTCCCATGACCTTTTCCTTGTGTTTCATTAATTTGCTGGAGCAGCTCACAAAACTCAGAGAAACAACTTACTTACTAGATTACTGATTTATTACAAAAGGAACAACCAGATGGAAAAGATGCATATGGCACGGTATGGGGGAAGAACGCAGAGTTTCCGTGCCCTTTCCAGGTCTGTTACTCTCCTTAAATTTGCATGTGTTCACCAACCTGGAAACTCTTCAAACCTTGTCTTAGGGGACATTTATGGAGATTTATTACATAACTTCATTGGTTAAATTATTAGCCTTTAACAATTGAACTCAATCTTCAGACCCACTTCCCAATTCAGAGATAGGGAAGGGTGACTGAAAGTTCCAACCTTCTTACTATTTTTAGCTTACCTAAAGGCTTTCTAAAAGTCACCTTATCAACGTAACAAAATATATTGTAATTGCTCTCATCATTGGGAATTCCAAGTGTTTTAGGAACTTTGAGCTAGGAATGAAAACCAGACATAAAAACCAGAAATATATTTCTTATGAATCACACTATTACAGAGGCAAATTGAAAGAGAGAAGTAGCCAACCCAAAAGTGATTCTAGTTTCTAAAGCTAGAATAAGTTTAGCACTAATAAAATAACAATAGCATAATATCAGCATCCGTAAAATAAGTACCATGAATTTATACTAGTATAAATAAATAAGTAAACAAATCAACAAACAAAATGGAGACATCTCTCCCTTACAGAAGAGTTCCAATTAGAGAATAGTACAGTGAAAAAAATAGAAAATAATTATTAGAACATGACAGTAACAATTGTTGCTGGCAAGGCCCAACAATGGTGACAAAATTAGTGAACACAAGTTTGAGGAAAATAAAATGTTTCATAGATTCAAAATATATCTCACAAGATAATGTTTTAAATTACCCATGGAGAACATCGAAAATGTATGGTACAGAAGTCTAGTGGACCCTGCCTTAAAAAGCGATCAGATACATCAATAATATAAATCCCATGACACAGCCTGAGCAGGCTCAATTCTTTGGTATTTGGCCAAAAAATACATAACCTCAATCTGATCATGAGAGAATATCAGACAAATATAACTTGAGGGACGTTTTACAAAATAACTGACCTGTGAGTTTCAAAAGTATCAAGGTCATAAAAGACATGGGAAGGCTGAAGGACTGTGACAGATTAAAGGAAAGTAAAGAGACATGACAACTAAATCTAATATGAGATTCTAGACTGGACCATGGACCAGAAAAACTGCATGAGTGAAAATCCCATGAACCTTAAATAAAGTCTGCAGTTTAGTTTATAGAACTGTAAGAATATTTTCTTTTATATGTTGATGTTAAAATTAGTGAAAACTGAGTGAAGGGCATACGGTATACTACTCTATTACATTAGAACCACTGACTGCTCTGGTGAGAAGAGGTTCATTTATTTTATTTCTGCACTTTTAATTTACATTTTACAATTATGAACTCTGTCCCAATGCAAATTCAAGGTTAAAGTCAAAGGTGACAGAGGATACAGAGGCACTCCAGAGAGTATAAAAGAAGATGAATTAAAGAATCAGACTTTTTCTAGTTTCCATCTAATGGTTTATCATTTTTAATTCAATAAGTAAAAGAAGCATTGCTATAAAATTATTGACATTTCTACAGAAAACATAATTTTGTTGTTATAAATCTAAAAGCATATGTAGCAATAGCTTCTTTATATTATTATCAATGTTAGTCTTTTTCATGGATATAATTACGTAATTTCAAAACTTTTGGTAATACAAGTTCTTTTAGAAACATCATGGTCAAGTTAGAGTAGAATAGGAAGCACAAGATGCTGGAATACAAAACTGAATAAGGAATTATACACATAATTTGAGATTGTATTTGAACAGAAAATGTGCAATGTAATTTATGACATAAAAAGAGAGTTTTTTAAAAAAAGTATGTGGAGTGTCAGAGAGTGGGTTATTTACTCTTGCTTGGGACTTATGAATAATTAACAAAAACATTATTTTTAATATTTAAAAAGTTTTCCAAATTTATTTATTGATTTTAGAGGAGAAATCAATTTGTCATTATACTTATTTTTCATTATTGGTTGATTCTTGTATGTGGCATATCTGGACAATGCTCTAGCCAACTGAACTAGCCAGCCAGAGCCATAGGAGCTTATCTTTAAACTGGAAATTGAATGACTAAAAATAGTTATCTAGAACTTTTGTTTCTTGTAATAGGTCTCTTTAAGCATATGGATTACCTTCCTTGTGAAAAAAATGGCAAAAGGTCTTTGTTTCATGGTGATGGGAGTAGGAAATAACTTCTCCTAATTTCACCAGTGAGTGGGAGAAAATAAAGTGGTTCTCTTACCAAAAAAATGAGGTCAAGAAAGAAGTCAGAGAGTTGTAAAAGAACAATGAAGACAGCTTCCAAGCTGATGGTATTTGTTTGGTGAATAAACAAATTTTACATTGCCTCACAGCACCTAAAAACAGAATAGAAAATTCAAAGAATTTGCAAAAAGACTATAGAATAGCCTCATTATCTCAAGAATAAAGTATTAAGAATGAACCAAATATAAACCTCTTCCCCTTCAATCAACCAGGGAACACCAAGGAGCAGTGACTTTCTGAATCTCAATGCTGAGCAGAAAAAACACATACACATGTGCACACCAGAAAAGAAGAAAGTTTAAGAACATGAAGTCTGTTTCTCTTTCCAGGGGCTGGTCATGTCCTCCATTACATTAGAATACAGGAAGGTAAGGCCAGATAGAGCACAGCTGCCCTGATGCAGGTGGTCATCATGAAATAAAAGACTATTGTCAAGTGTCTAAAAGTTTAACGTTAGGTATTTTCTAATTACCTGGATACTCAGGGACACCAGAACAGGTTTAAGATAGTTGTCACATTGTTTGAAAGAGAAGAAAGAAGGGTATGTATGAGGTTTTTGTTAAGATATGTATTTCATAAATACTGATTTTTCTTGAGCATGTGCTATGGATCTAGTACTGCATCTGTTGCTCTTTATTGCTGATGAATAATAACATACTGATTTATATTAAAATAAATATAAACCAATATTATGTTATTTTTCATTAAATAAGCTTAGCAGGTCCATTACAGCTTAGCAGGGACATTAATGCAGTAGGCTTGTGTCAACTTCCATTGTCTCTAAATCCAACAATAAAGATTTCTGTTTTTATTCTTTAATTTTTAATATATTTTATTGATTATGCTATTACAGATGTCCAATGTTCTTTATTAAAAATTTTTCACTTATTTATTCAGTAATTTCCTTTATATCCATAATTTACTTTATAAAACATATTATAAATTATTATAGAAATTGCTTAAAACATAATATTAAAAAGTATAAGGATAGAAAATACAGTTTTAGACACATAGTGACCACCAGTAAATTAAAGACAGACATAAGCCATAAGGCATTATAGAATTATCATTCTTGAGCAATCATATTTATGCTATTACATTGGTATTTAATGTTTTTATAAAGACATATGAAGAAAAAAATGTTGATTTAGTTTTTTGGTTCAGCGTCCTCATTTGAACAAAAATGCTTTTGTATTCCAGAAGGTGAACTCCTTGGCCCATTGCCCTCTGTATATACATTTGTTTGATGAGCTCATTCCATCTATATCGAGTAACCTACTCCCCCTCTCTGAATTTTGGACTTGGCTATCAATGCTTCCTGTATATTTCAACAGTGTCTCAGAAAAATCCTTATTTTAAAATGTCCAAAAGGTAAACATTTTCCTGACTTTCTGCCCATAAGTTCTTTTTCTTTACACTAATGGTAAATCCTCTTTGCTATCAACCCTACTAGAGTGGGTATCTTCCCTACTCTTCACTCGTGTCACCACATTAAACCAAGCCTGAGTCCTGCTTATTTTGCCTTCTAATTACATTTTAAATAAGCAAACTCTTCTGCATCCCAAGTGCCAGTACTCTAGTTGCAAACGTCATCTCTCCCTTCCTCCATTCTTGGACTGCATACAATTCCTCTAATAGCCACTAAGGTGATCTATGGAAAATACTTTCCAAGTCTCTTCCCTGTCCAAAACTCTCTAATGGACTACAACATTAACTGGATAAAGCTACTTAACATGGCATGCAACATCAACCACGTCTGATGCTGGAATAAATCTTCAGCCCTAATATTCTCCCACTCCTTTCAAACTACAAGGAAGCAAAATTAGTTTTACAGTTTCTCACACATAACAAGATGCAGTTTTAAGTGCATACATCTGATTTTGCTTTGCCCTGTGCTTACAATTTTATCTCCCCTCCTCTCACATCTTCTCCATCTCCACCAAGGGAAACCCTCTTCATCCTATAGGTCTCTATACTGGTAAGTATCAACTTTTTCAAGAACCAGTTTATAATCTTCCCCACTTTGTGAGCACCTCTATATTGCCAAATGCATTTCTTTTCCATTGCCCTTAAGTTGGTAAAGAAATAATTATTTGTCTGTCTCACCAATTAAAATGTGAAAGTTGTGGATAGTATTTAAGTCATATTCATCTTCACGTCCTTTGTGTCTTCAGCAATCAGCACATTTTAAGACACAGAAACACCAAAGGAATGTATTTTGAATAAATGAATGAAAAAGGGTATCACTGTGAATTTTTCTCAGTATGACTGTCTGTCTTTGACTTGGAGTTTATTGCTTATTTGAAAAGTGATATAGCTTATAAAATATATCCTGCTCTCGTATATTTTTTTATTTTACATAAACTATTTCTCAAAATAGTTTATCTTGTTTTAAGCATATCTTGTTCTCAGTCATTCTGTGCATTTTACTGATATATGTGGTTTAAATAAATTATGAGTATCTGAAATAACATAAAGATGTTCTTCATTCAAGATTATACTTTTAATCATTGAGAGCTCAATCTAATTCTATTCTTTTATTTTTTTTTCTTTAATGTAAGCACTAAATATGTATGCCCCTGGGAATACTTTACTCTTCACAATGGTGCTTGCAAGGCTTTGGAGATTTTTGAGATTCTCTAACCTACTGATAAGAAAAATATAATCAATTCAGATCTTCAGTAGAAGAGATCTGATGGATTCCCCAAACAAGGTAATAAAAGCCACTGTGTGTGAACAGGTGAGGGACTCGGTGTCCTGGGGATCATTCTGGTCATGAATTACTCAGAAACTCGAAGAAGGTCCAGGGATCCTCTACCTCTTCTGCTCCTGGGGCCAAATTTAAACCTAAAAATCAGAGTAGATACACATGCATATTTTTTCATTTGAAATAATTTTAGACTTAAGGAAATTGTTAAAAATAGTACAGAGGGTTCCTGTATAGTCATCCTTTATATCCAAAGTTTCATTTTCCATGATTTTAATAACCCATGGTCTTAAAATATTAAATTGAAAGTTCCAGAAATAAACAATTTATAAGTTGTAAATTGTACATCATCTGAGGAGTGTAATGAAATCTCACACCATTCCACTTTATTCCATCTTGTTCCATCCTGTCTGGATGTAATCCTGCCTTTGTCCAGCATATCCATGTCTGTACACTACCAACCGATTGGTCACTTATTAGCCACCTGTGTTATCAGATCAACTATCAGAGTATCACGCTGCTTGAATTCAAGTAATTCCTTCTTTACTTAATAATGGACCCAAAATGCAAGAGTAGTGATGTTGGCACTACTGAATATGCCACAGAAAAGCTGTAACGTGCTTCCTTTATGTAAAAAAGTAAATACAATACAATTACATGTCATGAGAGAAATAGAGCACATTTACATAACTGTATTATCATGTATCAATATAATTGCCACATTTTATTATTAGTTAGTATTGTTAATATCTTACTGTGTCTAATTTAGGAGTAGAAATTTATCACAAGTATATATATGCAGGAAACAATATAGTGTATATAGGGTTTGATTTTTTGCACATCTTTAGACATCCACTGGGGGTCTTGGAATGTATACCCCTCAGATGAGGGGAGAACTGCTGCACAGAGTTGTTGCCCTTTACAGGTTGCAGCTTTAGGTATACTTATGTTGTGCTCATTATAACCAATAACAGGCCTTGTAATACACATATTCTCCACTTGGTAATAGCATGCTATGTTTATTTTGGGTAATGAAACATCACAATTTGAAGAAATAATTCCACAGAGCTAGGTTTATGTTGGTCATTCACTTCATGACTGTTCAGTCAACGATGATCTTAAAAGGATTTGTGAAGCTGCATTTAACCAATTAGAAGTCTAAAGCAAACTATTATTATTGTGTAATAACATCATGGTTTAAGAACCATTTGTGGATTTGCACAGGACTCATTGCCATTTTCAATCAACTAAGGACAAATGGGCATAGGAAAATGAAGAGGCCTTCAGGTTCTCTATGCATGACATTAAAACTCTCTCATTGGCAAAGATAGTAGATTCTTATCCAATATTTACAAATAATATGTCCAAGGATCATTTTCCATATACCTGAGCATTTTTCTGTTAAAAAGACTGATTCTTTAAACTGAAACAGCAACATTGGAGAATGAGGTTTATTTATAAACCTACTGAATTATATTCTAGTTTACTTGTCAACCATTGAGGTAAACATTGCATTGCTTTAGATCTGAAAAAGTAGTTTAAGGAATGTTAATTTATAATCATTGGACTTAACATTAAAGTTTTATAATAATCTTAAAGAGAAACAGATACAATTAATCTATGAACATCAAGAATAGCCTTTTAATTGGATATGCCAGTTTACATAAAATCCTCTGGTTTGGATCACCATATGATTTCTACTGAGAAACAAATCAAATTATCAATCTGAATTATATGGTAGTTTAATTTTTATTCTGAACTTTTCTATTGGTTTATAAGCTTTTCCACACAAAAACAATGTGAGATTTTTTTGGGGGGGCACTATATCTAATGCTACTTAAAAAGTAAATTCTTACTTTCCAAAAATTTATGTTCTGATGGAAAAGCTAGATAAATCAATTCTAATTTATCATTAAGGGTTATATCAAAAGACTAAATAGTGTGATTTATTAAAATTTAATCACACATACTCGCACTTATATCATAAATATATATAATTTTTAAAACAAATACTAATTTTATCATATTGTTGTTTTTAAAGATCCTTTAGAAAGTAAAGCCTCACAAGAAAAAATAATTATTGCTAAGCACATAGATATTACCCAAATGGATATTTTCTCTAACGATGCATATTTTAGTGTTAACAATTTAATATACACAGTATAGACTTCAAAAAGAATTATTCTGCCCTGGCTGGTGTGACTCAGTGGATTGAGTGCTGGCCTATGAATCAAAGGGTCATTGGTTTGATTCCCAATCAGGGCACATGCCTGGGTTGTGGGCCACAACCCTAGTGAGGGCACTTAAGAGGCAACCACTTATTGATGTTTCGCTCTCTCTCTGTCTCTCTCCAACCCTCTAAAAATAAGTGAATAAAATCTTTTAAAAAAAGACATATTCTACTAGAGTTCAATGTAGAACATTTTCTTCAATGATATAATTTCACACATTCTGAATATCCTCGTATTTTTTTGAGCTCCTATAAGTACATGTGTTATTGATATGAGTGTCAATAAAGAGTATATTTTCATTTCTTTTAGAACCAAATTTTTTATTTAACATATCCTTTATGGTTTAAAATATTCATGACCTGTCATGGAATTTTTTACATGTAAATGTTTAAATCTTAAATTTGTTAGTGGTTTTAAGCCATAATGGAATATCCCTCTTTGGTTCTTTCCATTTCAATAAGAATTTCATATTTTGACTATTATACTATCATTTCCATCTTAAATCAATAATTCATTTTTCCCAAAACAATGGTTAAATATCTAACAAGTGACAGATACCATGTTCTGAGCAACAATAATATGTTAGATAAAGTCTCTCACCTCAGCAACTCATTGCCTAGTTAGGAAAAAAAAAAAGTAATTCCTAGGCTATACTATTTTGTGAAGCAAACCCCAGCATAATGCAATTATTGTATAGCATGTACAAACAATAAATTTTGTTGGAGTAGGTTACTGAAATTTGGATATATAACTTAGTCTGTTATACTATGATAGTGTTCCATTTTTTCTTCTAATTTTACTATTGTTATTCAAAGCATCTTACTTTAAATTATATATGCAGTTAACTCAAACAAGAAAGGGGATAGAGGCGCCAAACATCTGGACAATCAAAAATCTCCATGTAGCTTTGATTCCCTAAACAATTAAATTGTTCCTTGGTATCTGTAGGGGATCATCTCAAGAACCCTGGTCCACAGATGCTCAGGATCTTAGATAAAATGGTGTAGACTCAACCATTGCATCCTTGGATGGCCAACCCCGATGGAAAACAGCACAGGTATGTATTGAAAATATCTGCATATAAGTGGACCAATGCAGTTCATACCCATGTTGTTCAAGGGTCAACTGTATTGTCATCCCATTAATGAGAGTATAAAAATAGACATATTATTATCAAATGCCTAGGCTATCGATGAAATGAGTTCCTTGAATCACCTTACAAGAGTATAGGTGATTTGAGTCATATATTGAAAACATTACAGATAATAATAATTTAGCTTATTTCTATGATATAATAACTATTTAAATGTTCAAAATTGAGAAATGGGTGGTGATTAAAACAAGATCACATAGCTGTGAACTATAAGGAAGTATATTCATCTTAGATGATCATTATGTAGAAATATTTAGATTAGCTTCTGTAACAACACCAAAAAAAATTATACAGATTCTTTCTTAAACTTTTTCTTCTTCTCATTTTAGAGCCTTGAACACATTAACTGAAATTATTTTACCACTTTCTTCTAAAGTTTTTCAATTTAGCACCTAAATTTCTAGATGTATTTAAGACAAACAAGTAAAATCAAGAAAAAAAATCAATAGTCAGATAATGACTTACATAGCATAAAGTCTCAAAACAAGGATAATTCCTGAATTAATGAAGTTTCTACTAATTGCAAGTGAGAAAAAGTCAACTTTCAGTAACCTCTTCATTTACTTATAAACCTGGAGAGTACAGTCATGGAGCTTAATTCAGAAATTATCAGATAATTAATTCAGTCATATTTCTTTATCTAAATCTTTCACTCTTTATTTTGTTGGCTCTACAACTTCTGTTAATGGACTTCAACTTGAAAGAGAAGACAAAAATATCCAGAAAAATATACTGATCATGAAATCTGGTATCAAATTTTTTTAAGTAGAGGCAATATGCTAATATAGATTTGAACACACAAAATATAGGTTTTAAACGCATCGTTCTAGGAGCTCATAAAGCTAATGTTTTATTAATTGCATCTAATACCTCTGCAAATTGAACATTTTTATTAATGTTACAGATAAAATCCATGCACACACTCTGGTAGATGTAGTTCTAATATCTGCTTTCTCTTAAAGTGCAATAAAATCTCCAACATACGTGTAATAACAATTTATTTTTATATAGTTGTATAGTGTTATTATTACTGTTGATACTTTTAAAGATAATATTTATTTTGTACTTACTATGTGCCAACTACTGTGCAAAGCACTTTATAGCCACCATCAGTTCTTTTATTCCTCATAACAACACTTTGAGGAAGGCGTTATTATTCCCAGTTTATCCATGAGAAAAACAAGGCTTATAGAGTTTAAATGATTTGCTTAAGTATACACACTGGAAAAAGGAGCTGATATATTTTAAGAACATCAACTTTGTTGTGATATACCATACACACCATACACACATGTACACACACACACACTTTACATTTCTTTCACAAAATTTTCTTTATAAAGAAACCCCAACAGCTAACAAGTCAGTTTAGTGAACTGAGCTGTGTTTACGTGTTTTAGGGTAGGGGTAGTGGGATGGAGATCGACATTTATGTTTGTTGCTCAGTTCATTAATAGAACTAAATTAACCTGCGAATAGAATGTAATAGGTTAAGAGCCAATATAGTTTAAATCTTAAAGTTTTCTATTTAAATTGGTTGACCATTGGAGGCACTGGGGAAAAAAAGTTGAAACTTTTTTTTAAATTAAATGATATGATGTCCTAGGATACAGAACTCAAAATGTGATAATGAAAATATTCTGCATTGTTCAGTATTGTAGCCAATTGCCGCCTATGATGATTAAACATTTGAAATGTGATTAGAGTGACTGAAAAACTAAATTCTTTTTAAAATTATTTTATTGTTGTTCATTTACAGTTGTCCACCATTTTCCCCCACCACTCCCCCCATCCTAAATTCTAATTGTTTAGATATTTAATTAATTTAATTTGAAATGTGTTATCAACATAATGCTGGTATATGAAACAGTGTAATTTGAAATGTGTTATCAACATAATGCTGGTATATGAAACAGTGTATCTCTAGGTGATCTTATGCAGTCCAAATCATTGCTTCCCAATAACATTCCCTGAATTTCTTAATGAGGCATCCAATTATTTGCTAGATGTTTCATTATGTATGTCTAAATGGTATTTCTGTTTAATCAGTCCAAATTCCCAGTTTACATTGAAAATCAATGTCTTCCCTTGTAGCTCTTAGCTTCCTCAAAGCCCAGTTCTGTATAAGGCCTTTAGCTCAGGATTAAAACGCGAGAGTTATTCCCTCTTTCCCCTCTACCCACTAACCTATCAATAAAAAAATACATGACATCTTTACCTCTAAAAATATATGAACTTTTCACCAAATATAGAACTACTCCCTAGTCAAAGATGTATTTTTTTTCTTTTTTCTTTTTTTTTTTTTTTTTTTTTTTTTTTTTTTTTTTTTTTTTTTTTTTTTTTTTTGCAAATTTAAGCTCTAAAAAGTTTTATGAGTGAGTCAAACTATCCATCTGGCTTTCTTCTTCCACAATCTGAAAAACTAAATATGTATGTGTGTATAAATTTATTTATAGTATTTACTCTAGTTTAAGGTTTTATCTTTAGGGGGGTTTTGTTCTGTGTGAAATTTGTTACAGTAATAGTTTAATGTGCAGATGTGAACAACTCGTATACTCATATTCAAACATTACTTATTAAATGAAGAGTTCTTACCCAGCTAGAAATACACATTGTTTTCTTACCTCTTGTGGGAATTCTCTAGAAATATGCCTCAGTTTAAATGTTACCAAACAGTCTGTGTTGATTTTCTGAACCCCAATCTTGTTCTATTTTGGCTTCCTTATTGCAATCTTTCCAAGAGTAACTTTATTTTCTCTTTCCTATTCCCTCATATTCGTCCCCTTTGGCAACCATCAGCTCTTTCGCTATGTCTACGGGGTGTTTCTGTTTTGTGTTCTTTATTTTTCTGTTTTTTTCTCCTTTAGATTCTACATGTAAGTGAAATCATATAGCATTTGTCTTTCTCCAACTTACTTTCTCTAACTCATTTCACTTAACGTAAAACCCTGTAGGTCTATCCATGTTATCAAAACTGGCAAGATATTATTCTTTTTGGTGCCAAGTAGTATTTCATTGTGTATATAACACATCTTCTTTATTCATTCATCTGTCAGTGAACATTTAAGTTGCTTCCATATCTTGGCTATTGCAAATGATGCTGCAGTGAATATATGGATCCATATATATTTTGATTTAATGTTTTTGTTTTTAGATAATACCTAGAAGTAAAAATGTTGGATCATATAAAAGTTCTATTTTTTAATATTTTGAGATCCTTCCATACTCTTTTCCATAGTGCCTGCACTGATTTACAATCCCACCAACAGAATACCAAAGTTCCTTTTTCTCCATGTCCTGGGCAGTCAGTATTTGTTATTTGTTGATACATTGATGATAAGCATTTGACAGATGTGAAATGCTAGCTTACTGTGGCTTTAATTTGCATTTTTCTGATAATTAAAAATGTTGAATATGTAGTCCTGGCTGGATATCTCATTTGGTTAGAGTGTAATCCCAATATGCCAAGGTTGCAGATTTGATCCCCAGTCATGGCACATACAAGAATCAACCAATGAATCCACAAATAAGTGTGAAAACAAATCCCGCTCTTTCACTCTCTCTCTTTCTCTCCCTTTGTCTCTGACTCTCTAAAGTCAATAAACAAACAAACAAACAAATAAATAAAAGATGTTTAATATCTTTTTGTATGTATATAGGCCATCTGTATATCCGTTTTGGAGAAATGTTAACTCAGATGCTCTGTTCATTTCTTAATTGGACTGTTTGTTTCTTTGGTGTAATAGAAATTCATTCCTGCCTGGACAGTAGTATTTATTTTCTATCTGATCTTCTTCTTTCCCCTCTGACCATTACAGACTAGTTGCTCTTACCAGTCTTTGAATCTGTTCTCAGATCAGAACTTTGCCCAGCTTCACAAGCTGACTATTTGTACTGAGAATGAACCAAACAGGTATCTCTGTGGAGCCTTTGCACTTGTACATTTTGCTTAGAATTATCTTCATTAGGCATCCTCATATGAACTTCTTGACTTAATTTATGTTTCTATTAAAATGTTACCTTATTAGAGAATCCTTCCTGAACAATCTTTTTAAAGTAGCACTTCCTTATCTGATATAACTCATACCTGAATTTATTTTTAGATATATATTAATCAATTTATATATGTTTTTATCTTATTCGTCTAGAATCTATGCTCAATATGGTCAGAATTTTTTTTTGATCACTGCTATATCCTCAGTGCACACAGGTATATTGAACCTATAATTACCCAATAATTATTTATTAAATGAAAAAAAGTTTGTCTTACTTTTATTTATTTATTTATTTATTTTTTATTGCTGTTCAAGTAAAGTTTTTTCCATTTTCCCCACCTCTCCCCTCACCCCCAAATCCCCACCTTCCACCTTCGAGCCTACTCCCTTTGGGTTTTGTCGACATGTCCTTTATACATGTTTGTCTTACTTTTAAATAGCACCACATAAACTACAGATAACATGCATAACATTCATTTTATTCAAGACATCTAAACATTTGACTTAAATACCAAAAACCATAAGAACATGTGAGGTTAAAAAAAATAAAGCCCTTAGGTTAACATTTTTTAAAAAATTAACTTGGGCCCTTCATATGCATGGCAATGATGGGAATCAAAATATTAGACAAAAATAATTCTTCAAATGTTTTAAAATAAAAGAAGATAATGAGAGGCTAGATCCATTTCAAAATGTCTAAGAATTTTATTTTTTACTTCTTATTTATACTTATATTTCATTAAATATGACCATTCAATAGCAAACAGATTCAAATTTACTCCTTACACCAAATGATGGCAAGAATGTGGAGAAACAGGAACACACACTCATTGCTGGTGGGAATGCAAAATAGTACAGCCACAGTGGAAAACATTTAGTGGTTTCTTACATAATTAACACACTTTTACCATATGATCAAACAATCACACGCTTTGGTATTTACCAAAATGTGTTGAACTTTTACATCTACACACAAAAATATTCACAAGAATGTTTGTAGCAGCTTTGTTTGTATTTGACAAAATGTGGAAACAACTAAGATGTCCTTCAGAAGGTGAACAGATAAATAAACTGTGATAAGAGACACAATGAAGTATTATTGAGCATGAAAAGAAAGCAGAATTCAAGCCACAGAAAGACATGGAAGCACCCCAAAAACCATTACAATAGTCACATCATATTTCTAGGTGAAAGAAGCCAATTGGAAGAAGCTACCTATATGTGATTTCAATTATATGACATCCTGGAAATGACAAAACCATATACAGTAAAAAGATCACTTACTGATAAAGATTTGGAGAAATAAAGTAGAAATTAATGAGGAGAATAGGGAATATTTAGACAATGACACTATTATGTGCTATGATATGTAACAGTAGATACATGGTATTATATATTTATTAAAACCCATGAGTAAACAAATATAGAATAAACCCTAAACTAGGGAATTGATTTTATATTAAGTACTGATATTAGCTCATCCATTATAAAAAAGTATATTAATTCAAGATATTAAAATAAGTTCAGTGAGTAGTATGTGGGTACTGTGTTCTCTGTTTTTTCTCTTAATCTAAAACTTCTATAAAAATAACATCTGTTATTAAAAATTACTATGTGGGTGACTCTTTATAGTAAGGTAATGATATTAAAAACAAAATCCTAACTCTATATTTTCATCATCACTGAGTGTCAAGAAAACATAAGGCTCACAATTTTCTCTAGTGTTCATAATCTAATTCCACAGAGTAGGATTTGGCAATTCTCAAAATAGAGCTTTTGCAAGTTACTATAGAATCATGTTTTATTTTTATGCCTTGAATATGTGAGTAAATATTTCAATCATCCACGTAGATTTTTTTACAACAGGCTGCATTTGCAGTGTAACTGGTCCCATAAAAATAGCAAAAATGTTAAAGCATGCATATTTATATTTTTATTAATAACTGAGTTAAATTATGAATAATTAAGACTTTTAATTCAGCCACTCAGAATACAGCATTAAGTGGTTAAGTTTATTTTCTTTGTACAATCATTCCTAATTTTTCTTTAATTCTCACCCGAGGACAATTTTTTATTCCTTGTATAGAGAAGAGAAAGGAGAGAGGAAGGGAGAGAGAGAAATACTGATGCAAGAGAGAAACATTGACTGAAGGCCTCCTCAATGCACCCGGACCAGGGATTGAACCCACAACCCAGTGTGTGTGTCCTGACTGGAAATTGAACCAGCAACCATTGTTTACGGGACAATGCTCTAGCCAGCTGAGGCACAACTTCCAAGGTTAATATTTCTGATTAATTTGTTTAAGTTTCAGGTATCAGGATTCATATGTATATTGTAATTGTTTACAGATTATGAATAATTTTAAAACTAAATCTGATGATTATCAGGGCCTTTTTTTGCATTAAAACTATTAGATAAATGGCTCATTGAAACTCAGTGTATTAGGATTGGATAATACATTTTATATGAGATTAATAAAGTTTTAACTGCTTCCCTCTATTTTAGGTAATGCATTAATAAATCTTTATAGACCAATATTTTTTAAATCGTTCAGTGGAGAGGACTGCATCTTGGATTAAAATTTTCCAAGAAAAGTTTAAATATAATGCATGGTCACAATTTTGTTGTATATTTTATTAGTTACACATATTTATGCCATGTTCCACAAATAGCTACTAATGACTCTTCACATTAAAATATACATTTATAAATGCACCATATATTGAAATTATTTCAATGCAAATGAATAGATTGTTTGGATAACCAATATATGGCTATTATTGATTTGGATAGAGTAAAGAAAGACATAGAATGTTGGATATATTCTGGAATAATGATGTGGTTTCAGAAGTATTTATTTTAGCAACAAATTTTTCTGCTAGCCAAATAGATTTTGTTGTGTACAAAACAGACACATACACACATTGATTACTATAGATTGATCAAGCACAATGTATTTTGTGCCAAGTGCATTAAGGGAGACAGTGAGGTACTTCAGTGGCTTTTACTGGCAGCTGTTTAATGAAAGGAACAAATAGATGTACTGGTGCATGCCTATTCCCACTTCAACCAAGAGAGCTCCAAGTTCATTGGGACTGTATTTCACACTATCAAAGACGTTGCTTTTTGTAGTCAAATGAACAAAACTAACAAGAAAATCCTCCAAAAAAAAGGCATTTTAAGCCAATGAATCATTTCATTAGATTAGTACCATATAGAAGTCTCTTCTCCTCTATGCTAGTTTTGTGTTAGTCATTAAAAACATAAGGTAAAACAAAAATATTTTTGCTTATTATTTTACTCTGGAGAAAAGTGCAGAAAACTAAAATATATGATGGGGAAATGGACCTACTTTATGAAAAAAATAAAAATAACATGTAAGTCCTGTGCTGTTTTTAGTGTATATTACTTTGTTTAAAGTTTACTAAGATTTTTATACAATAACTGACATAAATTCAACTGTCCAGAACATTAAAAGGCAGGAATCTCTTTGGCTTATGTACCTTAGTGGCTTATGTGGCTTAAGGATACATAGGTGGGTGAAAGTCTACACCAGTGGTCTCAGGAATGTGTTATTTTATACATTTCTCTGGTGTTTTACTCTTTTGCTGAGTCAGGATTTAATCAAATCATGAGCATAGTGCTCATGAGCAGCTCCAGGATTTATTACCCATAAAAATAACCACATCCTTAAAATCAGAGTGCCATTTTCCTAGCTATGCCTAAGGAAGATTCTAAGTAGACTATTTCCCTTATTTCTAACTGAACTAAGAAAATGTTGAGAAAAAGCTTATAGAAAATAGAAAATCTCAAAATAACAAAATACAGATATATACAGAAATGTTAAGCAAAATGATACTGTATTTTCTACGTCAGCATTGTATTTTGAATATGTCAGTATGCTGGGTTGAATGGAGGCCTCCAAAAGATATGCCCATATTTTAACCCCACAGAATCTGTGAATGTTACAAAATATGGAAAAAAGTTTTTTCAGGTGTAGTTAAGTACAAGATCTTGAAATGGGATCATTTAAAATATATATATTTATTTATTTTTAGAGAAAGGAGAAGGGAAAGAGAAGAGAGGGAGGGAAACATTAATGTGTGGTTACCTCTCACGTGCCCCCTACTGGGGACTGGGAGCACAACCCAGGAATTTTCCCTGATTAAACCAGGGACCATTTGTTTTGCAGGCTGGTACTTAATCCACTGAGCCACACCAACCACGGCAGGATCATTTTTGATTATTTGATAAAATCCAATGATTCCAAGTTCAATAATCCAACATCTATACTAATACTTACTAACTCTAATAATAAGTGTCCGCACAAGAGGCAAAAGAGGAATAGACACAAAGAAAGAGAAATAAGCCTTGTGATGATCAAGGCAGAGACTGCATTTATTCAGTCACAGCCAAGGAATGCCAGGAGTCACCAGAAGCTGAAAGAAACAAAGAAGGATTCTCTCCTGGAGCATATAGAGGGATCAAGGCCCACCTAACACCTTGATTTAGGATTTGTGATCTCCAGAACTGTGAAAAAATAAATTTCTGTGTTTAACTTAATAAGTTTGTGTCATTTGTTACAGCAACCATAGGAAACTCATATATGAGTAAACTGATCTGAAATCTCATAGCAAGTTGGCTTTGTGTAGACAACTAATAAATAGCAGAGTAGAGTTCAAAAGCCCTTTTCTTCCTAACTCCAAATCTTGTGCTGGTTCTGCTCTTTACACACCACTGATACTTTACAGATTGATTGAATCAAAATTGTATTTTAAATACTCATCCAATAAGTTATAGATTTATTCTAGAAGGACTATTTTCTCATTGATGTCCACAGTAATCTCTTTTCCTTGTATTATCATAATAGCAATAACCTCCTTGCTACCAAACACCTCTTCTGTAAACCACACTTAAAAAAACAATTCATTTTATTTCTTTAAATATCACATTGAATAAAGATTTATCTTGGCTGTATTTACTTGATGCAATGAGTTTTAAATTTCTAATCCCTTCTTTTTCTTAGTGCTTGGATATCTTATCTGTCTGCCTGTCTGTCTATCTACTACCTACCTACCTACCTATCATCTATCTTTTTATTTATCTACATCTACATATAAATCTATACCTATATCTACCCAGTTATCCCATTTGTACTATATATAACTGTTGGAAAACATCAAGAAACATGATCTCCAGCTGACACACAACCTGGGTGACTGGAGGCTCTTCATCCTCTCTCCTTTCCTCTGAATGTGCACTACATTGCCTTTCTTTGCTCCCAAAAGCTGCTCCAAGGACACAATCTTAAGATTAAAATGTGCTATCTGGACTGAACCCAACTAAATCCTCTATATAAACTTTTAAGAGTCTGGTGGGTTGGGTAAGGAAAACTATTCATCTCATGGTTGCCTAAAACACATCTCATAAATTCCTTGCTCATTGAAATTGCTATCTACCAATCTGGAGTGGTCTCCCTCTTTCTTTGTTTTCCCATTGCACTTTGGGAGTATAGGGCAATTTCAGGTTATAGCTGGGAAGCTCCCGAGGAAGATGTGAGCTTTCAATAGCCTAGAGTCCTTCCCATATAGGTAGATTATTTACTTCGAAGTGTACAATATATCCTCATGTATTTATGTGTTTATATCTCTTTTCCTTTGCTTAAAATGTCTTTTTCCAAATTCCACCTACAAATTTGTAAATAGGGTTTTTGTTTTTGTATTCATAAAAAAACCTTCTCAAGTTAGTCTAAAACTTAAAGAGAAAGATATCTTCTCTCATTTGCCACAGGGAACTTTGGAATCATTTTATAGATTCATAATTCAAAGAATAATACCTTAAAAAGGAAATGTAGATCTACTCATGAAAGGCAAAAGGAACAGAATTGTGCAAAGAGTTCTTACATGATAAATAGTGTTCTCCAAAATATGTTGCATATCCCCAAATGGCCCTCAGAGCAATATCTTATTTGGAAAACAAGATCACCAAGTTCAGACAAGCCATGTGACCCTCTCTTAATTCTGTGTATTTTGTAATATGGTAGTCATGTCTGGTAGCCCAGAAACATGCTGTCAATGGAGGAGAGTGGGATAAAAAGGATAGGTAGAAAACAACACTGCAGGTTTAATTCATAATTAGCTTAAGAGAACTAAACAGGTTTCTAAGTGACATCACAAATGTCTATGTTACATCATTTCTCTCAAGACCACCAGATCATGGTGTCTTTCTTTGCAGAAAGTTGGAGGACACAGAGATCACATAGCTCTGGAAGGAGTCCTGTAAGGGAAAATTTTGTGATTGTTCAGTATGACATGATAGCAGCTTAGATGATCATATTGATAGATATTGAGGAATGTGAACACAGTGAAAATATTTTTAGAGTAAAAGGATAAGATTTAATATTGCTATAAAAATGTAAGCATGAGTTTAGAGAATGGAGGGGGTATAAAGAATGATTCCCAGATTATTGCAGTTAAAATTAAACAATAACTTCATTAATTTAAAAATGGGGCATAAAAGAGATACATATCTGGGAAATACATTAAATTATTTACATTTTGAGGCAATATAGGGAATATAATGTTAAGAAACAGTTGATTATGAAAATATGATTCTTTAAGTAGTTTAAGAACTATCGACAAATAGGTGATAAAAGAAAGCATGGAGGCAAAAATGATTCCTTAGAACAGGATTCCTCCCTCCCTCCCTTCCTTTTTTCCTTCTTTCCTTCCTCCCTTCCTTCCTTCCTTTTCTTCCTTTCTCTTTATTTTTTTCTTCATCATCACCGAAACTCTGCCTTGAGAACTTCCAGTATGGGTGGACAAATAAAGGGCAATGAGTTTGCAATAAGAAAAATGTTAAATTTTAAGAAAAAGTCAAGGTCACAAAGCTGGATAATGTCAAACACAACTGAGATGTAAACAGAAAACATCTGGATTTACCTACAAAACAGGGATTATTGGTCAAAAACAAATGGCCACTCTGAGGGAAACCTAGTTATCTCTACAATTTGGGACATATTTGCTAGGAAATTGGACTGAGGATTCTGAGTTATATGTGCATTGTCTCTGATTCAAGTCTGTAATTTCAACTCTAATCCTTATTCAGATATCTAGTCTTTTTCCCAGAGGGAAGCAATGATGTCCTTCAATTTATTACGCTAAATTAAATTTCAAATAGAAATTTAAAAAAAAAAGAAAAGAAGAAAAGAAAACCTCATAGACACAGACATCTCTGTGGTGACTACGAAAGGAAGGGGCAGTGGGGGCAGGCAGAAGAGGGTAAGGTGGTGGGGATAAAAATGGTGATGGAAGGAGACTAAACTATGGGTGGTGAACACACGATACAATATGCAGATGATGTAATATAAAATTGTACACTTGAAACCTATTTAATTAACCAATATATCCACAATTCAATAAAATATTTTTAATTATAAAAAAGTGAGAATGTAGGAGTTTCTTTCACACCCAATTATTCTGTAACCTGAACTCCTCATCAAGCTTGATCATGATTTGATCACCAGATCATCTGCTTCTATTGTTCTTGACTCTAAAACCTGTGTTAGCAATATGACTGGAAAAAAAAAAAAAAAACCCTGAAGCTTAACGTCAAAGGCAATACAATTCCTGTCTACCATTTTACTTGCAGTAATGGATCTGAAATACAAATAATAAAGAATGCTTATCATGTTATTCATTCTTTCATATGTAATTAGACATTCTCCTATGGGACCAGTGGTGAAGGCTGGTATGGCTTCCAATTTTGACAGTCACTAAATCACCATTGATTTTTTGCTTACATAACCTTATTTTTGCTATTATTGAAAATCATCTTCCTCCATGTATAAACCTATTTTCACACATCATTCTCTAAATATTAGTTTTGTGGCTGTAGATCCAAATGTGTTTGTTTTCATAGTAAAACCTGTATCTCACAAGAAACTTTGGGAAAAGGCCCATTAATTAAATAAATATGGCTACAGAGACTTGTATTCAAGTTCACATGGAATATATTTAATATAGTAACTCCATTCTATTTTGTGCACACTTAGTTCTTTGTCTAGAATTCTCAAATCTGGATCATGCTTTCCTGAATGGCACAGGTTCCAATTTCATACCATTTTCTAAAATTTCTTTTGGCTTTCAGTTGCAACTCCAAAGATCATTCTATTCAACTTTAAAAAATGATTTTAATTCCCTTACAATATAAGTCCAGCAAATTAGCAATTATGTTGATTCTTACTCATGTACATAGAGTGAATTAATTCATCTATGCTTTCAAGGTTGTGTTCACAATCTTAGAAGATAGATCCAAAACTATAGATTTTAAAAAATTACATATGTAATGTATATAAGTAAAATTATAAGAGCACATATATACCCTTGGTGCACTGATCTTAATTTATGTTCTGATTATAATAGTGGAAAATTCACTCCCAGAAGCCTTTTACAAGATATATTTAAAGCCACAGGGTGCTAACCTTAGGTCCAAGGTTTATTGCATAGTGGGGATGGCCTTAAGAATAGTTGAGTTATGACTTGCCCCTTTTGTATAGAACAAAAGATGTTAATAATAATGTTTTGTATTAATTTTTAAAACCTGATATTTTTTAAAGTTTATTGAATATTATTTTTAGTGTGGTTATTTAGATTTAAGAGTTTACTGATAAATATAGTTAGGTCCCCCACTCTGAGAGTTTTCTGTATAGGGAATATTTCTCTCTGACATTTTTGGACCAAAAGTATGTATTTTGCTTCCTAAATTAAAAATATTTGTGATTCTTAAATTAACAATATGCATAATTCATATCAAACCATGCATGTTCAAGTATAAGAGGGTTCATTATTCCATTCAAGTTCATGGAAATACTTAACCTTTTGTTCTTTTGTGCCTCGAAGGGAAAAGAAATCTCTTTACCCTTCACTTAGTCCCTACCACACCTGTGGCTCTCTGAATAGTTCAGTTTCATTATTACATTGAATACAATACAACAGCTGAAAAAATAGATCAGGTTTAGGATCAGGATTACTTGTAGATAAATTTTCTTAAAATTAAAAAAAAGTACATGTATTTTCTGCAAAGGTTTAAACATTCAAGTATATGCCATTTAATGAAATATTCTCAATATTTAACTGACAGTCACAAAGTCAGAAGCATTTACATTTCATAAAAAAAATTGAATAGTTAAACAGGCAGTGAAATATATGTCTGTATATGTGTATAAATATATGTGCATATATATACAAATATATGCACATGTATTCCAGCATCAGATTACTCAAATGTCATATATAATGATTAAAGGTTTTTATGCAGATTCTTTTATAAATAATGGTTCATTATTAGAGTTCTGAGGAACAGAAATTGTCATGTGGGCTTCTATGTAAAATGATATATATGATACTATTCTGACAAAATCACCTTGATAGAAAGTAGAATAAAAAAATTTTAAAGAATAAACACTTATTTACAAAGGAAATGTTACTTTAGAAACTTTTCATTTTCATTTGCATATTAAGACAAAAATGCATACAAGACAAAAATATTAATAGATTTTAGTAACTTAGATGTCACCAATTCTTACAAATGATTCAAATATTTTTAAAAGTTATGACTTTTCTAAACAACTCTTGAAACAGCCAGACATCTGTTGAGTAGATGAGTTTCTAATATTATTTTGGATAAGGATATTTCTCAGCAAGCTATTCTGCTATGAATCATTTAATTTTGAGCAAGATGAAATGGATAACACAGCAAGTATTAGGTAAAATTGATAACAGAAACATACTTGTACTCTTGATGAAGATGTTTTAATTTACTCCTTATGCCAGGGGTGGGGAGAATGACATTATATACTTTTCTGCCATCTTAATTGTCTTCAAATAGGAGATTTTTCCTTTTAGACAAGCATAGTGGAGTCCTTTGCACTGTCTAGACACTGCAAGTTTTAGAGATTTCTGCCAGAAATATCAGCTCTCTATTTTACTCTGAAAAAGCTGGAATGTACATATTTTACCCATTACATGAAGGAGACAGTCCCTAAGCTTCCTAAAGACTGACAATAACTTGTTTCCAAAAGGAAAGTCAGTTTATTTTATTAATAGTTTACAATATGTTTGCATCAAACCTATTACCAAAGAAGTGCATTTTTTCCTAAATCAATTAAGAAATCTGTATGCATCTGTTCTTCTTAGTAGCCCACCAAATAATTTTCTTTCAATAATATAGTAGAGTCCATGTGGCAATTAATTAAACATTCTAAAATGTTGATTTTTTTTTTACCCTCACCCAAGGACATGCTTATTGTTTTGAAAGAAAGAGGAAAGAAAGAAGAGAGAGAGAGGAAAATATACATTGTTGTGAGAGAGAAACGTTTATCTGTTGCCCCTCATATATCTCCTGACTGAGGACCAAACCTGCTGTGACTGGAAATTGAACCCATGGTCTTTTGGTTGACAAGATGATGCTCCAACCACCTGAGATACACTGTCCAGGACCAAGAAATTAATATTTTAATAAAATGACATTTAGTAATATATAGTTTAATTACCCAAATCTTTTTATTCTTATGGCTTATATACTCCAAGATGTATTCTTCATATAAATATACCATATAAATATGTCTTAGTATATTAGGATTGCTATAGCAAAACACCACAGAGTAGATACCTTACAAAAACAAATGTATATCTCACAATTCCAGAGATTGGGAAGACCAAGATCAAGGTAAGGTCATATTCTAGTGAGGATGCTCTTCCTGGTTCATACAAAATGCTTTTTGCCATTTCCACACATGATGGAAGGAACAAGGTGCCTCTTATAAGAAAAGTAATCCCATTTATGAGGGCTCAATCCTCATTACCTAAGTACTTTCCATAGACTTCACTTCCTAATACCATCACATCAGTCATTAAGATTTTATCGTGTAAATTTTGAGAAGGCAGAAGGATTCAGAATATAGCCACCTGTAACTTATATAAACATTTCATATAGACCTGACATTAAACCAAGGAAATAATTGCAAAACTTGTGCAGTGAAAATTCCAAAGGATAGTTCCATTTATAACTTATTTCACTTATAGCTATTTCTATAATTCTATGTTATTTTATATATTTTAAGTATGGGCGATATAACTTCAAAATGCAATGCTCATCTATTATATTTATGAAACATTCATAATTTATATTATTTGTTTTTAGAAACTATATTCAATTTAAGGGAGAAATCAGTGTGCAAGGTATTTTGCTATTAGTAACTCAACATAGTAAACATTTTATAAAATCATTTTTCATAAAAATAGTTTCAATGTTATGAGGAGTGTTAGGAAAACAATCAGTACAATTTTAAAGCACTCACTTTCTCTATTTAAATGGTAAAAACTTTTGTGCTTGAGGAGAATTAAATTTCTTAATTAAATTAAAGAGAAATCAAGAAATTAAATGGTAATTGAAGCACAAAAATGTTTTAAAAAGAAATCAATACATGAAGCATTTCATCTATGAGTTCTAATTTATTGGTGACAACAAGTATTTTAAGCTTTAATATTCAATGAATTCAAAATTCATGAGGATGTTTATAAATTTTTCCTTTGAAAATATCTTTTGATAAAAGCATACCTATGAAAGTTTTGAATTAGGAACTAGAAGTGTTTAGACCATAATGGGTTATATTCCCTATAAATAAAAGTTAAACTCTAATATTTTAAAAAATTCTATTGTGATGCATTGATTTGGAAAAAATCAGGAAAAGTAATATATTTTTAGCAAACAATATAATTCTAAAGAGCACCTATATGCTAATTTAGTCTAAAATTACTGTATTACTATATAGCATACCCTTTTTAAGTATTTTATTGACTGATTTATGATTATCAGTTAATGAACTTGTAGTGTTTCTTTAATGAAAATAAGAGTTCTTACTAAAAATTAAAACATTTATTTCAAAGAAGGCAAAGTAGAACTAATATATATGATCACAGATCTAGATTCAACATTTACCAAAAGAAGCAAAGAACAAAACCGCATATGCAACACTTGACTCCATCATGCATATATATCTATATATATTCTATATATATATATAACATAGATATAATATATATATTATATTTATCTATAGATAGATGATAGATAGATAGATAGATAGATAGATAGATAGATAGATAGATAGACAGATATTTGTTGTTATTTTTAGAGCGAGAGAGAAAGGAAGGGAGGGAGAAAGAGATGGAGAGAAACATTAATGTGAAAGAGATGTGTGGATTGTTTGTCTCTTGATTACACCCCTAGCTGGGACTGAATACACAACCTAGTTATGTGCCCAGACCAGGATTTAAACCAGTAAACTTGCTTTGCAGGACAATGCCCAATCAATAGAGCTATGCCAGTTGGGGCTCCATAATATATTTTTGAATAGACCAAATGAGATCTGAATGTGCAGTACATGGCAAGTCTACCAGTAACAATTACTGAGTGTTACTAAATACTAGATTCTGGTTTAAATGCTTATATAATACACCAGCATATTATCTATAAACACTTGTGAGGTAGGTACCATTGTAATCTCATTTCTATACACTAGGAAACTAAGGCAGGAAGAAATGATTTGTCAAGGAACACAGCCACTAAATTTTGGAACTGGAATTCAAATGGAAGAATCTGAATCCTGAGTATGAGCTTTTCATCATTATGCTAACCTGCCAGCAAAGATCTTAGAATATTACTAGGAAGATCTCAGATTGAAAAACAACCTCATCTCTTTTTCTAGACTGATATGGCTTAAGAGGAATATATATTCCACATTTCTCCAAAATTCTCCAACAAATATTTTATTTTCTTCCATCAACTTCTATCAACCTTTGCCTTTTCATTTTATATGTTTAAGGAGATTTACAATTCTTTCTTCATCTCATCTTTCTCCTGAAAACTAACTCCAAATGACCCAGACACTCTCTTTACCACACAGAAAAAAGAAATCCTGGACACCTTTTAATATTTTTTTTTCTGTTTCAACTATCATTGACAGAGTGAGAGCAAGAAGACAAGTGAGAATTTATGTTATCATTGTAATCATTTGTCACTTTGAAAATATCTGAAAAAGTGGTTATAGATGTCATGAAGAGATGTTACTTCTGAAAAGATAAAAATGGTGCCAAGTATCTTAAGATTAGATTCACAGCCCAATAAAGATAAAGTTTGTCCACTTCAAGTATTTTGAGTTATACTTTATCACATCTGAGAGAAGGGGATTTTGGACATATATTTAACTAATTCTATTAAGATGGCACCTTCTGTGAGTGAATTTAAGCATTATTCAAAATAATTTTAAGTATCAATTTTAAGGGTGAAGAGGCTTATTCAAAATTACCATCAAAGTTGAAATATACTATCATCCCCTAATATGTTCAATCAAGTCTAATAAATTAAGGGATAATAAATTAGAAGTAAATTCAAAGAAGGGCAATATTCCACACATTAAACTGCCAAATATGATAGTGACAACACAGGGCCATTGTAGCCATATTTTAAAGGTGACAATTTGGAATGTAGACTTCTTGAGTGGGAATTGAACATCTATAAGGCAACAAGTAGTGATGCAATCCAAAGTTATTTTAATTTCAAGGACAGAGAAAACTCCAGTTGACTTTTGAGTACGATTTATCTTTTCTTCACATACTGGACAAAAAAGACTTTGAATTAATGCATGTAAGTTTAATTAAACTCAACAATATCTTTTCTTCTTCAGCATCTACATGGTCCTCTATTAAACCATGTTTAATTGAAAAGAATAAGATAATAATTGACTTCCTTCTGCATCTCACATTCTCATCTCAAAGCTTTTTATTTTGCTCCTGTGATCCAACGAATCATCAGAGAATTATAAGTGTAAGTCCAGTTCTACCTACATCCCTATATACATCCACCTTTATTCTGGATGATTTCACGACAGGCAGATTTTCCACTTGTTATATAAGAAATGAATAGATGTTTCCTTCTCTTAAAACTTTTTCTTTATACTCTAAAGTTTCCCACCAACCTAGTTATTAAAAGTAGAAAATTTGAGAATAACCTTTCCTGTTATCCTTTTTGATTCACCTACATGACTAAATTTTTAACTATATTAATGTACTTTAAATGGATACAACTTTTACCATCTGCACTGTAATTTTTACATTGTCTCTCCAACATCAATGGTTCTTCACATCATTCTATCTCACAGATGAAAAGTTGTCACCCTAAATTACAATTTTACCATATTTCTGCCTTCTAAAAATAATTCTGATATAATGTAGTTATAGACATTTATATACCAAAATGTTTATAGATAGGTGTATTCAGTCATACCTAATTTTATTGGGCTTTGTAGATATCATGTTTTGATAAGTTGAGAGTTTGTGATAATCCTGCATTGAGTAAGTCTATTGATGCCACTTTTCCAACAGCATTTCCTCACTTAGTATCTATGTAACATTTGGTGATTCTTCCAATATTTCAAATATTTTCATAATTATTATATTTATTATAGTGACCTGTGATCAGTGATCATTGATGTTACTATTGCAATTGTTTTTGGGGTGCAAAAAAGCATGTCCATTTAAGACAGTAAACAATAAATATATGTGTTTTGAATGCTTTACCCATTGGCCATTCCACTATCTTCCTCTCTCATAAGGCTTCCACGTTTCCTGAGATACAGCAACCCTAAAACAGTAGATTTCATCGGAAAGCATTAATTATAGTAATGAAACATTCACATGCACAATATAAATTTTACATGTATATATATGTATACAACATGATGTAATTTGCACAGCTCTCATTATTTCAGGTTATATTTAAGAATTTTCAAAAATATATTCTGTATTTTTAGGATTTTGGCAAAGACTTTAGTTAAATAATTTGTCTGGATATTACATCTAAAAACCTGAAATGGGAAGTTTTAATGCAAAATTGGTGATAAAAGACAAGTAGCACCTTTAAGAATAGTATTTTTAAGAAAATTTTATTATACTTTGGTACATCTCATATTATACACTTTGCAAACTTTTTATTTATATCTCCATTATAATATGGAAGACCCAATGAATAACACCCATTTTCCCCTCCTAATTTCTAAATTAAACATAAAATATTTGAGTCTAAAAATGTAGAAACCAAATGAAAGCTTTATTACTGCTGTAAAGTATATTGGAGAATTTGACTTACATATGAGAGCCAAATATGCTTGTTAACCATCTCCCCTCTAGTCTAGACCTTGGGGCAGCTCACCGAAGAATAAACACAGTCAGCAAAGCAGGTATTCTGTTTCAGGTTTTTGTCTCCAAGAGGCCAAATTTGTCCATTTGTTCAAAATTTTAACAGATTAGTGTCCCTGAATCAAGAAACAAATAAATGCTACCATTCTCATCAGGTAACTTGCATTATTTCTATGAAAGAATAAAGGGATTTAGTCACAAGCCAAAGACAGTAACTCTTCAAGAGGGAAAAGAGTAGTGTGATAGCTTTGTAATGTGTTTTTTTAAAGGTTCGTTTCTTTTTTTAAGATTTTATTTGTCTTTATTTTTTTTTTAGAGAGGGAAGGGAGGGAGAAAGAGAGAAAGAACCATCAGTGTGCAGTTTCTGGGGGCTGTGGCCTGCAACCCAGGCATGTACCCTGACTGTGAATCGAACCTGAGATGCTTTGGTTTGCAGCCCGCGCTCAATCCACTGAGCTACGCCAGCCAGGGCAGCTTTGTGATATGTTAACTTGCTAGGTTAAACTATGCTTCACAGAATTCTCTATTGTTTTTGCTAAGGGTGAAACACTAGAGACACTCTTGGCTGATTTGCAATAGGCATCGAATCACTCAGGCACATTGTTGCTAACCCAATGACTCATCTCTTTGGGTCAAGTCAGTGGCAGAACGTGGGCCTTCTCTACCTTCCCCTAGATACTTCTTTAGTTTTTCTACTACCAAGTCGAGTGAATGTTTAGGTGTGATTAAAGACCCTGGTTTGCAAGACAGCATAGTCAGCAAAGTCAGAAACAAACAAAAAATAATCAAGGCACATTTCATTCATTCTTTCATGCATGTGGCATACATCTTGTCTCTGATCTACTCCACTTTATATTTTTCTTCCCTTTCTGATTACTGCTCTGTAGACTGGAAGACCCAACAACAGATGCAGAGACAAGAGCCTCTCAGAGGTGGTTTAACAAGATCCCATATTTTCTTGAGACCAATTCTCTATGTGGAAATACTGGAAGAATTTTTCTTTGCAAACATTTCCAGGTCTCTGTCCTTTCAATTCTTTAGATTAAACTTTGTATTGATGTTTAACCCAGAGTATGGCTATGATCCCAGTGTAGGGAATAATACTTACCATTCTCCTTCTTTATGAGTATATTCACACTTTACAAACTGCCTTTATGACTATTCATAGGACTGTTCTGGAGTAGTAAAATGTTTGACCTCATGGGTCAAAACAATGAGTGATCTACTATAAGGACAGGCTGAACTCAAATTCCAAAGTTCACTTCCTATTTTATTTAGCTACCACAATATATATATTTTTATTTCTCAGCATACCCAATCACATGTCAAATATAATCATAGATACTCCAATAATCACATGTTAAAAGCATGTCAAAAGTGCAATGCCAGCAACATAGAGGGACCCAATATTTGTTTAAAATATTCCATTATCAAATTCCCATGGAAAATTAAAGTTCTTTAGTTACATCACTTTGAAAGTCAAATTGAAAATAGTGAAGGAGTTATACACAAGAACAAAATATTTTAATCTTATAAATTAAAATTCCAAAGGGATTAAAATTAACCTCAGACCCCCCAATATTGCTCATTCTTAACATGAGGACTTTTCTCCTCCAGGATGGACTGAAATTTTTTCAGCTTTCTTTTCACATCTTTCAGAACCTCAGAAGGTGATTACTTCAATGGCATGCCTCCAATATGCCTCATTTTAAATTTGTATTAAACTGTACTAAAAAACACAATAGTGACCCACAACTACTACTCGTAGTGAGCAAGTTAATGACTAGTCTTTTAGAAGTTATTCCAGGTTAATTTATTTTTCTATAATACAATATTAACAGTTGCCCAGGAGGAATACAAAGATTTGGTTCTTTCTGAAGACAGGAATGTCAGTGGAGAACTCACATTTATACTCCACAGAGTGGCAGTCACATCAGTTGTCCACACTTAGTGTCCTGAAAAAGGTAATTTTAATTGGGAAAAGTATTCCAATCGACATTAATTTAAGCTCTATGCATTGATTGTATCTCAGAGAAATGCTTCTCTATACAGTGTATTTCTTCTCAAAGAATGGAATTTGAAACATTGTTGTATTATTTTGAAACATAATCTTTTATAACTGTGATATCACCAGTCACCAGGTATTACTGAGGTTTCTTTCCTATCTTTCCCTAACCTCTTCTTTTCCATTTATATTATGTACGTTTCATTAACTGACAGGGAAAAGCTAGATAATGTCTTCTTTCTCCCATTCAGCAAATATTTGTCCATGGGTTACTTCCCTCCTTGATCAAAGGCCAGGTGGAGGCAAAAAGCCAGAAGCAATTGCAAGAAATTTGAGGCTTTATCAGTTATGCTCAGTGAAGGCAGTTAAATCCCGTAAGCAGTTATTTACTACCTTGCTACCACAGCATACTTTAGGAAGAAAAAAATATATTTCTTTATATCTATCTATCTATCTATCTATCTATCATCTATCTATCTATCTATCTATCTATCTATCTATCTATCATCTATCTATCTATCTCTTTCTAACTATCTATCTATATATCTACCTATCATCTATATCTCTGGATATGGATATTATATAGATAGTTATATCTATTGACATATGTATACATGTAGATTATATGTATATATAATCTTCAGAAACTAGTTATCCTGCTTCCTGAATGCAAAAATGAAATGAATACAAGTATTGTTTTCTTCTAAGATACAAAATTAGAAGAGCAAAATATACTTTTTTATGAGATACTCCTGATAGTTATGAGTTTGTTATCATTTTACTGTTCATATTTTTTATCTTCTTTTTCTTAGTTAAGTCCCTTTAACATGTAATATAGTAAGAGCTTGGTGATGATGAACTCCTTTAACTCAACCTTATCTGGGAAACACTTTATCTGCCCTTCCATTCTAAATGATAGCTTTCCTGGATAGAATAATCTTGGATGTAGGTCCTTGCCTTTTCTGACTTCAAATACTTCTTTCCAACCTCTTCTTGACTGCAAGGTTTCTGTTGAAAAATCAGAAAAATCAGCTGATAGCCTTATGGGAACTCCTTTGCAGGGAAGTCTCTCCTTTCCTCTTGCTGTAGGAAACAGAGAAGCTAAATAACTTATATGTACAACCCATACATATAAACTGAGGTGGGGGGACATGCTGGAAGGTGGGGGGTACAGGCCTGAGAGGGTTAAAGGGGAAGAAAAAATTGGGAAAACTGTAATAGTATAATCAATAAAATATGCTTAAAGAGATACTCCTTTGTATTTGAAAAAATTAAGATAAAATGCTTGATTTCACAGTTTATGGAATAAACAAATTTGAAGCCATATAAATTCTTAACTAAAGAACTCACATATAGCTATATTTTTTTTCTTTATCACAACACTCAAACAACAAAAATGCTTTTTTTATTTCTTTAACATCACACATGAAGAAATAGAGACTTGATTAGGTTAAGTTATACAAGGTCACATAGCCAGAAATTGATTCTGAGTAATCTGCCTCCTGAGTGTGACACTTAAACCAATATCCTACCCAACCTCATGAATAGAAGTGCCTTTTTGTGGAGAAAAGGCAAAATAAATTGGGATATTTAGACTCTGGTATGTATTAATAATCATGTATCTATAAACACTCCAGTTATGACATATCCTTGACAGACCCTAGGATAAGCTTTTAAAAAGTACTTGCACCATACTATACATCTGCATTAATTAAGAAAAAAAAACATATATTTTATTGACATTTTCAAAATGGTACTATTTTAAAACGTCTTGCAAATTGTTAGTCTAGAAATCAATGATCTATTAGAGTGTTAATGGGGACACTGTTACAAGCTCTTTAGAAACATCAACACTATTGTTAGTAGATAAATTATGCAAGCTTGGCCATGTACATCTGTTGATTTGCCAGATAGCTAATTAAAATGCATTAACATCCTTATGCTGTTTAAAGACACATTTTGTGATTTCATAAAATGTAATTTATCTAGTTTAAAACATACTTGTTTTGAATTGCCACACAAAAACCACTAAGGACACAGGTTTTGCATATTAATGTAATTCTAAAGAAGGCTGATGTGTTTCTTTTGATCTCAGTGTTAATGAAATACCCATTTTGACTGACATGTTAGTGGACAAAAAAATAGCATGACTGATACATTGATTTTAATTATTTACTATGAATATATATATATATATATGCAATTATATTCAACCTGACAAAATTTTCATAACATTGTGACCTAATACTTATTGAGTTTCACTATATAAGGTCTATCCAGAAACTATCCATCCACACAATATGAAAAGTAGAGACTTTTATTGAAAAAGATACCAGATATAAGAAACATCATACATAAGGCAATAACTCTTCAGACCCCTTCAAAGTAGGCACTTAGGGACCTCCCACAGTTCTCCCAGCATCATTAGCTTCTGCAGTAAGTTGTTCCTTCTGCCCTGGTACAAGCAGCTGTAGCACAAAGTTTGCCATGGTGTGTTTCATGCCAAGATCCTGTGTCAAAATCTTGGAAACAGTAGTTTTTGGACTCCCCAGATCAGCTTCTATTTCATGCACTGTGAGTCACTGATCTTTGTTGATTGCAGCCTGTACATGTTCAACATTCTCAGATGATCTGTTTGTTTTAGGCCTTCCAGAACATGGAACATTTTCAACATATTCTCGACCATCTTTGAATCATTTGTGCCACACTTTTATTTGTGCTGCACTCATTGTATTGTCCCTGAAAGCCTTCTGCATCATCTGAATAGTTTCTGTGGAGGCTTGTTCAAGCTGAACACAAAATTTGATATAAACTTGTTGTT
The DNA here is from genome assembly GCA_004024845.1 of Tonatia bakeri. Lineage (NCBI taxonomy): Eukaryota > Metazoa > Chordata > Mammalia > Chiroptera > Phyllostomidae > Tonatia > Tonatia bakeri. Next base: position 75,746 of record PVIA01000790.1, read on the forward strand.
GTACTCGCTCAGTCATTTTGAATGCTATAGCCACAAAGTGCACATGCTCACTCAACAGCATCTACCACCCCTGCTGGCTAGTGCAGTGAAGGCATCACTGTTCACGCAAGCATCCCCAATCTGCTCTCTGTGGCTGCCAGGTCATAACTGCTGTCCCACAGACCATTCTCATTATATTAACAATGGCTCAACACTTTCTAGACAGACCTGGTCTACCAGGAAATTTTAATTTTTCTATATATACTTAATCATTGAATACTCAAAACAACTTTCGGGGTATGTATGTCATTTGGCAGATGAAGGAATATTGGTCCTATATCACACTTTTGGTAGGTAGAAGATTCAACCTAGGCACCCTGGTTCCAAAGCCCTTACCCATTGTCTTTTACTGTCTCTCAGTTTTGCAAATAAGAATCAATTTTATTTTCTCAGGAAGCAACAACAAAATGAAATAGATTTGCATTTCCACCATAAAATCTCTAACTTTATTTAAACTTCTTTTAAGACTACTTGTGTTAATCCTATTCTACTAAGGAGGGTTCTACCATAACCAGAAAAAAAAATTATGCATCTCATTTTTAATTTTTTTTTAACCTTAGGCTTAAGCATAACCTTCTCTTAATGATGATCTAATCATTTTCTTAACCTAAACCCTAAACTACCTTTAAAGCCAAAACATAATAATATTAATTTTAACCTCAAGCCAAATACTAGCTATAACCCTAAACCTAAAACCCTAATCCTAACTCAACCCAAATCTCACACTAAATCTTACTCTAAGTATTGAGCTATACCTAAAATCTCCCCTAAACCTAACTTAACTCTTAATCTTCAGTCTAACTCTAGACCAAAACCTGAACCTAATCTTAACCTTAATCCTAACTCTAACTTCAAATCTAATCCTCACACTAACCCTAAAGCAAACCCTAATCTTACCTTCAACCTAAAAACTAACTCTAACCCGAACACAAATACTATTCCTAACCTCATGCATAACCAACGTTAATATATGACTTTTCTAAGTTGAGGCCCAACAATGTTGTGAATCAAGACAGGAATATTCGGTTAGGCTCAGAGTCATGGCCACTTAAAGAATCAAGGTTGTTTTTACACATAACCATGTTATAGAAGATTAAAAAAGTCAGACTGTAGAAATATTAAAGAGAATTTAAAATAAGCAAAGTTAATTCAAACTTTAAAATATTCCATCTTTTCCTCCATCATAATGTAATTTTTCTAAAGAGGTTTTTCTAAAAAAACATTATTGTTTTTCTAAAAAACCTCTTTAGAAAACAATAATGCCTTAATTTGCTGAGAAAAAAATATCTATATGTAGCAGTTTCTAAATTAATTAAGTCAATCATTTTCACTTGGAAGGAAATAACTTACCACAATTTTATTTTTAATAGGAATTTTATATTGCACAATCTACTACTGTCTACTGTTAGGTAATTGAAACCACTAAATTAGATTTCTTTAATTCTCTAGGTTTTACTCTGACAAATATGAACAGGACTAAATAGAAGAAAGCGATTTCTGGTTTGTTTGTTTTTTTTTTTAAGAGGTAAAGAAGGGGAGCAAGGTGTATATTTCCAGCTTCAGACAGATACTCCTTAATCTTCCCCCAATCTTCTGGAAAGGCAATTTGTATCTATCTGTCTGCCCACATATTTGTAATCACATGTAAAACTGTGGGCCCTGTTCTTATGCTTTAAAAATCGATCTAATGTGTTTTACTCTAGACTGAAGTCCTCAGATCTAAAATCTCGGAGAAAAAAAAAATTTTTTCATGCATGTGAATACATACACACATGGAGTTTACTTATGAAGGATTGATAAGAAAAAATATGTGACTTGATTTATAATTATTTCTTTCCATTACCTGACACAGGAAAACTTGACTGTGCAACTCTGAGACTCACATCATGATGGTCCTGAAGAACAGCAAAGAAATGAAATACTCTAATAATCATATTTTAGCAGAGAATCAGCCTGTCAGATTTGCCTAGAAAAAGATATAGCTAGAAGAATTTATTCAAAAGCAGTTGCTAGTGGTTTGAATTCATAATAAAGTACTTGGAAAGAACAATGGAAAGATTACTAATAAGGAGGAGTGAAGAAAAAATATGTGAATAGACTCCCATAAATACGCCAATGAATATGTATCTACCTGAATTTTTTTTTTTTTTTTGAGAATAGTCACACAAGTAGTAGGAGGGATTTTCAATAATCAGACGGACAAGGTAACCTTTTCTCTTAACAATGTCTGCCAGAATCTTTCCTCAGCCATCCCAGTGATTTCTCAATGGGCTCAAGAAATATGAAGTTTGTGCCTGGGCTCAAACAAGTGGGCTTCATCTCATCCGAAGTGATCTTACTACTGTTGATAACGTTCTACCTTCCAGCAGCAGAAATCTGAGTGAAGGACCTAATGTGAAACCATATTCAGAGAGAATGGCCAGCCACCTAGAAGCAGACTGATTACATTAGAGACGCATGTTAAAGCTATGTTTTTACTGGAAAGTATAATTAATTTACATGTGTATTTGCCTTTTCTGCCAGTAATTATTCTGCCTGCACAACCATCTATGGAATTACTAAATGCAAGATGCACCATCCATATATCTCAAACAGCATTATTTGTGGCTGCGTAGTAAATTTTGCAACAAAATGTGGAAAGAAAAACTTACACCCATGAGATTCACTGAATATATAAACATACATATATAAATTTTTTTCACCAAAAAAATAATTAGCCAGATTGACCAGTGAGCTGGCCTAATGAAAATTCAGTTGTAGCACTAGCTAGGGGAAGTTGGTGTTGTGTTCAACAAGAAATGAAGTGTGCTCTGGTATAACCAATCTGTGGTTCAGTTTCTCCATTAGCCAGCACACATGGACCAAGGAAAACAGAGATTAAAGAGGAAGTAGCCCCTTTCTCTTTTTAAATAAATTGTATGTGTATGTATGTGTGTATATTGCTTTTTGTTACTAAAATCTTGCACTATAGAAAGCTTAGTTCTAAAAAGATTGCATTCTCCAGAGCAGACCATCATGTTTCTACTGAAGATGCTTCTATAGAAGATGACTTCCACTGCCTAAATTTGGATATCTTTCTTTAATATAGCAAGGTAAATCTACAGGGTAATTCTATTATCAATAGTAAGTTGTATTGATGAGAAATAATGGGGAGGCATATGTTAAGGAACTAATGAATTCTCTGTGGGGTGGTGGCTATTCTTAATATGCCCTGTGGTAAAAGTTAATGGAGAACAAATTTAGGCAGGAGTAATAAGAACTCTGAACCTTCAGAAGTTAATGTTGAGATCAACAGGACAATCATCATTTCTAAGTGAGGTAGTTGCTGAGATATTAACACAGAATAAAGTGAGCCTCAGGTGGGTTAGCAAATATTGCTTCAGGACTGCCCACAGAATGAGAATTTTAATAGCTATAATTCTATTAACCTTTATTTCTTTTATGTAGAAGTTTTAAAATATTAACCAGTAATGTGGTTTTCTGTCTTGCTCATTTTTATTTCACACAATTTGTGATGGTGGTAGTTACTGTTACAGTTTACCCGTTAGGTTACAAGCTCTCAAAGGGCAGGCTGCGGTAGAAGAGGGAGTGAGCGGCAAATGGGTTGCTTGTCCTCACCTCTGGGTAGGTGACAAGCACAGTCATTAACCACGGGACAATTGTATCGTGTTAGCAGGACACGCGATATGGTGGCAGTAATTTTTGTTTACTAATTAAATTTAAATAGAACAATGTATTTAGATATTGAATTGAAAAACTGATGGATTATCTCAGACTGTTTTGTTATCACCTTGAAATCATTCCTGCCCACTTTTGCAATGCCATCTACAAAATAGGAGAAAGATTTGGTGACTTCTAGAATCTCTTTTCCATAGGACTCTTGTGTGATATTTGGAATGCACAAGATAAGGAAATTTTTGCCCCAGCAAAAGGCAGTCCTGGGAAGATGTGTAGGCATAATCCCAGTGTGAGGTTTATGTTGAATTGCAGGCCTTCCTAGGTGAGTCACCCATATCAGTGCTGTAGACACCAGTGGTCATCCATCACAGGCAGTTTTCAGTGGTTTCTGTAGCCTTCTAATTTCCTGAAAGCAACAGTGGTTTTCCATGAGCACTGTTCTTTCAACCTTCCAACTTGGTTTATTAAATTATTTGTGGTAAAATTCTGTCTCACTCTCTCTCATCTATGTATCTTAAAATTAAACATTTTAAATTTACAATCCAGTGGTGTTAATTACATTTGCCGTCATCTATTCCACATGCAATTACTACCATCTCTAAAATTTTATTACTCTAAATATAAAGTATGTAACCGCAAAGCAATAATTTCTTCTTCTCCCTTCCCCTGCCCTTGGTAAACACTAATCTATTACCCGTCTTTAGGAATTTACCTATTCTATATATTTCATGTCTTTTTGTTTATTTAGGTTTTTTTTAATAATTATTTTTGTAAATTTAGGTGTACAAGTCTGTCACATTCTTGATTAAATTTATTTGTGAATATTTTACTCTTTTGGGTGCTTTTGCATTGGAATTGTGTTCCTAATTTCCTTTCCATAGTTTCAGTGCTAGTGAAATCACACAGTAGTTATCCTTTTGTGTCTGGTTTATTTAATTTAGCATAATATTTCCAGTGTTCATCCCCATTGCAGATGCATCAGAATTTCATTCCTTTTCATGGATGAATGATATTTCATTGTATGACATATCACATTTTGTTTATCCATTCACTGTTAACAAACTTTAATTTTTTATCTTCAGAATATGATAAATAATCCTTCTATGAATGATGATACACAAGTATTGATTTGATATTCTACTTTTAATTATTTTAAATATATACGTAGGAGTAAATTTGCTGGGTCATATGGCAATCCTATGTTTAGCTTTCTGAGGAACCACCAAAGTGTTTTTCACAAGGATTGTGCCATTGTACATTCCCCTCATTACTGTATAAGACTTCTAATTTGTTCACATCTTTACCAACTCTTGTTGCTATTTTTTTTTTAATTACTCAAAATTTTTGGACTGTAAAATGCACTGGACCATAAGATTCACCTAGGTTTTAGAGGAGGAAAATAAGAAAAAAAAATTTGAAACAAAAAATGTGGTAAAATATTTCATGATATAAATAACATAATCCACTTCCCCCGACCATAGCAAGCCAGGTAAGCTACTTTTGGACTGTAAGACACAACCCCTTTTTCCTCTCAAATTTGGGGGGAAGTACATATTATAGTCCAAAAAGTATGGTAGTTATAGTCATCCTCCTGACTGTAAAGTGATAACTCATTGTGGTTTTCACTTCATTTCCTTAATTATTAATGGTATTAGTCATCATTTTGTGTAGTCACTGTCCAATTGTTTATCATTTTGGAGAAAGAATAAACTCTCTATTAAGTAATTCAATCATTTTTAAATAAGGTTGTTTGTCTTGTTGAGTTGTAGGAGTTCTTTATTAGTAAAGTAATAGTATATATAAGTAGTATTAGTGTGTTCTGGATAGTAAACCTTAATTAGACATATGCTTTGTAAATACTTTCTTATTCTGTAGGTTTTTATTTCCTTGATAATGTTCTTTAATATCCAAAAGTGTTTTTTTTTGTTGTTGTTGAAGTCCAATTTATTTATTTTCTTTGTTCCTCATACTTTTGGTATCTGAGAAAACATTACTAATACCAAATCATCAAGATTTATCCCTCTATATTTTTTTCTAGTAGTTGAATAGATTTAGCTCTTATACTTAGACCATTGTTCTATTTTGAGTTAATTTTTGTTTATAGTGTAAAAATCTAGTTATACCAGAATCGTTTGTTGAAAAGATTACTCTTTACTCATTGTTTGAGTTTGGAACTCTTGTTACAAATTAATTAAATGCATGAGTTTATTTCCAGACTCCTAATTCTATGACATCAATCTATATGTCCATCCTTATACTATTACCATGACCATTGTTAAATAGCTCTGTAGGATATTTTGAAATCAGGCATTGCAAGTCCTTCAACTTTTTCCCTTTTTTCTAAGCCTTTTTGTTATTTGTGGTCACTCACAGTTCCATATGAATTTTATGATTAGCTTTTTCATTTCTATAAATAAAATTACTAGTCACCAACACTAATAATGTGTTGATTACTTTGGGTAGTTGAGATTGTAACAATATTAAGCCTTTCAGTATTTGAACACAGGGTACCTTCAAACTGTTAGTATATGGAAATACAACTGTTTTTGAATGTTGTTCTTCATTTAATTTATTAGTTCTAGAAGCTTCCTTGTGCATTCATTGTGTAAACCTCCAATTTGGTTAGGATGTTGATGATCACACTCACACACACACACACACACACACACACACTCCAAGAGGATACTACAAAAGCCTTACAGAATGAGTATTTCCAGGGCAGTAGGGCATGTCTCCCAAGTCAGTATGAAAATATCCTGAGAAACAACATTAAGTGACAACTGGTCTGCAGCTTTTATGGTGAGTAGGCAGGAGGATAAAGGTTAGTGTTCAAATGAGTAGGAAGAGCCTTGTATGGTTTGAATCCTCTGAAGACACTGAAAAAGAATTTCATGTCTTTCTCATAATTAGCTCAGATCTGGTATAGAACTTTCAAAGAGGGAAATTATGCTTAAAAACAACAAGCCATCAAATATCAAAAATTAGAGTCACATTCTTTATTGAATTGATATTCTACAAATAAGAATACTAGAACTAATAAAAAGATTCTTGTTTTATATGCATAGTTACTAAACATATGAGTAAGAACTCTAAGAATGCCTATGCTAATTATTGGAGAATAACTTAAATTCACATTTTTCCTATGTAATATATATTATTCAAATATACTCAAGAGCAGAAAATACATCAATAATAACAAAAATCAACAATAGCAAAAATTTTAAAAATCTACTCAAAAATGTTCTGGAAAATTTCTACTATGTCTCAAAAAATATTATGACAATGTTATTTTATCATAATATAACAATAAAACCTTTCAAAATTTTAAGATACACAGTGCATAATAGAAATAATCGGTAGTAAATTAGAATTTCTTTGATGAAATAGAAATGATTAAACAATGAGAATGTTGAAATTTCTTGAAGAAAAAAAGAGGAAGTCAAGGAGGAAGAAGAGCATGAATGTTACAGGAAGTGCTAAGCATGGTCTGAAGTACATTTATGTGTGTCCTCATTTGGTACTTACAATATTCATATGAGAAAATGCTATTATTATTCCCATTTCACAAGTGCATAAACGTATTCTATTTTACACAGCTAAGGAGAAGAGCCAAGGCAAGAACATATTTCTTCATGATTTTTAAAACATTGTAGGGAGAAGGATGTGTATCTTTTATTACTAAATGAAAATAGTTCTTAAATAATTTCATAAAATATAATGGTTATTAAATTAATCTTCCTACATATGCATCTATACATTGTAATTAATTATCTATATCAACCTATTTATATTTAGAAATGTAGGTGAGCACAAATTAAAATATGAAGATTATGTACCAAAGTATTACTGGTATTTATTTTTAGATATTAGAATTAAACTATTTTATTGAATCTTAAAACTTCAATTTTTATTTTCACTTATCTACATTTACTAATATTTTGTAATGAACATATAAAATAATATTTTGCAACAATAAATTAAATAAAAAATCAAAAAGTCAACAAGAAAAAAGATACATAGCACTTAAGTAGTTATTAAGTGACACTTTAATTGTTAAATTATTGAGAAATAAATGTGTACAAATAAAAACCTAACTGATATATGTCCATTGTTTTCTGAGTGACATAGGCAATTGTAGTTTTATGTTTAACATTTTGCTTATTTTCCAATAGACAGAAACCTGTAATTTGTATGAAGAATAATGAAAATAAAAGTAATTACTGATAACTCTTGAATACCTCATTAAATTAAAAATAGAACATTATATGAAGTGAAATAAGCTGGTCAGAGAAAGACAAATACCATATGATTTCATTCATATGTGGAATCTAATGAACAAACTGAACTAGTAAGGAAAACAGAGACAGACTCATAGGTCTAGCTATGATCAGTTGACCTAGTGGCTGGGTGGCGATGGAAGGCATGGTTGGGGTGGAGGAGCTTAGCATAAAGGAAAACGGACTCATGGACATGGCAACAGTGTGGTGATTGCTGGGGGGTGAGGAGCATAAGGGGACTAAAATGGTAATGGAAAAAACACATATAATATTAAATAAAAATATATAACTTTTCAAACAATAAAAAAAGACAATCAAAATGTGTATCATTTACTTTGGGGACAATTTGAAAGGTATTTGAATTGTATCTAATGTGATGTTAAATATCCCTAAAAATGTTGTGAAGATTTATCTTCAATTTTATTTCATTTAAAAATGTCACAAATAAAATAAAAGAGAAATATTTTTTAATGCCGTGATGTGAGTACTACACCTTTGGAACAATTAAAGCATCGGTTACAGACATTTTCTACAAAGTCTCCTTTCGCTGATAAAATAGGTCATTCCACATTATTTTCTGTTTTATCCTTGTTAACAGTTCTGATATGTATAGTAAGGCTTTGACTTAATTAACCACATCTTCATTTTTTAGGACCTCAACAGTGCCTGTATAACAAAAACGATAGAAAATTTTTGATGTGTTATTTTTACATTTATTCTAATTATAATTCGCATGCTTCTTATAAAGTGCTTTTTATCACTTCCATGCCCTCCATAGAACTAGACCCTCTTACTGCTCAGGCACAGGCTTTAATGAGTTACCACAATTTGAAAAAGCGACTCACGTCCAATTTCAGTTTAATCAAATATGTCATGAGCATCAGATTAATCATTAACTATTAGAAATGTCACTACAAAATAATTGTATCAAATTGATTTGGACTTCCCCTGAAATTTTAAGTGCCAATGTACTTAAATTTTGTGATGTTCTGCCAAGAGACTTTTATAATAATCCATTATCATTAATGACAGATTAGTTGCATAAATGCTTCAAATCTGTCAAATGTTTTAGGAAAAATATAGAATAAAATCTGAAATACATATTATATTTTTAGTGAATTAAAAAAATAATTACCCTACCTATATGTGTATCCTAAAACACATTTGTACCTCACATTTGTTCTTAGGTAAAAAGGAGGTAAAATTATAATAGGTATGTCTTTTTACTATCATCATTTATTAAGTGAAGAAAAGCCAAATATTCAAGAGTAATAGAACTTGTGAGCAGAAAATTAGATTGAAATTTAGGCTATTATATTTTTCTACTTTGTCTTTCTAAATAAACTATAAAGCTTTTCCAGATTAGGTATTTATTTTCTCTTGGATTTACTTCTAGTGATGAACTAAGTGTCATGGCAGATTAGGAAATGTGGGTTGGAGTCATATAGTTAATTCATTTTTATTAGATAATAAAGCAGTGAATGGAAGGAGTATTTCTCATTGAATAAAGAAATTATAAATTAAAGGATGATCTCTCTTAGAAGTTTAATTAAATTTTATTTTGTGTATGGTATCAAATTCATTGTACATTATTTTCTTGGAAATACAAGGTCTTTTTTCCTACTTTATCAAAAATATGAATATTCTATATTTCATTTCAATATTTATCTAATAAATGTATCTTAATTGTCAATTCTTTTTTTTAGGGGTTCACAAATTTTCTTCGGCTAGTTCACTATTTGGTGGTGTTCTGAGTTATTTTCTCATTGACACAATGGTTTGAATTTCTTCCAGAGGTTTGTCTTTCTAAGCAACTGTGTGTGCCATTGACTTACCCACTGAGTAAAGCTCAGGTACTGTGTTGCTCCCATTCACTTCTTCTCCAATCATCAGAAAAGGGATGAAACCCTCACCAGCTCAGTTCCTCAGTATTTTGAAGCATTGTGGGAACTTATATCTAATTGACTTATTTAATGTGAAAACAGTCAGGTTAGGACTTCAAGTACTGTTGGTTCAGCTGATTTTCCTAGCTGAGACACAAGCTCTAGTAATAATAAAGATAAAATATACATATGTATATATTCATATGTATGCATATGCATATGATATATATCCAAATTGTCATGGTTTCTACAGTCATCTCTTATTCACTACATATTTTATTTTTTGTCTTTTTATTTTAAGTTTATTTTATGTTTCTTTTATTTTAATATTTATTAAACACTGAATTTTGTATTAGTTTCAAGAGTACAGCATAGTGGTTAGATACTTATGTAATTTACTAAGTGATCTTAATATGTCAGTATCCATCTGACACCATACATAGTTATTAGAACATTATTGACTATATTCCCTATGCTGTTCTTTACATCCCTATCACAATTTGGTAACTACCAAGAAATACATCTCAATCCCTTCACTTTTTTCACCCTCCCCCTCAACTCCCCTCACATCTAGCAACCGTCACTTCGTTCTCCGGCAATACAATTATTCTCTTGGTAATATTTTTCAAAATTTATTTTACTTTTATATTTCAAAGTATACATAAACTATTAAAATGTTTCTTCTTTTTCTAGAAGTATCAATGTAATTATCTACATGCTTAGGATTAATTATTTCCCAACATTTTAACTATATCTTATATGACATTTTAATAAAAATGGGTAATAAATAAAATAAAAGTCAGTAGAAAATTATTAGTATTTGTGAGCATCTCATCATGTGAATATATACAATTGAGAATGGACAATTCCTAGCTGATTGGGATTTTTATTGACTGTAAAGTATATGTTTGAAGGGTGAACTAATAACCATTTATAAATACAAAATGTAATATATTGAATTTTTGGTTTAGGGCTATTTATGCTATGCTATGTTACACTATGCTATATTATTTTGTGGTATAATATTAGCATGTAGTGTTATTGACAAGCATTAACACACACACACAGATAAATATATCATTATGCTTTCCTCTTTTGTCTGTCATTGGTCTTTTATTTTTTGTTATGTAAGAGTATATATTTTATTAGAAGATAGAACCTCCTAACAAAAGTCGCCAGTCATTGTAAGGTATTTCCCTTAAAAAGTCAGTATATTATTGAACTCTGGTATATTAAAAATACACACTTATTTAGAATATTAAGTACATTTTCTTTTTTGTTCTAATTTAATATGCACTATGGCAATAAATGTTAACATCATTTCCAAAATTTCAATCTTATTGAAATAAATATCAAATGTCTAAGTCTGGGGAAGTTAAATAATATTTACTAGGAAAATGTAGCCGACACCAGATCCCAAATCTTAAAGCAAGTGATACATTCTAGATATTTAACAGTCAGAAGATATGTTAAAAAAAAGCTTAAATATTATATAAATGTTTATGTGCATTTTAGAAATTAACAACACAGATGTGATAGGTATCATATTCTAAACTCAAAGATTTAAAAAATTTCCCCATTAAGTTTAAAACTGAAGGTACTTGTGAATATCCTTATAAAATCACTTAAATTTATCCCAAAATATTGTAGAAATGTCACTTTACTCACCCAACCCCATTGCATGCTTTCTATATCAAATATATTTAGAGTTTCATGAATAATCTAACATTATTTCATAAATCACTATTAACAAATTACCCAGCCTCAAAGTATATAAATATAATATGTAATATGTGATATATGATAGATAATATAAAATATATATACTCAAAGATGCAAGCCACTATAAAAATAATATTGGTTTGCAGCTTGGACTCTATGTTTCAATTCACATAATTGACTTTTAAAATAAATACAATACTTCTCCATGAGGCATTATCCCAAACCTGCTCTTGATGCTCAATACATGGTCTACACTCCACTATATTAATGGCTTATTACAGTCTACATTGAACTGTTTTCATACCACATTGACCTCTGATTGTTTCAGTTTCCCTAGTGTAGAGTATATACCCAATACAATCTGAAAAATAGAAAACCAGATTAAAAGTTGTATACATTTCCCCCACTTATTTCTTTTGATCTTGTCATTTTTATTATTCATAGTTCTTTTATGCAGCCAATACATTAACTTTATTTTATGTCTTATTACAGCTATGATACTAGAATACTTTTATTTCTACTTACTATGTTTTTGTTATCATTTTGCAATATATTTCTTGTAGTGTTTTTAAATTCTCAGGTCACTGAAAAATAACAGTTTTGCACTTAATATTTGTGGTTCTTTCCATACAATAGTGCATGTGTTGATTCATTCTGAAAGAGAAAACACATTCTAATATAAGCACCCCATTGACATCTAACCAAGCATCTCATACCCAGTGGTGAATCATGCATGAAGTAAAAACACACAGTGTTCTCAGATTTTTCAGAGCATCAAGACATTATTTTCCTCTGAGGTGAATTATATGATCAATATAAAATTACAAATTGTTTTTAAAAATAAATTAAAAAGTTGTTTTTAGTTTATCAATGCCTAAATTTTTTACTATACTTTTTTAACATAGGTATTTGATATTATTGTTGAATAAATGAATAATTTAATGTCCAATATTGATAAATAATTGAAGAAAAGTAGTAAAAAATGACTGTCATGTCCATAGAAATTATTTATTTTATTTACATAAAGTTAACTTTGAAATTATAATACAATGTTGGAATTCCATATATTCCCAGGAGAAGGACTCTAAACAGATTTTGTGGGGACATCTCTATTTCATTTACTTTTTCCTGATATACTAGTGAATGATAATTGTGGAGCATATATGGAGGTCTATTTTGAGTTATTGGGGAATACCAATTCAATTGCTATATTTTTAAAATATTTGACATTGCTAAAATATGGAACAAGTAAAGATAAAATTACATATTTTAATAGGTATTATTGGTATACCTTCACCTAACTCTAAGCAAAATAATTTAAAAAATGAATACAGTATAATATTTTTTGTGTTACTTGAATTTTAAAAGAATACCTTAAAGAGAAAAATAGAAGTTATTTCTGACTGAAAAGCTATTTCACATAGTCTTTAAAACTTATAGCTATGATGTTTTGAAGTGTGAGTGTAACTATAATATGATCATATTTCTGCATGTAAGTTGTTATGGATTGGTTTTTCCAACTATGCTAGTAGATATGATTTGAAAATTAGTTATTTTATTTCCAAAGTAAGATGATCTGCCAATTTTTTCACACATTGGAATCAATAGCAAGAGATACAAACATAAAATAGAAAACACTTGAAAAATGAGTTATTTTTCAAATATGAGAAAAATGTAATTTAAGATTGTATTTATTTATTTTTAGAGAGCAGGAGGGAGGGAGAAAGAGAAAGAAAGACATATCAATGTGTGATTGCTTCTTGTGTGCCCCCCACTGGAGACCTGGCCCTCAACCCAGGGATGTGTCATAACTGGGAATTGAACTAGCAACACTTTGGTTCACAGGCCAGAGAAGAATCCACTGAGCCACATCAGCAGGGCAGAAAAACATTATTTAAAACAAGTGAACAGACAGGCAAATATGGAGATGGTTTAGAATGTTGCCAAATAATAATCACATATAGTTATGTAAATACATTCTGGCTGTTGGAAGGACAACCTTGCCCTGTGAGAATATCCACTTTTGTGTTCATTTCCAAATTTCTGTTCATATTCCTCATCTCTAAGTGTCTACTTTGTTTATTGATCTTTGAAATGGTTGTCATATTATTAATAGTAAGTTAAATAGTAAGCACATGTTCATTTTATATCTATACTAGAGTTATGATTTTGTCTTTTTGAAAATTATTTTTAAAATGGTATAGATTAATCATCCAAGAGGAATAAAATGTGTATAAGATAAACAAGACAAGAATTCAAAGAGACTTTCATTTAATCAATGTTTTAAAGATTTCAACTGAAGAATTTTATTTAACATTATTGATCTTAAAGCCAATTATTGATTAAGCACCCAGGCCAGAGTCTCAGGAACACAGAGCTCTCTACAGTGCAACCACATTACCATAGGTAGATGTCAGTGGATAATTTAGAAAGCTATATCTACACATTCTGGCAGAGACTGAAGATTTACAGAAATAATTCAAACGGCACTTGAATAAAATATAGTCTTATCAGCTAGTAACAAAATGTTTTAGAAGTTCCATCTAGAAGAGGCTACAAAATATGCCTACGTTTACAGGGAATTGAGTGGAATGGCCTGAAAGGATCATTATAAATGTATTTTAAAATATTTAAATATCTGCAAAATATACCTTGGCAAAAAAGTGCATAACCAAAATCTAATAGCAAATTAAATAGTTTGCTAGTGAAGGAAGCAATGACATTTTAGAATATAAAACCAATACAATTTTCATGTTTGTGAGACTATTACATGGTAAACCTAAAATGGAATCTAACAAGAGACTAAAAAATGTACCTTAGCTGTTTATATATCTCTATCACCTAACACAGCATGTGAATCTGATAGGTTAACATACTCAGTAAATAAAATGATAATTTTTTCCTAGGAGATATATTTTAAAGGTTAAAGAACTTTAGAATTAATTATGTATATATTAAAGTGAAAGAAACTTGTAGTTTAATATTTTAAGAAGAAAAATAATCTGTGCCTATTTAGTTTATAAATAATTTAAAAATTTGGCAAATTAGGCTAATATCTTTTGATGAAAATTTAAAATACATTATTGAGTAATAAATTTAAATTTAATTTTTTTCTTACTATAATTATACACACTACTTGAATATATATGAAATCTTAAGACAAGTCATATTCATTTTTGTGTTTAACTTATTAGATTTATAAAAATATATAGTGTTTTGGAAGATTTTATTTGTTAGGTGAATATTTGAGTTATTAAAAGACAATTAAATTCATTAATTTAAAAATGCAAATAAAACTTTAGGAAAAATTAGTTAAATTATAAATACTGACATTTTTATGATTAAATTATTTTTATATTTTTGCATAATGAAATCAGATATATAAACTATTAAAAATGTAAGATAAAGTTATATGGGATTTGTAACCTCAGTACATTACCTTTTAAAATATTAATTTTAAAACTATCATAAAAATAATAATGTTCTGTGCCCAGAAGCCACCAAGGAGGACACTAAGAAGCCAAGAACTGACAACAAAAATTGTTATAAGTGACATAAAATTCTAAAGATCATAAGTAAAGGTTAATAATTTGATTTTCATCCATTTTAGCAAAGTTTCAGGAATTTATAATTGCATATGTTATAAACTTTTATTTCCATGGAACTAAACATGCAGTAAAACTTAGATAATTTGATTACTTGACATCAGAACATGGACAGAACTGAAGAGCATTATGCTAAGTGAAATAAGCCAGACAATGAAAGACAAATATCGTATGATCTCACCTGTAAATGGAACCTAATCAACAAAACAAACAAGCAAGCAAAATACAACCAGAGACATTGAAATAAAGAACAAACTGACAGTAACCAGAGAGGGTGGAGGAGAGGGACATTAGGGGATAATAGGGAAGGGCTATCAAGGAACATGTATGAAGGACCCATGGACAAGGCCAAAGGGGGCAGTAGGTTTGAGTGTGGGAAGCAGGGGTTGGTGGGGTGGGTGAAAATGGAGACAATTGTACTTGAAAAACAATAAAACAAAGAGAAAAAGAATATATCTTAATTTTCAACTTATTATGTACACATAAATTGAACTCATAGTGCTGTACCTGGTTCTCCAATGATAAGTTTTATACAGTCACAGTTTTCACCTGTACAATTATGACACTCTATTTAGATGTATTTCAGAGTGGAAATTTTCCTCCCAGAAATAGATCATTACCAAGTTTCATGATATGAATTTTTATGTTCCTGGAGCCTCATGCAGTATTATAAAGTGGTTACATTTTTTACATGTACTGTAACATATTTTGAAGAAACTTCTTAAATTAAGATGTAGTTATAAATATAGTCTGACATCAGTCAATGGAATAATTTTTTTCTGTTTAAGTTGGTTGAAATATTTTAAATATCTGAAGATCTTCACATACTTGCAAAATTTTTGTCACAAAATGAAAAAGAAAAAACAAATTCTATGATAGTTATTTGCCTGAACAAAGTAGATGCCAATATTTATCATTAACCTCCAAAAGGGAGTGTCTTCACCCTAATTTTGCAAGGTGATAGGATCTGGAAGAAAATGTTACAAGGCATATTGGTAAATCATTTTAACAAAGCATACACAAATTAAATTTATTCTAACATCATGAAGCAACCATTATATAACACATACAGTATAAATAAAAATATTTCATGAAAAAGAGTTATACTAGCAAAATGGCAGATTCCAAATGCCCACCCCTCACAGAAACATGGAAAATAAGCAAGCAGAGACTGTCAAACCCAACTTTGCCCAAATGCTGGAAAGAGGCAAAACTTGACAACAAACAGGCAAAAGCTTAACAAAGAAAAAGGCAACTTAAAAACGGTAGGAGAGCTTTGTACAATAGCATTTTGATGCACTTTTTCTAATTTCTCCCAGCTCAGCAGCACTCAGAAATGGCAGGTCCCATGCTCAGTATGGGACCATCCTGCTGGCTTCTGAGGGATGCAGAGCAAACCTTGCTCACAATGAAGGGCTGATTCAAAGTGTTTATCACTGTTTTGCTTAACTTGCAACACTCTCAAGGTGAATAAAACGACAAGCATAGCTCCAAAGTACTGTAAGGTGAATTAATACTTGCAGTTGTCTGGCGCAAATTATGGTTGAGGTCTGTCCAGAATATATCCAGCCATGCAGTATGAAAAATAGAGACATTGAAGAAGATACAAGAAACATCATACATAGGACAATGGTGCTTGAGTCCCCTTCAAGTGGGTACCTTAGGACTTCACACAGTTCTCCCAGTTGCCATCAGCTGCCCTGTTGTATTTTCCTGAATCTCACTGACTGTCTGAAATGTCTTTTCTTTCAAAGGTGGTTATAGTTTTGGGAAAAGCTAGAAGTCACAGGGCATCAAATCTGGGATATCGTGAGGTTGAGTCACCTGGGTGATTTGATGTTTTGCCAAAAAAACTACATAAGACATGATGCATGAGCAGGCACATGGTTGTGATGAAGTTACCAATCACCAGTTGCCATAGTTGCAGCCTTCTGAATCATCCAAATAGTTTCCACTGAAGAATATTCAAGTTTAACACTAAATCTTAAGCAGGTTCATGGTTCTACTCAGTTATTTTGAATATGACAGCCTCACAGCCAATCCACATATTCACTCATCTACATCCCCCACTGACTAGTACCATGAAATCATCATTGTTCACACATGTGCACTCCAATCCACTCTCCTTGGCTACCATGTTACATCCATGTCATGCAAACCATTCCTATTATATTAACAGTGGCTGGACTTTTTCTAGACAGATCTTTCTACATAGTATTAGTTTTTGGAACAATTTAGTAAGAAAAAGACATAAATGGTGTCCATATTGAAAAGGAATAAGTAAACTACTTCATCATTAGTCATTAAGAAATCCAGATCAAAAGTGTAAACTCACTAAAATTGTTATACTGCATCAAACACCCTAAAATGGTTATAATGAATAAAATGATAAATAACATGGTGATGAGGGTGTTATGTGAATGTGATAAATAACATGGTGATGAGGGTTATGTTATGTGAATCTCACCTTCACAAATTAGTTTAAAACCTTTGTATAAATTTGTCTATTATTAATCATGAATCCTTTGATGTAACTTTTAAGAAATTACATCTCTAAGAATAAGTTCCAAGTAAAGACATAGATGTCATCTACTATACAAATGCCAAATTTCTTTTTAACTTGATTTGCAGGCTACCTTGAATTCACCAGCTTTACTCATGTTGAAATGTTTGTTGAATAAAAAAACAGTGGGAAAAAATATATATATAAGTATATAAAGAGGGAATAGATCAAAATAAATAAGAACTAACACATTTTATAAAGTAACCTGGTAATATTATACTTTTTATAAACAGTAAAGAATGAAAGTCAACCATATTATAAATTAATCAAAGTATTCTGGTTAATTTTTCTCTTAAAATCAGTTACACACTTACAAGTCCATGGCTTACCTGTCTTCAGTTACCTTTCTTTTAGCCTCATCACTCACCTTCTTTCTAACTCTCTTGTCACAATAAGACTGTTCAGTGACTGCAATGCTCTGCTCTTTCCCCCTAAGGAACTCTTGTATCCCTTTAATGGCTCATGAAAGAACTCTCCCTATCTCTTCGTAGATAAAATCCCTCATAAGTCTATTCTAAATTCTCACTAGTTTTCATTTAATTGACTGATGTCTTCACCATAGTCTCATTTATTAAGGCCATTGATCATATTTATCTTCTTCAACATTTGACTATGAGCATCTAAGCGTCTGGTGAAGTAACAAGCAAGTATTAAAAACTCAGTAGGGGGAAAAAGACTGGTCCAAATAGGAATAACCATTATAACCCACATAGAAAATGGGTTCCAGGTTTGCATAATTGTTTCTTTTAGTTTGTTTAACTATTTAGTTAAGATGTTTATTTGAATGCATGCTGTTTAAATTACACTGAAATGATATAATCTCTTCAGTTGTTTATTTCTTTAGTTGCTCTGTTTTATTTTATGTTGACTAAATGTCCTGAAAAGCTCCATCTCCATAGTGACCTGATACAGTCTATGAATGTCAAAAACTACACTAGAGGACATCTCTGAAAACAACTTGAAGATGAAGAGAAGAACAGTCCATTTCTGATATCAAGTCTGATAATAGGAAACCAAGTTATAATAAAAGTGAATTCATTATTGCTAATAAAACACAAAAATTAGTTTCTAATTTTACTAATATTTATTACCATCAGTGAGACACAGCAGTGAATCAAAGGAAACTAAGCTTCTGCTTCCAATACAACAAACTTGGAGAAAAAATAGGCACCACCAGTGAAGTAAACACTCTAGGAGTAGAGATTGAGCTATATTTGCCTCAAGAATATTAAACTTAAACTATTCACTTAATAATTTATTCTCTTCCATCAGCATAAAGTTAACAGTGGCATTCTTAATGATAGTTCTCAAGTAAGTCCCACTGAGATATGATTCATTTTACTTTATTTTACCAAATGGATCCTGTAATACTTGCAAAGTTTCCACTAATCAACTTTCTCCAAAATTGCTCTAATTTACTGCTTAAGGCTATAAAAGAATATAGTGGACTTTCCTATTAAATCCGCCTCAAATAAGATAAGACCACTAGGACTGGGTGTAATAACTGCCTAGTAATTTTCCCCTGTGAAAGTTTAAAAGAAAAAACACATATCCCTTCTTGAAAACCAAATACAATGATATGATAGGATTTTCATACAAAAATAAGCAAAATATATGAAGAAAGATATACAGGCCATGTGTTGATACACTATAATCAGTGCTAATGCACTGTAATGTTTTGAATTCATAAATTAAAAGCAAGCAAGGAAATACTTTGAATGGTATTTGTATGTCCACAAAGTGAAATTTCTTTCTTATTGTTCCTTTATTTTTTAAATGTTTTATAAGAATTTATTTGGGCTAAACTGATGGCATTGATGGCATTGTTGGCAAACAAGATCTCATGTGCTGCAGAATATGAGTTTTGCAGTTTCTTTTGTGCACTTGAAATTAAAGAAAGAATGTGTAGGAAGATTACATGAAAGGGAGAGAAAATAAGGTGGGTATTGGATTTCAAGGATAGTTTACAAGATTATGTAGTCTCTTCAGGGTGGTTAAGTTTCTGAAAAGTCTGCAAAAGAAACATTACAAAGGTTTGTTAACCTGGAAGCATGGAAACAATGGACAGGACATTCTCAGGGAAAAGATAAAAACCTTTTACTAAGGAAGTTAGGTCTGGGGTGTGACTACCCACCATGACCTGCCTAGTTAAGATTTATAATCACATATACCTCTGAGCTAACTTTTTGGTTAGATTTATTATAGAGCCTGACTTTTATTTACAGTTTCCCCTTAAATAAGACCAAAGGATGTATTGATGACCAACCTTTTGATTAGATAATATGGTCTCACAGTGCTAGGAAAGCCATTCCAGTCTGCATTCCCACCAACAATGTACCAGGGTTCCCTTTCTCCACATCCTCACCAGCACTTGTTATTCATTGATTTATTGATGATGGTTATTTTGACAGGTGTGAGTTGATATCTCATTGTGGCTTCAATTTGAATCTCTTGTGATTAGTGTTGTTGAGCATTTTTCTTAATATGTATATTGTTCATCTATATGCCCTCCTTGGAGAACTGTCTGTTCAGGTTCTTTGCCCATTTTTTAATTGGGTTGGGTTGTTTCTGTTCTTGGTGTCTGTATTTTTTTTTATTGTTCTCTAAAAGTCAGTGGAACAAAAAAAAAGCAAAAAATGGAATATAGGTGCCATTCTAAATAATATTTTAATTAAAATATTAAAATATTATTTAGAATGACATATATATATATATATATATATATATATATATATATATATATAGGTTTTGGCATAAAGCCAAAATTAAATAAATAACATTTATGATTCACAGAAGCCTAATTTCTAAAGATTATTAAAAGGAAAATCAGTTAGTAAAAAATTACAAGGGAAAGCAGGGAAACCAAATGCTTCTAGTTTTTTAATTTTCCTTAAATTGGTGTTTTTGAGCTTACCACTGGTTATTCTGTTAAAGGCATTTCTTTATCTAGAAAATGAATTCATTGAACTTTTATTGTCAGCTGAGATTGTTATTGACAAAATCATTCACAGAGAAGTCTTTCTTATACAAAATATTGCTAATTATTTTTAATTTCATTTTTTAAAGATTTTATATATTTATTTTAGAGAGGGGGAAGGAGGGAGAAAGAGAGAGAGAGAAACATCAATGTTCAGTTGCCTCTCTTGTGTCCCTTGTTGGGGACCTGGCCTGAAACTCAGGCATGTGCCCTGACTGGGAATCAAAATGGTGACCTGTTGGGAACTGCCATGCCTGGTATCAGAAGCTATAACCCCGGCCAAGGCTAAGGCTGAGGGAAAGACCTTGGAACCCTAAGTCAGCAAGGAGACAAAAGCTTATCTCCCTGGCAGAAGTGCCACTTCTGATCCTTTTACTTCACCCTGCCTGGTCCCCAATGCTTGGTT
Organism: Tonatia bakeri; assembly: GCA_004024845.1. Classification (NCBI taxonomy): domain Eukaryota; kingdom Metazoa; phylum Chordata; class Mammalia; order Chiroptera; family Phyllostomidae; genus Tonatia; species Tonatia bakeri. Next base: position 96,896 of record PVIA01000790.1, read on the forward strand.
GGTTAGCCAATGATGGGTAAGATTCCCCAAGGGGGAAATGACCTAAGACAGGCACGATCCCGTGGGAGGTCACCAAGGAAGGGCTTTGGGGGCTACGGCAAAAGGGGGTGATGGACCCTCACCCCTCGTCTTTGACAAAGCCTGAGTGCTCATTGTCTGTGAGAAAATCTCCTTATCTCTTGGTTGCCTTAGTCCCCTTGCTCCACCTAAGCCTGAAACAATGACAGGGTGGTGCAGCCCTGTGCTGAAAAGGGCAGGTTCCCCGGGTGATCAGGCCTAAGAAAGAATATGTAAAATCCTGTGAAACCTGCTTTGTTTAGAATGCTCTCGGTTGAATGAGAAGGGTCCAAGGAGGAAGTAAGTTTGTTCCTTAAAGTCTTTTACAGCTCTTTGACCCTGACTCAAAATAGGCCCTCAGACTTCCTTGTTGTCTATTGTTTGATCCTTTCTTCCTGGCAATGAGTAATGAGCTTTACCTGAATTCCTATGCAAACAAACCCAATAAAAGCCTGCTGGGACAGGATAACGGTGCGCTCTCCCCTAGGGTGCTCACTCCTAGGGAGGGTGGCCCAGCACTCCCCACTAGAGAGAGTGGCCAAATCTGTCCCTACTTTCCCACAGGACTCAGTTGTCTCTGTATATGTTTTTCTCGTGGGTCGATGACCAACCCACAGCGTCACTGCCGGTCGGTGGCTGTGACAGCAACCCTTTGGTTCCCAGGCCGAATGATGCTCAATGCACTGAGTTACACCAGCCAGGGCAAAATATTGTTAATTATTAAAGAAAGTCCAATGTATCAGATAATTACAACCTCTTTCAAACCAAAGTATGAGTAAAACAATCTCAAGAAATGTTGAAGAAGTAACTAAGGATTTAAATTGTATTATGATGTTAATCACTTAACTGTTTGACTGGAAATTAAATTACATATATTCTATATATATTATAAAATATATCTATATTCTTCACCATATTAAAAATGGGTTCCTTTAGTTCTTTGAAGATATTTGTTATAGCTGCGCATTCTGCTATCTTGATTGCCTACTTTTATTTCCTCCCTTATATGCATGACTTTTTCCTCTGCTTTGCAGGTCTCATGTTGAAAACTGAAAAGTTCAGAGACTTTCTCTTATTACATTGTATATTAATTCCCACCCTCCTCTGGATCTTGTCATTGCTGTTCACATCGTTTGCTTTATTGATTGTTTAGTGACTTGGGTGGACTATTTCAGTGAAGTCTATTTCTGCAGAAGCAGTCAGCCTCTTCTAGTAACTTACAAGGCACAGTCTAATGTTGTCACAATCAACATGGGACAGCATTGTTTTTAGCACCCCACTCTTAACCCTCAAGAATGTCAACTGAATGTTGTTTTTGATCACTGCTTTTGAAAACGTCCCGAGACATAAATTTTTACATAGTCTTATCCAAATAAACTTTGCAGGGGCAGGCTTTGAGGCCAGTCTTTGTGCCTTGTACTAATCTCAGGAGGATTCTTCTTAGGTACTTATTTCTCTATGTTAAAAATCTAGGTACTGATTCTCTATGTTAAAAATCTAGGTCAGTCTTCTATATGCTGGCTTTTTTTTTGCTATTGTGGAGCTATCTACCCCCTCTTAATTGCTTATAACCGAAATCTCTATTGCTTTAAAAAATGTCCTAATATTTTAACTTTACTAAGCTTTCTTCTGAATAAAGTCAGTTCACTTAAGGAGAGCTCTCTCTTAAGACCAACATCTCCTTGGGATCAAAACATCTGTATCATTGCTTTGGTGCTGGAGATAGGGTAATGGCCCTCTTTCTTCAAATGATACCATGTATATAAGTAGGGTAATGGGCAGAGATGGCAGCCCCTAGTTTTCTCAGCTTGTCTTTCCTGTTGTAGAGCATTCAGTCTACGAGTAAACCAGTGTAAGGACACCTTGGGGCCAGGATTCTCAGTCTTCTGCACTTGGGGCAGGGTTTCTACGGAGGAAGGGAGCCACAAACCTCATAGCTGCTCTTGCTAGGAATACAGCTTCTACTAAGCTGGAGTGGATGATGAGGTTTGCAGTCTTCTTCTCTCAGGGGAACACCAGGGCTCTTGACTGGTAGTTAGCCATATTCTTGCCTGTAACTGCCAGGAATGCTATTCAATTCTGTTTGCTCTTTTGAATTTAAGAGAATTCTGCCTTGCTGAGCTGGGTGAAGGAGAGCCGTTTGTGCTTCAAGTGACACAGGCTTTTACTGTTCCCATCATGTTGAGAAGAATAAGTTTCCATTTGCTGTTTGTCTTTTGGACAATTTCTAGCATTTAAAATGTCTTAAATATACATTTTTAAACAATTTTACCAAATACTGTTGTTTGGCAAGGGAAAGGATCCTCAGAGATCCTCATGTTGCTCCCCTAGAAGTGTGTGCCCTGTAGTAAATATTCTATTGTAAGAATATAACCCTTATTATTTATTTATTTATTTTTCTGATGATATATAAGTTTGAGAAATTTTCTCTTTTACTGGCACATATCTCCTTGTGCACAGGTATAAAAGTATCCCTAAATTATAAGTCTAGAGGTAGATTTCCTCTGGTGTATTGCCAATTTTTACTTTATTATTTTTCATTTTTACACAAAATTTATTAGCAATTTTGTAATTTTCAAGTACAGTCTAAAACGAATTACAACTTATATCACCACAACTAACATATCAGAAAACTTTTCTTGAGAAGGTATGAGGTCAGCCTCATATTTGCCTTTATGTTTGCCCAAGAACCATGTGCTGACTTCCTGCAGAGGAAAAGAGGCTGAACAAGGCAGCTTGCGGCTTACATTAGCCTCATTGATCTAAGGTGACAAAAGTTGGAATTCAGGGCTCCCAAGGCCACTGGGTATCAAAAATCCAAGTTACAGAGGAAGGAACAATCGATTCTAAAATTGTTAAGTGTTCTTCTCCTTGAGAAACTTGCTGAATCTTGAACTATACATTCATAAGAAAAGTGTTTGAGAAACAAGTCAAATATTTCAGCATTTTTCAGACCTAGGAAGACAGGTATTGAATTTCAGGGTTCAATGACAAGATGAGGGACCACTATAAGGGCAAACTAGAGAGGCTTTCTCTACAGAATGCAAATCCTAGCCTAGACTGGATCAAGGTGATCTGCCTGTGTTCAAAGAGCATAAAAAAGAAATTGTGCCTGGGGGAAGAAACATCACCAAATGCCTCTTAATTTTTAGTACTCAATATCCAGCTTTCTCTCAAAAGTTAGCAAGCATTTCAGTAATAAGTGTCAAATGACTAACAACCAAGAAAAAATTACAAAATATAAACAGATTTCTAATTTATCCAGAAAGCAACACTAAAATAACTCTGATTAAAATGTTCCAGAAAATAGAGAAATTCTCTTTATTAGAAATTCTCTTTATTAAGAGAATTTCACCATACCACTTAAATTTATTAAAGACAACAAAAAAAATTCTAGAAATAAGAATTTCAAGCATTAGCCCTGGCTGGGTGTAGCTCAGTGGATTGAGCATGGGCCAAAGGGTTGCCAGTTCGACTCCCAGTTAGGGCACGTGCCTGGGTTGCTGGACAGGTCATCAGTTGGGGGCATGTGAGGGGCAACCACACATTGATGTTTCTCTTTCTTTATCTTTCTCTTTCCCTCTCTCTAAAAAATAAATAAATAAAATCTTAATAAAAAGAATTTCAATAATTAAAATAAAAAAATAATATGTATGTTTCATAGTACATTAAAGCACAAGAGTTTACAAGATACACATGTGAGCAAAATATGACATGCAAAAAACCATGCAGGTGTACAGTAGTAAAAATTCTGAACACAAAATGCAATGAAAATGTATTAAAAGCAGTTGGCAAAGGTAGGTCCCCAGTTTAACTTCAAAGAAGCAAGCATAAGAATGACAATGAATTGCTCACAATAAAGGATGAAAGAAGAATATCATAGAAAAATAATTTAAAAGACTGAGAACAGCTGTCAATCTGGAATTTTAAATTCAGTAAGAAGTTTTCAAAGCAATGTCTACATAAAAGTCTTTTTGATGAGAAAAAATTAAAATATTTTTCAGCCATATTTCACTAGTAATGAGAATAAATACAAATCAATAGATGAAAAAATGAACAAAGTTCTTCAAAAGACAGGAAATGATATGATGGAACCATAAAAATATAGAAGCAAATGAGAAAAATGCAAATATAGTAAAATGACAAATCAGACAGAATAGAAAGTTTAGAAATAAATCCACATGTTTACATGAAAGTATAGGGACTGATAGTGTTTGTCATGTATCTGATGAATATTTTCATAAAAATCATAATAAATATTTTCTGTACCTCATACAAATTTCAAAAGAATTACATATGTAGATATATATATATTTGTATATGTAATATATATATTTGTACCTCATACAAAATTCAAATGAATATATATGTGTACACACACACACACATGTGAAAGGTAAAACAATAAAGCTTCTAGATACCACATGAGAATACCTTCAGGAACTTACCTAGAGGTTTTAAACAGTATTACAAAACACAGAACTGAAAAGAAAAATAAAAATACCTAAAGGGAACTTAGTTAAATTGATTAAATACAAAGGAAGTGCTCAGAAAAACAAACAAGTCATAGAATCATTTCAATTCTATTCAGTTTCAATTCTTTCATGACAAAGACTAAAAATTGTACACCTTAAATTCGATTTCCAAGCTATTTTTACTACTTCAGTAGAAGTGCACATTTTCATTTCGTACTAAACTGGCTCCAATATACTTTATATTTCTACCAAGTGAAGAAAAGGCCAATGTGATCATTTCTATCCCAGACTTTATCATGGAGAATGAGGCAAATTATGCTTTATTCACTGGTGTCCATTGACTCTGTGATTTTATCTTCAGCTCTAAGTAGTACATATGTGGTCACTGAACCAAGAAATAACTAATTTTAAACTCATAACTCACTTATTTTTGTCACGTGCTTCTTCTCTGCAAGACAGAGAATGCCTGCATGGCCCCCAAACCGGCTGATACTGCAGGAGGAGGAAGCTTGGTGAAACATCAGGAATGTGACGATGTGTCAGACAAGAGAAAATTCCTCTTGACGAGAGAACCATTTTCTATAAAATTATCTTAGAATCAGAAAAGAGAAGAAATCCAAATCTTACATATATTGAATAACTGGCAAAATATAACTACATTTTGCTTAAAATATCCACTATGACAGTTACCATTATAATCACTGGGCTAGGGGACATATAAAGAAAAGTGTACATAGTACTATGGAAAAATAAGCTAAAATGAGATACCCAGCAGGAAGATTTCAGACATTTTTAAGAGAATTGATTGAACAATTGTATGTCATCCATAATTTAGATGACTTCCAAAACTGATATGGAGTGTTAAATATCTGTTTGGGCTGTTTCCAACTTCAGATGACTATTTTCATAAAGACATTAACATCTTAAGGTTTTCAGTTCAGCTGAGGGTAAGACTAGTGAGCCTCAGAGATTCTATGATACATTCACAATTATTTTCTTCTCTCTTAGTCCCAAGTTAATGCAGTTAAAAATTAGACCCAGAATTTGATACGGTGGCTGCAGAATTACAATGTATTTGAATTCACATTCTAACCAGGTTTCTTAACTGAAAGTTATGACATAAATTTGGAAGTGATGCATCCCCGAGTATTTGCGCAGAGATATTTTGTGACAGCAAATAAATCTTAGAGCTCTTCACCAACACTTTCTCCCAAGACCGACAAAAATAAAATCAATAGAAATCTATAGCAACTCAATAAAACTCTATTCTTCAGGCATAATGGCTTGATTTATTCTACAATTTAGATGGTCCTCTGCTCAGGGACCTCTCAGGGTGAAACCAAGGTGCTAGATGAGTCTATGTTCTAATGTGAGACCCTGGGACCTCTTTTACAACTCACTGGGTGCCAGAATGTAGCTTCTTTCAGCTGGTTGATTTAGGCTTAGCCTGCCTTTTCATGTCATGTGATCCTCTCCACAGCTTGGCAGTTTGATTCTTCAAGGGAAACCAGAAAGAAGTCCTTGTTTCTGTGAATTTTCATGACTTTCTGTCTCATGACCATAGGGAGAACCTATTGTAAAGGGCTCAGGCCATTAGCTGAGGTTCAGCTAACATAATTTCCTTTTGATAACTTAAAATCAACTGATTAGGAAATATAATTACATCTTCAAAATCACTTAATGTTTGCCCAGCAGTATAACCTAACCATAGAAACATCCCATGGTATTTGCATGTCCCGCTAACATTCAAGGGGAAATGATTGTGCAGGTTTATATGCCAAGGAGGGGAAATTTTGTGGCATATCTTGGAATCACAGTGATGCACTCTGTCTCTTTCAGAGATACTTCTCTGTCACTAACTCCATGACCTCAGGGCATTTTCCTTGCCATTATGTCATTCAAGTGGAATTCACGTACAAGTTAAAAGAATTAATAAATGTTACAATTTCACAAAATCATTGCCAAATTATATCATGTCAAAATAAATGATGTATTTAAAAAGTCATGTTCTAAATGTTATAACAGAGAAGAGCTTTAAACATTTGAGAAGCTGAGTGATAACATATGAAACTAAAACATTGACTTGTTGATGAACACTTTAAATTCCTTACTTATATTTAGATTTCTCATTACTATGAATGTTTAAGCAATAGCGGTCTATTTAGAAAAAATTATCTTGAGATACATCTTAGAACCAGCTGGGAGGGCAGCATTTAAATCCTAAGCCTTGTAAGTAGAGAGTCTCATGCACAGGGAACAAAACAGGAACAAGGGTGCAAGAATCTAAATATCTCCTGGGCTCCCCAAAAGTCCCAGGTCCCCCAGAGAGGCAGCAGCAGCAGGAGCACATAATCTATAGCAGTAACTAGCAGTAAGAACTGGAGAAACTTTGAGAACAAGTACCAAGGCAGGGGTGTTTCAAGAACCACTGGACTAAACACTCAAGAAATTGGCCAGCTACAGAAACAATTTCCTTAACAGCACTGCACTATTGGGGGTGGTGTGGAGGACAGGTTTTCATTGCCCTCTCTGCCTAGCCTATTGGGAGGATTCATCCTCTCCTGGATTTCCAGCCATGCCCAAGCCTGAGGAGTCTCTGTATAGGGTGCTCAGCAAGAAGGTCCAGCTGCCCAGCCTCCAACCCCTATCCCCCGGTTTCTTTTTAATTATTGATACTTTTATAATAGGCTCTCTGGGAGCTTATCAGTCTACAAACCTTGTGGTCTAAATGGTAGGGTCTACACAGCACTGCCTCAATACTTTTGGGGAAATGTATCAAATGGGTTTACAGTGTCAATTGGATCTGTTACTTCAGGCTACATTTTATATTGATGTTTGCAGAATGAGATCAGAAATAAGAAGTTTTATTTCCTAGCCCAACAAGTCCTGACCTCAATATATTCCCTTTATTTTCTGTTAGTTAATCTCTCAACCCTTTTTCTTTTCTTTTCTTTTTTTAGCTATTTCTTGCAGCCCTTCATTGCATGCAACTAGTAGCAACCAGTGACTAGCTACATATAACATTTTGCTTGAAGATTACAGTATCTTGCTAAACTTCAAAAGTTTTAAGGTATATTTTCTAGCTTCTATGTTATTGTAACAGTTTTCAGTAAAATATTATAAGATTGTACAACATAGGTTTTCATTTTTCCAGCTATTTTCCCAGCCTTTGCCTGCTACCCAGTTCTAAGGTTTATAGCACATACTTAGGATTTTCTAGGACAGCACCCCCCACATCTAGGTACAATTACCTACATGAATAATATTTTACTACATAATGAACATCCACAGTGTCTTAAGATAGTAGTAGCATTTTATTTAGCCTACAAATTTTCAAGTCAACAATTTCCACTGTGATCAGCTGGATATTTTTCTCACCCTTTCTAGTTTTTGATTAGTTGCAGTGAGCTTCAGATTATTTAAGAGGTGCTGCTTTTGAGGGCCAGCTGGCCCTCAGGGGGTGCTCTCTCTAGTTTGCCAGTTTGGATTTAATTTCACAGCAAAGGCAGAGTCCAACAAAGACTGGAAACACACAAATCTCTTGGAGTTTAAGCATAGACCAGACACACAGTAATTTCTGTAATATTCTATGGGCCATGTCAAGTCACAAAACCAGCTTAGATTTAAGGAGCATGGAAGAACTAACCCCTAGATGGGAAGAGATGCAAATTTACATTATACAAGGACAAAGATATGAGATTGGCAAGAAAATCAAATCCACTATCTTGCTATCAACATACCAAACACACTAAAATAGTATTTAGCACATCAAAGTTAGTTTAACACAATTCGAGCAAATCAACAAATTAGTGAGAATTCAGAACTAAATAAGAAAATCAATAAATGGATCTTATGAATATGTTCTCAAAGGCACAGAACATTTACTAAAATTGACTATGCATTTTGTCACACACCAAACTCAAATAATTCCCTATAGAAAAAAAAAAAACTCTGATCACATAACTTTACAAGATAATAAATAATAAGGTGTTTTTCTATGCCAAAATTAAAAATTGCTTTCATTAAAACTCTTTTTTTTAAGATTTTATTTACTTATTTTTAGAGAGGGAAGGGGGGGAGAAAGAGAGAGAGAGAAACATCAATGTGTGGTTGCTGGGGGCTGTGGCCTGCAACCCAGGCATGTGCCCTGACTAGGAATTGAACCTGCGACGCTTTGGTTCGCAGCCTGCGCTCAATCCACTGAGCTATGCCAGCCAGGGCTAAAACTCTTGGTGAAAGAACAAATATAAGGAAAAATGTCAGCATTTCTCAAAATAGAAAATAAAAATGTGATAGTTGTATGGGATATATTAAAAAGCAATAAAACAACAAAAATATATTTCCTTAAATGGTTATGTCAATAAAAATAAAATAACAAAAAAATACAATGCCTTAATCAAAAATCTAGAATTGACATAAACCATACAGGAACAGAAGAAAGGAAGCAAATATTCTTTAAAATCAAAATTAACGACAGCAGAACAGAAAACAGTAGAAATAATAAATGCATAAATGAATAAAAAATAATAAATAAAATGATGATTCCTTGAAAAAGCTCAGAAAATTAGTAGTCAAAAATAGTAAAAACAAAGAGTACGTAAGAGCTAATCAAAGTGAAATAAATAAAATTTTAAGTATTATGAGACTATTTCTAGCCCCTGATCTTAACGGGAAAGCTTTTAGTTTTTGCCTAAGTACAACGTTGGCTGTAGGTTTCTAATATATGGCCTTTATTATGTCTAGATATGTTCCCTCTATTCCCACTTTGCTGCATGTTTTCATCATAAATGGGTGTTGGATTTTATCAAATGTTTTTTCAGCATTTATTGATATGATAATGTCATTTATGTCCTTCATTTTGTTTATGTGATGTGTTATATTTATTGATTTGCAAATATTGTACCATCCCTGGGGTGAATTCCACTTTATCATGGTGTTTGATCTTTTTAATATATTGTTGGATCAAGTTTCCCAATATTTTGTTGAAAATTTTAGCATCTATGTTCATCAGCGATATTGGCCTGTAGTTTTCTTGCTTTGTTGTGTCTTTACACAACATTCCTGGTTTTACAATTAAGATGATATTGGCCTCATAAAATGATTTTAGGAGTTTTTCCTCTTCTTGAATTTTTTAGAATAGTTTGAGAAGGATAGGAGTTAGTTCTTCCTTAAATATTTGCTAAAATTCACCTGTGAAGCCATGCAGTTCAGGGCTTAAGGAGTTTGTGTGCCAGGAGTTTTTTGATTGCTGCTTCGATTTCACTAGCTGTTACTGCTGTCTATTTAGACTTCCTGCTTCTTCTTGATTCAGTCTGGGAAGATTGTGTGTTTCTAGAAGTGCATCCCTTCCTCCCAGGTTGTCCAATTTCTTGGCATATAGTTGTTCACAGTAATTTCTTACAATCCTTTTTACTCTGGTATCAATTGCAACTTCTCTTTCATTTCTGATTTTATCTTTCTGGGTCCTCTCCCTTTTTTCCTTGATAAAGCTGGCTAAATATTGGTCAACTTTGTTTATCTTTTCAAAGAAACAGATCCTATATCTATCGATCCTTTGAATTTTACTTTTAGTCTCTTTATCATTTAATTCTGCTCTGATCTTGATTATTTCCTTCCTTCTACTCTCTCTGGCTTTTGTTTGTCGTTGTTCCTCTAGTTTTTGCACAACCTTGTGAGAACTGACTGTGAGAGCAGGGAGGGGGATGGGCAGAAGAGGGTAAAGGGGGAAAAAGTGGGACAACTATAATAGAATCACAATGAAAATGATTTAAAAAACAAGTAATGCATGTATGCTTAGGAAGCACAATAATAAAATAATTGTAAACCTACTAAATTCATCACCAACTCAGAAACAAAATATTACCCCTGCTCTTAAAGCTACCTACTTTGCGCTCCTTCCCAGCTCTCCTCCTGCTTCTCTTCATCTAAAAGTAGTTACTAATGTTCCTTTTTAAAAGATAATTTACAACTTATGTAGGTATCCTTAACCAACGTGTCATTTGTATTTGCTTGGTTTAGCTTTATAAATGTGTTATTATATTATGTGTAATCTCCTAAAACTTATATTTTCACTCAACATTGCATTTCTAAGATGTGTTTGCAAACAATTGTATTTCATTCATTTTCACATTTGTGTAATCTGTTCTATGATTTTAGCAAAATATACTCATCCATTTTTTGTCAATGATTCCTTGGATTATCTCTATGTATTTTACCATTGTAAATGATATAACTTAGAAATATCCTTAAAATATTATGAGACTATTTTAAATTCTATGTAAAACATTTGCAAAACCAGAAAATTAAGATTGAACCCTAAGAAAAAAGTTATAGAATTTGAAGCCAGTAGAGTTTAAAAGGCTGTGCATAACAATTTCACAGGGAGAATATATAAAATCATCCCAGTACTAACTCAAAAGAAAGCCCTAAGTCCAGATAATTGTAAGGCAATTTTATAAAAACTTCAAAAGCCAGAAAATTATATCTCAAAAACAGACCCAGGGAAGATGAAAAAATTAAAACATCCAAATTCTCTTCTAAAGCAATTATAACATTCAAATTTAAAACTGATAATGTAACCATAAATAGAAAGATAACCATCTCTTATCATATCCATGCAACTAAACCTACATAACACATTACTAAACAGAATTTTGAATACCACATTAATTATAAATCTAGTGTTGCTATATACACACATCCATACATACACACACATGCAACAAAGTAAGATGTATCTATTTCAGGAATGTAAAAAATTTATATAAAGTACTAGGAAACAATTTAACATAATTCACTACATAATAAATCTAAATAGAAAAATGAAATAACCATCAAAATAGGCTCTGAAAGGATGTTTAGTAATATTAGACACAAATACGTATCCATACATACTTGCATTTAGAAATTCTGGTACATGCTGGAAAGAAGCAGAGTTCCATACTTACCACATGAAGTGGAGAGCTGAGACGCCAACAAAGACTTTCTTGGGAATGTCTACTTAAATATCTGAATAAAAAAGTAGGGACTGGATGTGAGTGCTTAGAGGCACTGGCACTCCATGTAGCAAGAATGCCATGTGTGGATAGCCTGCAAAGGAAACAAGATCCTTGTACCTAGAATGAACTAAAAGGTTAGTATCATAGTGTGGAGAAAGGGATTGTAGAAGCAGGCTAAGAGTAGATTAGGTGAGATACGCAGCTCTGGAAAGACTGCATTGGCACATCGCTGAAGATAATTCAGTCATGTCTCTCAAAGGTCTCAAAAATGCACTTATTTGACAAAAGTAATGTCTCCTTATGTGTTACCCTAAAAAAATTACTAAAGATAAAACACATAAGTAAAGTATGTTCAATGTGGTATTATTTAAGTGTAATGCAAAAGCTACAATAGAAAATTATTTAAATTATGTTGCATCCATAAGTGAAATATTTAAAGTAATAAAATATTTTGGCAGAAACATATTTTATAATGAGAGATGTTTAGCATATTATTCTTTTTTCCATTTTAAAATTTTATTTTATTTTCAATACACTATATATTATGTATGTTTTTAATTTAATCTTTATAGTATTTTTTCCAATACCATTTAGTCCCCTTACATCCTCCTCTCCCCAGGAATCCTCATACTGTTGGCCATGTCCATGAGTCTCTTTTCTTTTTGCTCAATGCCTCCAGCCCCTCACCTCCCACTTCACCAGCCATCATCCTGCTCTCCATCTATGAGTCTGTCCCCATTTTCCTTGTTAGTTCAGTTTGTTCATTAAATTCCACATATGAGTGAAATCATATGGTATTTGTCTTTCTTTGACTGGCTTATTTCACTTAGCATAATGTTCTCCAGGTCCATCCATACTGTTGCAAAAAATAAAATTTGTATCATTTTTACAGCCGAGTAGTATTCCTTTGTGTAAATGCCCCATAGTTGTTTTATCCACTCATCTACTGATGGACACTTGGGCTGCTTCTATATCTTGGTGATTGTAAATAATGATGCAATGAACATAGGGGTGCTTATGTTCTTTCAAACTAGTGTTTTGGGTTCCTTCAAGTATATGTCCAGAAGTGGGATCCCTGGATCAAAAGACAGATCCATTTTTAGTTTTTGGAAGTATCCTCATACTTCATTCAACAATGGCTGCACAGTGCAAAAGGGTTCATCTTTCTCCACATCCTTACCATCACTTGTTTTTTTGTTGATTTACTAATGATGGCTATTCCAACAGGTATGAGACAGTATCTCATTGTGGTTTTAATTTGCATTTATCTGATGATTAGGGATATTGAGAATTTTTTCATATGTCTATTGGCCATTTGTATGTCCTCCTTGGAGAAGTGTCTGTTAAGTTCCTTGCCCATTTTTAAATTGGGTCATTTATTTTCTTGTTGCTGAATTTTATAAATTCTTTATAAATTTTGGGTATTCACACCTTATCAGTGTGTGGGCAAATATCATTTCCCATTCTGTGGGATTTGTTTTTATTTTGTTGATGATTTCCTTTGCTGTGCAAAATCTTGTTGGTTTGATGTAGTCCCATTTGTTTATTTTTTGTTTTGTTTACCTTGCCTGGGGAGATATATCCAATAAAATCTTCCTTGAGCAATGTCTGAGATTTTGCTGCCTATTTTTTCGTTTGGGATTTCTATGGCTTCAAATCTAACATTTAAATTATTGATCCATTTTGAATTTAGTCTTGTGTGTGGTATAAGAACGTGGTTTGATTTCATTTTTTTCTGAATGTATTTGTCCCACTTTCCTAAAACCATTTATTAAATAAACTATCTTTAGTCCATTGTATATGGTTGTTTCCTCTGTCAGATGTTAATTGACTCTAGAGGTATGGGGTTATTTCTGGGCTCTCTATTCTGTTCTGCTGATCTATACATCTGTTTTTATGCCAGTACCAGGCTGTTTTGATTACTATGGCCTTGTAATATAGTTTAATATTAGGTAGTGTGGTTCCTCCAACTTTGTTCTTCTTTCTCAAGATCGCTGTCACTATGTTGGGCCTTTTGTGGTTCCATATACATTTTTGAAATGTTTGTTGTAGTTCTGTGAAATACATCACTGGTATATTGATTGGAATTGTGTTGAATGTATAGATTACTTTGGGTAGTATGGACATTTTCATGATGTTAATTTCTCTTAACCATGAACATGGCATACGCTTCCATTTACTTGCATCTTCTTCAATTTCTTTCTTCAGTGTCTTACAATTTTTCGAATACAGGTCTTTTACATCCATGGCTTGGTTTATTCCTAGGCATTTTATTCTTTTTGTGGTAATTGTGAATGAGATTGTTTTCTTAATTTTCCTTTCTGTTAGTTCCTTATTGGTATATAAACATGTGACTGATATCTGGGTATTAATTTTCTATCCTGCTACTTTTCTGAATTAATTATCAGTTCTAGTAGTTTCTTGGTGGGATGCTTGGGACTCTCTATGTACAGTATCATGTCATCTGCAAATAAAGATAGTTTTACCTTTTTCTTTTCTATTTGGATGCCTCTTATTTCTCGTGTGGTTGATGTGGCTAGAACTTCCAGGTACTATGTTGTTTAGAGAACTGAAAGTGCACATCTGTGTACTGTTCCCAATCTTACGGGAACACTTGTAGTTTTTGCCTGCTGAATATGATGCCTATAGTGGGTTTCTCATATATAGTCTTTACTATGTTTAGGTATGACCCTTCTACTCCCATTTTTGCTGAGAGTTTTACCACAAATGGTGCTGTATTTTATCAAAAGCTTTTTCTGCATCTAATGATATGCTCATGTGGTTTTTGTCCTTCATTTTGTTTATATGGTGAATTACAGTTATTGATTTGTGAATGTTGTACTAAAACTTGTATCTGGAAATAAATCCCAATTGATCATGGTGCGTGCACATTTCTATAGTCCATTTGCTAACACTTTTTGAGGATTTTAGCATCTATGTTCATCAGGGATATTGGACTCTAATTTTCCTTTTTTAGTTTCTTTTTCTGGTTTTGAAATTAGGAAAATGCTGGCCTCAAAAAGTGGTTTTGGGAGACTTCTGTTCTCTTGAATTTTATGAAATACTTTGAGAAGAAGAGGTGTTAGTTTTTCTTTGACTATTTGGTAAAATTCACCTGTGACACCAACCAGTCCAGGGCTTTTTGTTGTTGTTGGAAGGTTTTTTTTTATTACTGTTTCAATTTCACTAGATGTTACTGGCCTATTCAGGCTTTCTGCTTCTTTTGGATTCAGTCTTGGAAGATTGTGTGTTTTCAGGAATTAATCCCTTCTGTCCAGGTTGTTTAGTTTGTTGGTATATAATTGTTCATATTAATTTCTTATAATCCTTTATATATCTTTGGTGTCAGTTGTTAACATTCTTCTTTCATTTTGATTCTATTTATCTGATTCTTTTCATTTTATTTCTGGATGAGTCTGGTTAAAGGTTTGTCAATTTTGTTTATCTTTTCAAAGAACCAGCTCTTGGATTCATTGATCTTTTGTATCATTATTTTAAACTCTTTCATTTATGTCTCCTCTGATCTTTATTACTTTTTTCCTTCTACTCACTTTGGGCTTTGTTTATTGGTCTTTTTTAAGTTCCTTTAAATGTGATGTTAGATTATGTATTTGAGCTTTTTCTGGTTTTTGTTTGTTTGTTTTCTTTTTTTAGATAGTCCTGTAATGATATGAATTTACCTCCTATGATTATTTTCCCAGTGTCCCACAGATTTTGGATTGTTGTGTCCTCATTTTCATTTGTTTCAAGGTATCTTTTGATTTCTTCCTTGATCTAGTTGTTGACCCATTCATTGTTTAATAACATGTTATTTAGCTTCCATGTCTTTGAGTGTTTTTCAGGGTTGCTCTTGTGATTGATTTCTAGTTTCATGGCATTGTGGCCAGAGAAGATGCTTGATATGTCCTAACATGTGGTCTATCATAGAAAACATTCCATATGCAATTGAAAAGTATGTATACTATCCTGTTTTGGGGTGAAATGCTCTGAAACTGTCAATTAAATCTGTTTGACCTAGTATGTTGCTTAAATCTGCAGTCTCTTCATTGAGTTTCCTGTCTGGGAGATCTATCCATTGCAGTCAATGTGGTGTTAAAATCCCCAACAATGACTGTATTTCTGTCAGTCTATCCCTTTATGTGCATAGACATTTGCTTTACATATTTTGGTGCTCTTATTATGGATGTGTAAATGCTTACTGGTATTATATCCTCTTATTGGACTGTTCCACTTATTGTTATGTAGTGTCCTTTTTTTGTCTCATACCTTAGCCTTGGTTTTAAAGTCTATTTTGTCTAACAAAATTACTGCTATCCCAACTTTTTTTTCTTTTCATTTTTCATTCCTTTCCTTTTGTCTGTGTGTATCTTTCAATCTGAGATGGGTCTCTTGGAGAAAGCATATATATGGGTCTTGTTTTCAGCTGGCCAGTATTTTTTGGTTAGACCATTTAAGCCATTTACATCTAAGGTGATTATTGATAACTATGCGTATAATGTCATTTTTTGTTAGACTGTTTTCCTCTTTTTTTTTCTTTCTCCTTCTCCTCCTCCTTCTTATTCTTATTTTTCTTCTTCCTCCTCCTCCTCCTCCTTCTTCTTCTTCTTCTTTCTTCTCTTTCGCTCTTTAACAATTCTTGCAGTAGTGCTTCAGTGTTAACAAACTCTTTTAACTTTTTCTTGTCTGGGAAGCCTCTTAGTTTTTCTTTGATTTTAAACGATACCCTTGTTGGGTAAAGTAGCCTTGGCTGTAGATACTTGCTTTTCATCTCCTTGGATATTTCATCCCACTCCCTTCTGGCCTAAAATGTTTCTGTTGAATAATCAGATGATAGTTTAATTGCTACTCTCTGGTATATAACTAGTTGCTTTTCTCTGGTGGCTTTTGGGATTCTCCCTTTGTCTTTAAGCCTTGTCATTTTAACTATGATGTGTCTTCATGTAGGCATCTTTGGGTCTAACTTGTTTGGGACTCACTGAGATTTTTGGACTTGCATGTGTTTTTTTCATCACCAGATTAGGGAAGTTTGGGGTCATTAAATAGCTTCTTCATTCCCTTCCTCATTGTTTTATCCTTCTGGTATTCCCCTGATGTGGATGCTGTTACACTCCATGTCTCCAAAATATTTCTTAAGCTCTCCTCATTTTTTTAAAATTCTTTTTCTTTTTAGTCCTCTATATGGGTGTTGTTTTGTTTTGTTTTGTTTTATTAATCTTGTCTTCAAAATCACTGATTTGGTCCTGGCTGTGTGACTCAGTGGATTGAGCACTGACCTGTAAACCACAGGGTCACTGCTTGGATTCCCAGTTTAGGGCACATGCCTGGATTTTGAGCCAGGTCCCCAGTGGCAGGTATGTCAGAGGAAACTGCACATTGATGTTTCTCTCACTCTCTTTCTCTCTCCCTTCCCCTCTGTCTAAAAATAAATAAAATAAAATCTTTTAAAAAATCACTGATTTAATCCTCTGCTTCATCTAACCTACTGTTTATTACTTCCAGTGTAGTATTTATTTTAGATGTAGGATTCTTCATTTCTGACCGATCCTTTTTTATGGTGTTCTCTTTTTTCATGCTGCTGAGCATCCTTGTAATGATTACTCTAAACTATCTGATAAATTGTTTGCCTCCATTTTATCTAGTTCTTCTTCTGGAGAATTCTCTTGTTCTTTCGTTTGGAATCTGTTTTTGTCTTCTTCTTTTGGCTCTTTGTATTTTCCTGCCTTAGTTATTAAACTTAACAGTGATATAGTCTTAAGCTGTAATCAGCAGCCCTGCTTAAGTGCCATAGGGTAGGGCAGAGTAATTCCTGAGGGCAGGGCTATTGCTTCCCCTCAGACTGCTGCCACTTGGAGAGGAGTGCTCTGCCTGAGAAAGATGCCTCTGCAGTATGGGGAATGACTCCACTCAGGGATCCTTGCAGCTGTTCCTTCAGCTCTCTCCCCAGAGCCACCAGCCCCAGACTCTCCACAAGTGTCTCTAGTCCATTCTGCCACTCTTTGTTGGAACCCAGGGTAAGTGGCTGCAAACAAAACTTTGTGTTGGCCTTTTAAGATGCTCTCTGCATCTCCCACTGCCTCTTTCTGGCAGATGGAAACCCTGCTGCTTTACACAGCTAGATGTTATCTGGCTTCCTTTCTGGCTCTGGTGTTGTAGGCTGAGGAGCCCATCTTGGGGTTTAGACCCCACATTTCTTGGGGGAATCCCCTGGCTGACAACATATTCCTCCAGACCTTCAGCTGCCTCCTGTGGGAACCCAGCCAACCTTCTTGTATCTCCTCTGCACTCTCTACCCATCTCATTATGGTGAATTGGTTTCTTCTGTCTGTCCTTAGTTATAAGGTTTCTCTCCAGCTAATTGTCAGTTGGTTATTCATGATTTTTTCTCTACAGTTTAGTTATAATTCCAGATTTGTCTTGGGAGGAAGTTAATGTAGCTTCCACTTACTCCTCCATTATCCTGGACTCCCAAATATATAATCTTGAAATTGTAAAATGAATATTCTTCTATATTCTCAAAAGTTTCTGATAGTATTATTTATTTTCATGATATTCAAAATATGTTTTTGTACTTTAAATTCAAGCTCATCTTTCTAGTATAATCCTATATAATAAAGACACAACTTTACATTTACTAATTTTGACTAATAATTTTTAGAAAGTGCGAATTTTCTATTTGAGTAGTTTGCATACTTATTAAGTTAGAGTAACTTTATTCTAAAACCCTTAGAGCACATAAAGATTAAATAGGATCTCTGTTATTATTTTCAGAGCCCCATATATCTTGTTTTATAGTTCTCATGGAACATTTAAAGTTTATGAAAATTGACACAATGTCCTCATTAGAATGCTAGTTAGAAATTCATGACCAATTCCTTAAAATTAAAACAATTTTTACAGTAATCAAGTAAATTGAAGTTATGTCAGACAATCATAAATTTCATTGTGTTCTTGCTTTAATTTCAGTTTAAAAATTAGCCAAACTTATAATCCTTGTTAATTAAAATTCAGCAATATAAATAAATATTTTCAGTTAAATCTCATTTTTCATGCTTCTCAATAACTGGCGATGAATAATACATTATCAAATGAAATAAAAATTCTTTTAACTCATAATGTAACTACAGGTAAACTATAAATTAATTTTTTACTATAAGAACAAATATATCAGGAGGGGCCAAAAATAGAATTTATTTATAAAAAAAAATGTGTATTTATTCTTACATGTTTCAATTACAGTCACCTTCAAAGTACTCTCCATTTGATGCTATATATGTATAGAGAACATTTTTTCCTCTGCTCAAAAAGTTTTGAACTTGTCGATTTTGATGCCTTTTAGTGCTTCTGCTGTTTTTTGTTTCACCTCTTCCACGTTGGCAAAATGTTTCACTTTGAGTCCTTTTTTTCATCCAGGGAAACAAAAAAAAACTCATTCTCAGGAGACAAACCCATTGAAAGAGTCTTCAATTCACTGAAGCTGAATCACGCATCTCTCACAACAAAGCCAGCAGTCATACTGATACAGATAGGTTCCTAGAACACTCACCTGGCAGGGGAAGCCTGTACTGCAAGGGTCCCACCCTCCAGAAAATAATTCTGGTTTTCTGGGTGTTCCCTCTTTGTATACAATTATTATTTGGCTAATTCAGACTAGGAAACTTTTCAACAATTTTCTAGAAAATAACAAATTGAGTTAAAAAAATAATTGTTTTACTACTTTTCCTTCTATTAAAAAGTTAACTCCTAGAAGGAAAGAGATCTCAATATCTAATAAATTTTATATTGACCTCTGATATTAATAATGATGCTTCATAATTACTTCATCCATTTTTTCTGACTAAAATCTCCTATATTTGTTAAATCTAATTATAATGAGTTGTACAACAATCAGCAATAAGCAATACTTTTAACGGGCATCTCATTTTTAAAATTCCCATGGATCCATTTGGATTTCACATAACAAATTTTTAACAAGTCACTTTAATTATTGAAAATGCAATATTTAAGGAAAGTATTATTTATTTAAAAAAATCTTCAATTATTGTGAAATCTTGAAACCAGATTTTTTTATGAAGAACTTTATTAGCCAACATTTGATGTTGTGTCAATGAATAAATATTTATTTTTCATCATCAATTTTGGAATCAAGATAGAGCATGACAATTAAGGACTTGGATACATAAAACTTCAAATATTTACTATTGCCTTACAAAGAAAAATAGTACAATATTCTTAGAACTCATTTACTCAAATAATGAAAAAGGAACAATTATATTTGTTCATATTTTAATTATTTAATACATGAACACCTCTTCTAGTAATTAAAAGTTACTGGGTACATATGAAGGATAACTATTTCTTTTATCATCATTTTAGATATTTAATTAACATTTGAGATAACTGAATATCCCTATATCTTAGTGACATATTTGAAAATTCTATGTATATTAACTTTAAAAGCATTATAGTTAATTAAGGTAAAGGCTTTGAACAGTCATAACTAATGTAATTGCAAGATAAAACTAAGTAATAATTTAGAAGTCGCTTAATATATATTCTTTTCTCATATTATAGATAAACTATTTTATAGATAAATAATCTTTCAAGATTAAATAATTTGTCAAATGTCAATAACTGACTAAAACTAAAGTACTGGTACCTTAATTAATAACCTGATTTCTTTCTCTTTATAAACAAGGGCATGGTTCATTACACAAAAGTTATTTTCTTATTTATAAATAAAATAAAGACAGTCTGTAATATTTAGGTAGAACCTCTGGGTTTTATGTATAAAATAAAAACCCTTTAATTAGAGTCTTTAAGTAAAATGTATGATATTTTGAAGCTCTAATATAGACTATTTCAATAATTAGGCATAGGATGAAATCATAAAATGAATATTTTGACCAACACAGTTTAATTACTTCAATATAATTAACCTATGGAAAATAATGATATTTTGAGAAGAAAATTATTATTCAATTTGTTTGTATAAAAATTATATGGAAATATCCTCCAGGCTCACATTAAGAAACTTAATGCTGGTAAACCTCCTTTGCTATCCTCTATTAGGTAAGTTCTTTGTTGTTCATTAAAGTGACTATGGCATTAACACAACTGTATAAAAATTTGCTAAGAGTTTCTATAAATAAGAACACATTATGCTCAGAATATAAACCTGAAATTTGACATTTTTCATGAGTGTTAGGAAATAATGCTATTTTCTTAATTTTTAAGCAAATAAAAGTAAATTTAATCTAAATGAAAGTAAACACAGAATGTTTTAAATATAACTGTAGTATATAGCCTTTTAAATATAGACATTTGAGAGTTTGTACACTGAAAAAATCTCATAGAAAATACTTTCCCCCAATTCTTATTAATAAATTTATAATCAAAGGAATATGCAGGAACAAAATTGATAAGTAGAAAAAATAGTGTTGAAATAAAATGCCCAGTATTGCCTTTTAATTTAACCCTTCTTACCAACTTTTGCCCAGCTCATGCTTCACCTAATCCTTTGGCTATACCCATCAGAAGACTACAGCATAGAGAGCTAGATAAAGATTCATGAGCTATTTAGAAAAATTGCAAGGATTTAATTTGCAAAAGGTGGCATTTTGCCGTATTATAGACGTGGATACATGAGGAACAAATTGCGGTTTCTGGTAAGCATTTGGAATCTTTAGTTCTGCTGCTGCCAAAGTGGAGTTCTTAAGTCTTCATTTGTAAGACTAGGAAGGATAAAAATTTAACCTTAATCAAGAAAAAAATGGACAGATCTCTTTCCTGAGGTCTCCAGAGGAAACATTTTCGCCTTCCAATAAGAATTACGATGTAATAAAGTGTTTTAAATAATTGCTTCTTTGAATAATGTCTGATACAAATGAAAACATATCTTTTTTTAAAACTGTTTTTTTTTTAAGATTTTATTCATTTATTTTTAGAGAGGGAAGGGAGGGAGAGAGAGAGAGAAACATCAATGTGCGGTTGCTGGGAGACATGGCCTACAACCCAGGTATGTGCCATGACTGGGAATCGAACCTGCGATGCCTGGTTCGCAGCCCACGCTCAATCCACTAAGCTACACCAGCCAGGGCTGAAAACATACCTTGAAAAGGTTATATTATATTCTATCTGCGACAAAGAAAAGTAGGCATTTTTATTTTAAAATAGCACCTAGCCCGTGATGAAACTTTTCTCAAATTCATACTAAAATATCTATGTAAACACACAGAAACAAAAATACTGAAAAACAAAGGAAATGAGAACTAAAGGGGAAGTTATTGCTAAATTTAATGATTGACTTCCAGTAACTATAAGACTGATAGAAATAAATTGAAAATGCTTAGTTACTAACAACCAATTAAATCTGCCACCTTAAAAAGAGAAAAATATACAAGACCCTTACTTTCTTCTCTAATACTTACTATCTCATAATTTTCTTTTCTTTCATTTTGTGTTTGCCACTCACTCAAAGCTATTGTTTCCTGTTTAAATTAAATTAAATTAAATTAAATTAAATTAAATTAAATTTTACTTTGCTATAATAAGAATACTTAACAGATTTTTAAGTGTAAATTATATTATTATTGACTATAGCCCTGGCTGATATGGCTCAGTGGATTGAACACTGCCCTGGGAACCTAAAGGTCACCAGCTCGATTCCCAGTCAGTGCACATGCCTGAATTGCAGTCCAGGTTCCATGGGGGCATGTAAGAGGCAACCATGCATTGATGTTTCTCTCCTTCTCTCTCTCCCTCTATTCCCCTTCATCTAAAAATAAATAAATAAATAAATTTAAAAATATATTATTATTGACTATAGATACAATAGCTCTTTACAGGTCATTTATTTTGCTTAACTGAAACCATACGCCCATTTATTAATAATTTGTTAAGTAGAAGGTTGGTGCCAGGGTTAAGGAATTGTTGATTCTATGCTATCATATTAGAATAGTAGTGAGAAGATAAGAGTGGCTCTGCAAAATTCACACATATTGAAAACTGTAGGGTGTTTTTTAAACTTTTACTCCTCTGATTCTCTATTCCAGAAAATCAGGCAGTAAAAATAAGAAGTTTTCTCAAATTAAATGAAGATCTAACCAACCAGAGAAGTAGAATTACCAAGACCTTTCATTCATCACCCTGAACATTTACTTATTCTGTCCACTTCTTTCCACCAGCATTGTGACTATTATAAAATAAAAGAACATCTATTTTTTATCCCTACAAGTCTTCTAATTTCTTTTTTGCCTATAATCATTCTCTTGCTCATCTATTGCCACAATGAACAAAGTGATCTTTCTAAAACTCATATACAAATATATCGTGAGGGTAAAGGAGATCAAATATTTAGTGATGAAAGATACTTCACTTCGGGTGGTGAGCACACAGTGCAATACACAGACGATGTATTATAGAATTGTACACTTGAAACCTATGTAATTGCATTAACCAATAAAGACCAAATAATTTTAATTAAATCTAAAAAATAACACAAACTGCAATTTTCTTCAAAGTGTGACTCATTGTTTGATCATCTAATTCCCTAATACTAGTTATAAATCCCTTGTATTAGATGGAGCATTTTTTTTTCATTATTTCAGTCCCATTTCCTTCTAAAGCCAGAAAACAGTAATGTCGGAATAGTAGACACAATAACAGCCCATCAAAGATATTCACATTCTAATTCCAACAACCTATAGATCTGTTACTTACTAGACATGGAAAAAGATGTGATTGAATTCATGGTCTTGGGATGGAAAAATTATCTTGGGTTACCTGAGTAGATTCAATATAATCACAAAGATGTTTTTATAGAATTTATTTATTTATTTTTAAAGTGAGGGGATGGGAGAGAAAAAGAGAGGGAGAGAAACATCAATTGGTTGCCTCTCCCATGCCTCCAACTGGGGACCTGGCCCACAATCCAAGAATATGCCCTGACTGGGAATTGAATCGACCATTAGATTTGCTGGACAATGCCTGACCAGCTGAGCAATACCAGTCAGGGTTCACAAGACAGAGAGCTCTATAAGAGAGAGACAAGAGGTTCATATTCTGGAACAGAGATACAGTAAGAGAAATAAGGCAATGTGAAGAGAAAAATATTAATTCTGGACTTCTGACTTCTAAAAGTGTTATGTGATGTTTTAAGCCACTATGATCATAATATGTAACAGTATTAATAAGAAACTAATATAGTTGGCAAATATAAAGAAATCAAAATCAGGAAGTAAATCAAACCTATGAAGGAATGTAAAGCACAAGGCAGGAGATTAGGTAGGTAGAACCATGAGACAGAAGATTTATGAACACCAGAAAAAGGAAAGCAACACTAAATAAATGAATAGATACCTCATGCAAGTGAATTGGAGGAGAAAATGTTTTTGAGATTTAAACTCTTACCAAATTAATATACTAGGTATGTCCAGTAGAAATCCAGCCATTCTTAATATAACCAGAATGATTTGGGCAACAATAATATAAACTGTCAGCCAAGGAGAGTGGACTGGAATGTGCATGTGTGAACAATGACAACTTCACTATACTACTTAGTGGGAGCAGTAGACGTCACTGAGTGAGCATGTGTACTGTGTGGCCATTGCATTCAACATGACTGAGTAGAGCAGTGGATCTGCATCAGATTTTGCATTAAGCTTAAATATTCCTGTGTGGAAACTATTTGAGCGATTCAGAAGGCCACAGCTATGGGCAAATGGTGATTGGC
Organism: Tonatia bakeri; assembly: GCA_004024845.1. Classification (NCBI taxonomy): domain Eukaryota; kingdom Metazoa; phylum Chordata; class Mammalia; order Chiroptera; family Phyllostomidae; genus Tonatia; species Tonatia bakeri. The sequence goes on from PVIA01000790.1 coordinate 121,156, forward strand.
AGCTGCATCACAACAGTGCACCCACTCATGCATTATGTCTCATGTGGAGTTTTTTTTATGAAATATCAAATCACCCAGGTGACTCAGTTCTGCTACAGCCCAGATTGGGCACTCTGCAACTTCTGGCTTTTCACAAAGCTAAAATCACCTTTAAAAGGGAGGAAATTTCAAACCATCGATTAGATTCAGGAAAATATGATGGGACAGCTGAGGGCAATTGGAACTGTGTGAGGTCACAAGGTGCCTTTTTTGAAGAGGACTGAGGCATCATTTCATATATACCATGTTTCTTGTATCTTTTATCCTCTTCAGTAAATGTCTATATTTTACATAGTATGTGGCTGGATACTTTCTGGACAGACTTCATGTTTAGTGTCATTCCAATCAAACTCTATAAAGCTATTTATGTTAATTAACAAAACTGTCCTAAAATGTATATGGAAATGCAAAGAATTTAGAGTAACTATGATAATCTTGAAAAAAGGAGGGTTTGTACTGCCCCATTCTAAGACTCACTACAAAATTACGACAATTGAGATAGAAGTATTGCAATAGTAGTTTTGTAATAGAAAAGATAGTGTAGAAATAAAATCACACATCTATGGTCACTGATTTAAAAAAAAGCACTATGGCAATTCAATGAACAAAGATCTCATTAAATTTTGCTGGAACAACCAAATATTCTTACTTAGAAAAACCATAAATACTGACTCTGGCTCATAACATATTCAAAAATTATTTTAAAAAATATGAAAGCTAAACCATAATGAAACTAAAACAAAAATAAAGACAGAACATGTTTGCAGCCCTGAGGAAGGCAAAGATATTTTTTAGATGGGCCCAACAGCATTAAAGAAAAACTGGATAAAACTAGCATCTGGATGAAAATAAACAGTATCTATACAACTAATGTTATTTCACACATGAACCTTTCTGGTTAACACACACTAAAGGCCTAAATATTATTCTGATTTATTACAGAACGAATCCATGGTGGGGGACAAGATACTGCTACTGAATGGACCCTCCCTCTCCCAGGGTCCCTCTGCACTAGGTTTGCCTTGCTTGTCACCCTTAGGAGTTGGAATTATGGCTCTCGATGCCCGAGTTTAGTGAAAAGGAAGAGAACTATTTATTCAAAAGTTGTACAGATTTAGAGTAATGGCAGAATGTTGCCATCAAATATTCAGAGTCCCTTAAAACACCCGCAAACACACAGAGTCCTTCCTTCACCCCTGCCCAGTCAGACCAGTCAGGGTCCTGTATCTCAGGAAAAAAAATAGAAGACCATGTCTTGGCTAGCTCCCAGTTCTTCCCAGTAATCCGTGCTCTGCTGGCAGGCTACCCATCATTCCCAGAACCATCAGCTGTGTCATCAGGATCTCCAGTTCTTAATCCAAAACCACATGGCACCTTCTCATGGCCCACCAGTTACAGAGCTTTCACCCCTTTCCTTCCCTACAAGCTCTCCCATTGTCCCTGTCCCTGGTTCTGCATTGTCTCTTCTGCATTCTTCTGAACCACTAAGAGAGAGCTCTGCATGGTTACTACACCTTACTTTCCTGCTTCCTAAGCCACATGGTCAAGGGAGCCCCTTCTCTGACCCCCAAACCACGTGGTTAGACCCAGCATGACTGCCATACTTGGGTTTAAATCCCTACATGAATCTTCCTCTGCAACCCCATTTCTGATTCCACTCACAATTGACTACACCTGCCAACATTCCCATATTTTTCCAATCTTTCTGGGCTGCCATAGTTAGTCTGGTCAGGCATGGCCCCGTGGCATGGAGTGAACCATCACCCAACTCTCATGCAGGCACTTTAACCAGGGGGAGTTGCCTCCCAGTTATGCCATGAGTTAAAGTCACTTCCATCTCCCAGGCTCAAAACATTGCCACAGCTACTTAAAATGAAGCTAGGCAGCTGTTATAGATATGTAAAATAACCATTTTTGCATATCAGGTCCGAAGCTGGCCAACTGTTGATATGTAAAATAACCCTCAATGTCCCTGCTCCTTGGGTCCCATCCTCAGTCCAGACTTGTGGGGTGAGGATATCCCATATTTTTATATTTTCTGGACACCCCAAGCTCTGGACCCTGTTACAAACTCTTCTCTCAGGGGGCCTTTGGCTGCACCCTTTCTTTCTACCAGAGATTACTTTTGCATGTTCTTGAAATTCTTATAAATGGAATAATAAAGTATATATTATTTTGTATCTGGCTCCTTTCACCGAATATAATGTTTTCAAAATTAGTTCATACTTTAGTTTGTGTTTCAGAACTTCTTTCATTTTTATCACTGAATAGCCTTTTATTGTGTGACTATACCACATTTTGTTTATTCGTTCTTGTCTTATGGATTTTGGGGTCACTTTTAAGTTTCAGATTATTATGAATAAGATAACTATAAACATTGTTGAACAAATAGTTTTGTATGTGAATATTTGTTTCTCTTTCTCTCGGGTAAGTACAATGGGCCATTGAGTAAACACACATTTAGCATTACCCAAAGTTGTCAAGTGGTTCGCGAAAATGATTTTTTCATTCTATACTCCCGTTAAGAATACATGATTATTTCAATGCTTTCTACATTTGACGTCAGTCTTTTATTTTAGTCATTATTGTGGCTTTGAAATAATGTTTTAATTTGAATTTTCTTCAAGCCTAATTATGTAGAGCATATTTTCATGAATGTATTAGCTATTCTTCTATATGCAGTTATAACATATTTAAGTCTGTTGTTCACATTATTGGCTTTCCTGCCTTTTATTGTTGAATAACAAGAATTCTATATAAATTCATTTGCATGACATATGTAGGGACAGTACATACCAGTATTCCTATAATCTGTGTCTTGCTTATTAATAACCTATATGGTATCTCTTAATGAATAAAAATATTTAATTTTGATGTTCAGTTTATAATTTTCTTTTCTCTATGATTGACCATTTTTGGTTCATGAAAATTTTACATTTTCAAAAGTTGCAAAGGCATTTATATTTTTAGGAAACTTGTGATCCAGGGTTTTAGGTTTATACCTATGACCCACTTCCATTTTTATGTTTGTGTTTCAATTGAGATAGGACTTAAATTGTATGTTTTTGTACTGGGTACCCAGTGATTTTCTCTGTACACATAAGGCCTTATTTGTCTACAATCTATTTCATACCACAAGGAAATTCTTTCTGCCCCACTTGGGCTCTGTCTCCACAGTGAGAACTTCCCCTTACAGCGATCAGACTGTAATATTCTATAACACAGGACCACCCCCACCCCCACCACACCCTGTGGAAGCTGCTGTTTCAGCTTTGGCTCTGACAACCCTTACAAGGCCATCATGGCTCCTTACCATGACCACTACAATGCACACCCACAGTTCTACTCAACATAGTAACTTTAGCGTTTGCTTCAATGGGAAGGCAAAAAGTAAGGGCAATTTGACAATCTGATGCTATTTGAATGAAATTGGTAATTGCACTTTTATTCTTAATAGCTAAGATGTAGAAATATGGTTGATTTTTATCTACTTTAACTAGTTTCCTGGTTTGCTAAATCCATTATTTGCTAAATATATTAATTTGAGCATTGTTAGACTAGGTTTGTCTATATAACCTATTCAGTTGTCTATGAACTACATATATGAAATTCCATATTTAATTCACAATGTAAATGTTACGTTAAAGTGAGTTTAAATATTACACCAATAATTCTTAGAATTATGTTACATGGAAGTTATACTTGAATAAACCATTGTCATCATAAAATATGTAATACTAAACATTACATCATAAATTCAAATATATCTTACTTTATAATAATATTATATTTACAGTTGATTTTCAATTTACACTTGTAACAATTATATTTTACCAATTGGCAAAGAACACCTTAATGAAGTTAAAATATTAATTGCTTCATCCTATAAACATTTCTTGAGCATCATATGTTTTGCCACAAGTGATTAACCTCAAATTTAGAAGAGAATATGGTACCTAATTGATACTGTGCTGAATGTTCCCTTCTCTAAATAGAACATCTTTTTAAAGTAATGTATGTGCATTCATGCATATGGCTAATTATATAAACATATAAATAGAATAAGCCTTTATGTAAATGTATGCTTATATATGGAAAACTATGTATTTATTTTGACAAAGTCCAAAGTAAATATATATGTATATAGAGATATATATACATTAATTGTAATATATATTTTTATAAATATTTAAATGTTAACAAATACTATCTTGAAGGGATTGGAGCACCTTGTTCACTAAGGATATACAAGAAAGGACAATACATATCAAAACAAATAATACATGATCTTATCTGTGGAATCCAAAATAGTCAAAGTCATCGAAGCAGAGAGTACAATAATGATCATGAAGGCTTCAGAAGAGGGAAGATGAGAAGAATTTGGTCAAGGAGTACAACAGATTTTTTTACACTAATCAAGGACATCGGTTTCCCATTGTTTTTATAGAGAGAGGAATGGAGAGACAGAAACATCGATGCAAGAGAAAAGTATTGATCCACTGCCTCCTGTTCACGCCCAGACTGTGGACCAGAGGTATCCAGACTGGGGGCTGCACAACAGGACTGGGAACATACCTACAACCTGGTCATGTGCCCTGACTGGGAATCAACTCACAACCTTTCTGTTATAGGACAACACTCCCACCAACTGAGCCACACCTTCCAGGGCAAGGAGTGCAAATATTATTTGCTAAAGATGACTAAGTTCTAGAGATCGCATGAACAAAAATGTGAATACACGTATCAACAAAAGCAAGTTTATAGTTGTAATACAAATAAACAATACGATAATTAATAAATCAAAATAGAAGAATAAACTCCAGAAGGAACTATCAGACACAATAGTCATAAGTTGAAAACATTTCTTTTAACATCAGAAACAAACCTAGAATGCTCCATATGGCCACTTTTTTCCAAATGGAAAGATTAGTTTATTGCATATTCAACTATTGTATGTTTAGAAATGCACAAAAATCCACTGATAAATTATTAGAGTTGAAGGAACTTGGTAAGTCTGATGAATATAAAATATCATGCAAAAGTTTATTGTGCTTTTAATTATCAAACATTTATTCAGATAATGTCATTATTAAAAATAACATGTATAATTACAAAATAGAACAATACATAAATTATCATGTAATTTTTAAAGTAAATTATTAAAATCTATATAAAAGTTTGTATTAATATGTATAACAATTTTAAAATTAGTACATACAGTTAATTTGTTATATTTATATTACTAATATTGCTTTATTATTAATTTTATGTTGTAAATATATATATTATTAAATACATAAAATTTTAAATTATGACTTTTCTATTAGTTAAATTAATCAATTCAAGCTCGTTTATGTATGTGGATATATATATTCCATCTATTTGTGCACATATATTCACACATTGGGGAACTAAATATTGCTTATATAATTTCTTCTAAATTCTTTTTAAATTTCATGAAATCTTATTTAATATTTCCATATATTTTGTTGGAACTTGAAATGGTTATTTTACATTTTTTAAAAAATAGCAGATAGCCAAGGATAAAACACACTAGTAGAAAAGAAGCTGAGAAGACATTTCTTTTTTATCCTTTTTTTTAAGGACTTTATTTATTTTTAGAGAAGGGAAGGGAGGGAGGAATAGTAGGACAAGAAACATCAATGTGTGGTTGCCCCTCAAGTGACCCCCACTGGGGACCTGGCCTGCAACCCAGGCATGTGCCCAAGACTGGAATCAAACCAGTGGCCCTTTGGTTCATAGGCCAGCACTCAATCCACTGAGCCACACCAGCCAGGGCTAAAAAGGCATTTTTTATTAGAAGTCAAGACATACTGCAAAACTCTGGCTTAGAACAATAGAAACTTGGAACAACTCACAAAACCTATACAAAATAGAAGTCATTCATTCTATATTTTAATATAATGGGTCCCAAACAAATATCAGTATAATATAATAAATCAACAAAAAATAAAGATCAAATGAAAGAAAATATATATACTAATGTACAAAAAGACAAGCTTATTAACATATTTTATGGAAACAGTACAATAAATATCATCAAGGATAAAACTGTTACAAAATTCAGTATAATGTTTCTTTGAGAATGGAGAAGATAGATATAATGGGAAAGAGGTGGATGCAGGTTTCTAATCACTATTAAAACATTTTTATTTCTTAAGCTGTGTGAAGGCTGGATGACTGATAGAGTGAGGTGCTTCTAAGAGCAAAATAGAAGGTATTCCAATAAGAAAAATGTGTGATTTATATAGTTAACAAGTAAAAAAATATATATGTATAAGGACTGGTGAAAAGAATGTTCATGTGAGCAATAGAAAATTCTCACAATTGTGTACTGCCTTTGGAGTAAGGACCATAATGTTCATACAAGCCCATGGAATGTCCTAGCATTGGTTGTTTTCCTCAGTTCATAACACTAGATCAGAAGCACTATCATTTACTAGTCTCAAAAACACGAATTATGCATAAAGGAGATTCCTGTCAACAAGCCATTTTCTTCACAAAAATGGACCTTCCGGAAATCAGGAAGACTATAGAGGATGATGGCGGAGCACTACAAAGTTAATCAACTGTTACTCTCAACTGCAGCTTCTATTTTGAAAGTGCTGATTTCACTAGAAAAGATTTGCACAGCCTCTGGAACTTGGCATGTGGCTATTGATAGAAAAATGCACTTTTTCACTTTACATCAGTTAAAAAGAGCAAAAGTTGCTAGCATTCAACTGGGATTTTCAGTCTTACACAGGGTTAGGTTCAGGTTAAGCCAATGGTTTGATAGTCGGGGGCATTCAGGAGTATATTCTACAAAACAAAACAAAACAAAACAAAACAAAACAAAACAAAGCAAAACAAAAATAGCCTACCACCAAGTAAATGGCTATGCACTTTAACAGTGCTTTAGGCATTTTGGCAACATGTAGCACATTAGGAATACTGTTTTAGTTGGATTAACAGGTGAATTAGGAGTGTTAATTTTAAGTAGGACCCAGGATAAGAAAAGGAGCTGCAGTTTGTTCGAGTTTAGTACCCCCTGCCCCACTGTTTGGGCCACATGATCTGAGACACTTGATGACACCTGTGATATTTGTAATAGATAAAGACTTTGGATGAAGTCTCCGGTAAGCCTCAGTTGAAAGAGTTATATCACAGACCCCATGATTCTTATAACAGAGAAGGATTTCCTATACAGCAAACAGATTTAGATATGCTATTAGGTGAGACTGTGACTTTCACTATGAACATCAAGTGATACATGAATAAAAATGCCAATCAACAGTTGAGTATTGTCAGATTCTCCAGTCTGCTAGGTGCAAATGCTATCCATTGTAGGATGCAAATAATATCATCAAGATTTTATTTAAGCAAGACCAGAGATGATAAATACATTAGATAAGCACGTGGTCTTGGCTACATATTACCAACCTCTGTTTCACTGATGTATCTTCCTCAATATATGCCTATGACCTTATAGGCCATTTTTTTATGGTGAGCTGGTAGATAAGGAAAACATCTAGAAGGGTTTCACAATATTTTGATGTAGGATGAAAAAGAATGGCTACTACTATATAACTCCCAACAGTGGTGGCTCTCAAAGACAGGGATGACAGTGAACATGATCAGTGGGCATACATTTGGACATTATCCACTTCTGTGGAAGGAGCAGTGATGACTATCTTGGCTCAATCATCAAGGCCTTGAATAGACAAAATGGAAAGATAAGAAAAAGATGGCTAGGGAAGGTGCAAGGTGATGGTCTATAGAACTATAAACAAAATATGTAGGTTGTTGTCTCTCTTCTGAGTGCCACGTAGATAGGAAACACTGCATAGAAACTGCTTGATCATCAGGTGCTCAAAACAACTTTTCTATTGAAAGTCCTCAGTCATTTCAGTGCTTGCTCAATGGATCCATGAATGAAATCAAGATGGCAGAGATGGAGACTACACAGGGGGTCAAAATTGACTCTCTCCTTTTAGAGATGATCTAGCTCCTGCTGGTGTTCAGTGTCTGAGTCGCTTCATCAAAGACCAATGCTGAGTCCTCAATAGCATACCATCCTGTGTGGAGATCAATCAGGCACTTGGTAAAAAGTAATTATATGAGACTACTGCTTGCTTGATATGTTAATGATTTGTCTTGACTGCAATTAATATATATTATAGTTATAGATTTATTTTCTGTTATATTTGCTCTACTAGCATCATTTGTACAAAGATCACACAAAGCCTTATTAACTAAAATGGGATCCTATAGAATAACACCTGTGACTAAGGGGATGACATTGTGATAAATGAGGTAGAAGAATGCACACTGGACCAAAGAATTCACTTGTCCTAGTACATGTCACTCAAAGGTATATTCATGAAAAAGTTCTGAAATGGCTTTTTAAAGGCTCAGTTAAAGTTCTAATTTGAAGAGAATATCTAGGAATGTTAGGAAATTGTTGCCTCAGATGCAACGTCTATATTATCATGCTTTCAATAATTGCCTCCTTAATAAAAGTCACATATCCAGATATTTCTCTTAGGGCTGCTTTTATTAAAACCCAAGTTATAATAGTACCCTATAGTTAAAATTAAATTTGAGTCCATACTCAACTTTTAACAAATAATAGTCAATTATCTCCTGTTACATGAGAATTTATCAAAAATGTATTGGAGAATTCCTGTGCAGTTATAAAAGGATCCACATATTTTCTCTGTGTGTATACATGTTTGTGGGTATACATATACACAAAGAAAAATTATTTTTATTTAACAATACACTATTTTAATTATACATTTCATAACCATGCAAAAATCATGTCAGCATCATTAGAATATGACTGACTTAGTGATAACAGTACACTAGTGTTAGTGAATATAGCATGAGAATTTTTTTGTAATTACATAAAACATGGGATGCAAAAATACAATGGAGTCTGATATTAAGTGTCTATGTCATATTATACTTATTATAAGTGGCTGTGTTTTCTTAGCCCAGATTTACCCCGAATTATAAATAAAACAACACTAATTTCTCAACATGTCAAAGGATTCATTTATTTATATTATTCATATTGATTGAAATTTTAGGTAAGCACAAGCCATTTTATTGAGGTCTTTATCAATGTCCATAATAAATCCATTGTACTATTACAGAAAATATCACTAGTTTGATATTTCTTTGTACATGATGTAATAGTTGATATAGAATATTAAAAATTGCATTGTTTTATTCAGCTTCCTTTTTGAAATAGAAAAGAGCACACACCCATGCATTGTAGTATTTCATCTCATACATGGTAATTTCTCAAAAACTAAATAATTGCAAAGTGAATTCAAAGAAGGATGAATGAAGAATTACATAGTTGTATTTATTATTATAAAATCATATAGGAAGGTGAAATTAACATAGTTATAGAAACACATCTCTTTGGTATATATTAACAATTTCAAATGTGGACAAAATTAGACAAAACCCAGAAGCTGAAGACATGGGATCCCCCAGACCTCCCAGGGATAACAATTGGAAATACATGGAAGTCCAGAAAACTGGATAAGTGTCACTTCTCCCGTGATATTTCTTCCTCATGCAATCTCCTGAAACGAGATATTATGGTCTTTTTTTCCTATACATGTGGGAATAGAGACTTATAAAGAGTGAGGTAGAACATTTCTTAAAGCTATGTTTTAAGAGTTAGGAAAGACATTTGGGAAATGGGGAAATAAATTTTCAGTTGCAAATGGGTAATTTTATATATTTTTAAAATAATTTTTGATAATATTTATAATGAAACAAATATTGCAAATCTAAGCAGATAAATCAGATGTAGAAGAATTCATCTTAAAAAATATTTTAAGAACTATCCATACAAAAGGATTTAGATATATACTCCTATTTCATAGAAGTCTTCTAACCTGGAATAATGGGGTAGAATAAGAAAAAGTGTCTGAAGAATCTGATCTCTTTTTTTTTAATCTATTATCCTGATTAATAGGCATATTTTCCTTTTAAATACCTGATGTTTAAAATGTATTACTTTGATTAAAGGACTTTGGAGGGGGAAGAAAAATTTAAATAGGTTGTAAATTATTAAAACTGTGCCATAAAAACCATTCTTCAACAGACAATATTTAATATTCCTAAGGTCAAAAAGTAGTAAATGGCAGAGGTGAAATTCAAAGTTCTGTCTAAAGGCAAATTTCTTGATTTTTTCTACCTCATAATTTAATTTAGGTTTCTAAATTGTTTTTCCCCATAAAATATAATTTTTTTAAAAAAGAAAATTTAATTATTGGACAGTGTTAATCTTGTCCCTTAGGGAAAGTACTTAAATTATTTTAAACCCTCAAATTCTCATCAGCATTTCAAAGCCATCCAATATTCCTAAAGAACTAAGCATAAGAAATAAATCAGGCAACATATATCACTTAATTGTTACAGAATTTTTTCTCAAAAGGCAATACACTAAAGAGTGGACCGTGAACCAAGAAAAAAAATCTTGGATAAATGTGAATGTTGAAAGTCTAAATCTAAAACAGGCTTTTTTACTTCTTTTTCTCAAAGTCAAACCCAGCTACTATTATTTTTTAAGATTTGATTTATTTATGTTTAGAGAGAGGGAAAAGGAGGAAGAGAGGAAAAGAAATATCAATGTGTGGTTGCCTCTCATGTGCTCTCTACTGGGGACCTGGCTAGCAATCCAGGCATGTACCCTGATTGGGAATTTAACCAGTGACCTTTCAGTTTGCAGGACAACACCCAACACACTGTGCCACACCGGTCAGGGCTAAAAGATTTATTTTAATTAAACTTACTGGGGTGACATTAGTTAATATGATTATGCAGGTTTCAAGTGTACATTCCCATGATACATCATCTATATTATATATACATTGTATGCCCACTATCAAAGTCAAATCTTCTTCTGTCACTGTATATCTGACCTTCTTTACCCTTTAATACTCCTCCACTCCCCTTATTTCTGGTAACCACTATACTGTTGTCAGACTCTAGTTTTGTTTATATTTCTTATTTGTTCATTTGTTGCTTTCAGTTGTATATGAGTGAAACTATACTGTTCTTGACTTCTGTCTAACTTATTTTACTTAGCAGGTTATTCTCAAGATCCATTCAGGTTGATCCAAATGACACTATTTCATCTTTACTTATGGCTGAGTAGTATTCAATTGTACATATGTACCACATCTTCTTTATACAATTATCTTGCTAAGGACACTTCAGTTGTTTTCATGTCTTGACCACTGTGAATAATACTGCAGTGAACATAGGGGTGCATGTAGCTTTGTGAATAAATGTTTTCAAAATACTGGGGTAGATTTGCAGAAGGGGGTTGCTAGGTCATATAGTGATCTTGTTCTTTTGAGAAGCCTCAAAATTTTTGTTACAAATTTCATTATATTTTTGTAATGATTTACATTATCTTCATACACTAGCAGTTTTCCACTAAGGCTTAAGACAAAGTTAGTATTAATCCCTCACTACATGCCTTCCAAAATATAGAAACAGGCAACTGCAGGTACTTTTCCTGATATATATTACAGACCAAAGAAATATGGCTGATCTAATCAAGTCATATACCACTGTTATGAGTTTACTAAATTAACATTTCTCAAGTGGAACTCAGCATGCTGGACAGTGGGCAATGGTTCAAAAAACACCATAGGAGAAATTAAAATAAGTTTAGAGGAGTTAATTACTTATAGGTCCTGGAAAATTCCCTCAAAAGGCCTTAAGGTACTATACACACTAAGCAGCTACACAGGGATGTTGATGCAAAGGGTAGACAGAAAGAGGGAAGCATGGCTTAGGTCACACACTTTTATTAAGGATTCATTGGTGGAGTGCTTTGGGGTACCCAGACTAAAACTAGGTTTCTCAATTCAAAATATAAAGTTGGTGCTATTAGATGCCAGGGCTCAAGCCACTGTCATGCAAGGCAATCCCCTCTAAATTCCCAAAGACAAGTCTTTTGACATACAGGGCTTTACCAGTAAAAGAATCAAGGGTATACAAATCGAGTCTGATGCAACTATTGAAACCATTTATCTCAAATGGCTTCTTCTGGTGATGGCCCTCTTTGCTCTCTCTTTCTCAGTGATATAAGCATGGAAGCATTGACATGACATAATGCTAGATGGAACATGATCAAGTTCTTGGCTTTGTTGGGGAGACTTGACAAATGAATATTGGTGACTCTCCTCCGGTCAATACAATAAATACAGTAAATAACCCTCAATACTGACTTAAACAAGGCATTGAAGGTCTCTACCTTTTGTTAAACAAATGCTTGGGACTGGAGTCATTAAACCCACAACATCCCCATCTGGCTACTGCTTAAGCCAGCTACTAACTAGTGGTGCTTCTCCATTATCTATTGACACTTCAATAGGCAGGTACCCCCTATTCAGGTTGTAATTCCTAATACTATAGAGTTGATTAAGGACATACAACTGGCTCAAGGAGCCTTCCGGGTTATTGACTTAGCTAATTACTGTTTTGCTCCCAGGTGGAGGAATCCTAGGCCCAATTTGTTTTCATTTTTTAAGTGGCTCAGTGTATGTTTACATGGCTCCCAATGGTATATTTAAACATCCCTGAAATTACACATAACCTATGCTGCCAGGATTTAAACATCTTACAACTGGAAAATTGTGTTTCAGGTATTATATTGATGGCATTATCCTAGGGTTTCCTCTGAATAATCAGTATGGGCACATTGGCGCACTTTGAACACCACCTACACCAACACGGTTGGATAATCATCCTTTACAAGATCTAAGGCCCAGCCTCATCTTTAATCTTCTGGGCATCATCTGATCCTCTAAAGACTGGATCCCCCAGCCATCAAACATCAATATTTCACTATTAAACCACCCACTACACTCAGCCAAGTACAACACATAATAGGTTTTTTCACATTCTGAAGGCAAAACATCCTTTATCTCTCACTGATTCTTCATCCTACACATGCAATCACAAGGCTGCCACTTTCCACTGGGGCAAGACCCAGTGCTCTTTAGAAGCTGCCCAAAAGGCAGTCCAACAAGACTTACCTTTAGTCTCACCTGGCTCCACATTCCAGTCCTTGGCCACACTTACTACACCTCCTGGAGTCTCTGAACAAAATACGAGTCCACCTGGCTCCCCAGTGGTTTTGGACTAAGTGCCTACCCCAGGGGCAGCCCAATATACTTCCTGTGAATGCCACCTTTTGGCATTCTATCCCGCTCTTTTAGAAACCAAAGCTCTAACCAGCCTCCACATAGTACTACTCTTTGCCCATATTGGCCTATAATGTGCTAGGTTAGGGCTGCCTCTCAGCAAAAGCTCAGCATAGCCACTGGTGAAATGAAAATAGTCCCTTTAAGAGAAGACTAAATATGTCATCAAAGCCTTTTAAAATTATAGGAGGATGTGACTTTCCCTAATCTCAAACCTTTGCTGAGAGCCTTTTGAAATTGGTATCAGTGCCTACCCCACTTTCTTTCCCTGTGGCTACTCAGTGAACCCCTGGAGACTCATTGTCGAAGATGAATAGGGAGTGTTCTTTTCCAATGGCAATCCCCCAATTGCATACCACGCAGGTAGCTGGAAGGCCTCAGCATTCCACCTGACCTCAGGCATTCCCAGTTGAGGAGGGCATTCCCAGCTCAGCTTAACTGGTGGAATGTGAAGGTGTACACCTAGCCCTTAAGGAGGCCACTTAAAGAAACCTTTCACAGATCCACATTTCCACACATTCTTAGGCTATTGTTAAAGGCCTTTTGGTTTTGGCTGACCAATGGCTGAGGGATAATGTTCTTGTATAAGGCAAGCCCATTTGGGATGCCCATCTATGAAAGAAATGAGCAGCGTCCCTAGTTCCTATTATTGTTACTCAAACTTCTGCGCATACTAACAGTGCTACACCTGAAGCCATTTTCAACATCACAAACTCCCTCACTAAAGCCCATTCACACTGAGCTGGTACATCCTTCTCAGAGTAGCAACACTTCCTAACAGCTTGTGCGCATACTAACAGTGCTACACCTGAAGCCATTTTCAACATCACAAACTCCCTCACTAAAGCCCATTCACACTGAGCTGGTACATCCTTCTCAGAGTAGCAACACTTCCTAACAGCTTGCCAAATGTGCCCTCACAACTGCTGGGTCACTGGAGAGTCTTACCTTAATAACTTGGAGGGTCCCCCTTCTCTTCTTGCAGTAGCCAGAATTGCACTCTGCTTCCAGACTAAACCATGGAAGGCTATTTGGATGGGGACATATTCCCTGGGAGGCTAACCATCCTCTGGCTGGAAAATTGGATTCATTGGCTCACACTTCCCTCATGCTTAGCTTTGAGATAACACTGTCACAGTAACTATTAGCTATACAACTCCTTTCGGTGACTTCCATCCAGAATTCCTCTTCAAAACAGGCAGTTCTTTCCTGACTAAATTTATCTTTTTTCCCCTTGTCTTTCTAGACATTATTGATTCTGACTAAGGTACCCACTTCACTTCTCAGGAGACTCAGCAATGTGCTCTCCAACTTCTTTAATACTCTGAAACTTCCATCTAGGCCACTGCCCCCAGGTGGCTGGCCTTATTGAACTTCATAATTACCTATTAAAGACATGCTACTTAAATTAATTTCAAGCAAATTATCCCTAAAAGGGACCAAACTCTTGCCCCAGGCCCTAATCTTGCTTAATTCTTGCCTCCTAGGCCTGAATCTCCACCTACTAACATTAAAAATCCACTTTCAGTCATATATGTCAATCCTGAAACTAGTACTCTCCAAGATAATGTTGATTTTATCATTCTCTGACTCCTCTTCTTCACTATGATTTTTTGATCATCTCACCATCTCTTCACTCTTGCCACATGACTGATGGAGGGCAAAGAGTCCACTATTATCTCTCATCACTGAATGTCCCTTAAAGCAAAAGCCCACCAAGTGAATGACAGATCATGTCTTTGAAAACCCTGAAAATAGTAAAGACTATCCTAAAAGAGGCATCTCCATTCCCTAAATGTAGTAGCTACAAAAACTACCTAATGAAACTGAATGCCCTGACTAATTTACAGAAAGTGGAAATCATTGACCAGAAACTAACCAATGGTGCAATTTCGATATCTGAAAGAGGAAAAGCAACTCTCTACTTGGTAGACCCGATCCATGTTCAAAGATGAGAGCATGGCAATAAACTGTAAGTGGTGGGAGCATGTAAGTGGTGGGAACTGTAAGAACATGGCTAAATAAGCCATGACTTTCTTAACGAGAGCAATCACACGCTGCCACTAGCTATCTTACAACTAACTCAGCCAAAAGGCACCTGACCTAAGCTCAACAAATGTCAGGGCTCCATATAGCTATAGTTATTCTGCTATACTGGTTTATGTCACCTGGGTGATAATGTTATAGCAGATCCTTTAGGCGTAACCATCACCCAGAAGCCATATGGAACAATACCACTCCAGAATACAACTGCACACAGGGTAGAAAGGCAGGGCGTGTTGGGGAGCTCTTTTGGAAGGGCTCAGGCCAATGTGCTATCAAGTGCAGTGACAAAGGGATTAAATCACTTCACATACAATGATTTCTCTTAAATAGATGTCTACATAGTACTCACCCCATTCTCAATCTCTTTATATTAAGGTGTGTTACAAGCTAACTGTCCCTAAGTTTGCCCATACATAAAATCCATCTAGTTATAGGGACTGTGCTTCCGTGATTTGCCCATCTTCCTCAAGGGTTGTTCCTAGAAATGCCTAAATAGAATCCATAAGATGTCTCTTAGCCTGGAATATAACTGCACCCATGATTATTATGTGCTTCGGATAAGATCCTCAGGGAGTAAAAGGGCAGCCATCTCTTTCTTTGCCAAATGTGCTTCTGATGACCTTAAATTTTAAGAGCTCTTAACATTTTGTTCTACCCTTAGCAAGTGCCAAATAGGCAGGTTAGGCCTCAGAGAAAGCTTCAAATTATGTAAGACTTGCCTATCCTCAGCTTATGACCAATGCCCAGCTGAATAGCTATGTGTGAGGGTCACCCACCTCATGATGCCCACTACTCTATAGGACCTCATACCTGGGTAAGACGGACTCATCACTGGAGAGGATATTGTTGCAGACAACATTTCTTTATCCCAAGAGTTTCTCACTGAAGATGACTCTGTCCCCTAAACCACAGATGACAACCCAAGGACAAATCACTATTTGGAGACCTCACCTCTCACCCAGATGGCTTCATCCCCCAGTTCACTGAGAACTTGGTGAAATATCACAATGACAACTGAGATACTCTGTGCGTGATGGATTAAATGTGTTTTCCTAAAAAAATCAGGGAATCAATTGGACTATTATTTCCCTAAATTTGTCTTTGTTTGCCTGATATCCCTACACTATAGCAACATGCCTGCAGGACTATGAGTATGTCCTCTGCCAACTGCAGGGCAGCATTGTGCCATATTTCCCAACAAGGGCAAGCCAAAATGTGCAATCCAAACCAGACAGCTCCCCTATGTAAAAATAACAACTTCCCACTTCAGTTGTTTATCCTTACCTAACTCTCTCTGACCTTCTGCTTCTGTGTGCTTACATGGAAATACCCAACCGTAACTTCTGCTTGTTTCCTGCTTTTTCTGTTTACATCATGGGTTTCCCTTCACTGACAATTGTTAGTCACGTATCAATTGCACCTGCCTTCAGTCCTTCCCCTTCAAAACCATAAGCCCGTGCTGTGACCATCCCTGCCACAGTCATGACCTCTTCAACCACACTTCCTTCGAGGCTTTGCAGACTCAGGCAAGACACTTCACAAACAGCACCAATACTTATATTCAGTGGGATAAGAAGGCTACACACACGTTGGAAATTAGAGGTTGCTGAACAATTATTTTGAATTTTTTGTCAGGCAGCTGGTAGATGTCATTTCTTTAAGGTCAGTTTTTGGTACTTTATTTTGTTTCTTTGTTGGTGTAATGTTTCCTGGCTTATTGGTGATCCTTATCTATAAATTCAAAGGAGGAATCAGCTATTCCCTTCTCTACCAACTGCTTCAGCAGTTAAGGTGCTCCACTAGTTAGCCCATCCAGAAATTTTGGGTAACCATGTGGCAGTGTCCACTGGAAGAGTTCTCAGCAGGCTGCCCTGGTGCCTGGGTCAGCAGGTGGGCAGGTTTTGTACCTGAGTCCAAGGGTCAGATGTTTGTTTCTTAGGGGCAGGCCTGGATCCTGGATCCTTGTGAGTGGACCTGGCACTTGCGGAATCCTTGGAGCCAGTATTTGCACAGGTCAGCCAGGAGGCTAAGTGTGTGGGTGGGGTACTGGCCTGGAACCTGGGACCAAGAGGGTGAGCCTTCAGGCTGGGTCCATGGGTGTTGCTCTGAAGGTTGGGTCTTAGGGCTGACCTAGAGCCAGAAATAACGGATCCTGGCCTGACGCTGGAGTTCGCTGGAGTGGGCCTGGTGCTGTGATTCACAGCCAATTCCATTACTAATTCCAGTCTCTTTTACCCATGTCCAGGGTAGGGTATCTTTTCTGGTGCTACACTGCCCAGGATTGAAGTAGGGACACCACAGGTAATATAACACTGTGTTTCCTACCCTCTGTAATGCATCCTTTTTTTATTTCTGTGCTCTGTCTAGGTGCTGTAATCACTCACCTAGATGCCTTAGCTCTTTGTGAAGGCATTAAATGTGAATAGTTGCTCATATTAATGTTTCTGCAAGGGCACCATGCTGGAAGCCCCTATTTCACCATCTTGCTGACATCATTCCTTATCTGACTGTTTCTTGTATATGCTCTGAGAGGGATCAAACCCACAACCTTAGGTTCTGGACAAAGCTCTAAACTACTGAGCTAGCCAGCCATGGCCCCAACCAATTTGTTTTAAATTGCCTGTTAGATAATTCCAACTTCTATGTCATATCAAGAGCTTTTGCTCTCGAGATTGTGGGGCTCTTCTTTGCTTTTCAGATGCCTCTTAATATTTTCTTTATATCTGGACATATTGTGTAGAACAGTAGAAACTGAAGTAAATAGGTTTTATGCCAGGAAGTAAGCACACTTTTCCTTGGGCTAGAGCTTTAGTGTAGTGGTTAGTGTTATACTGGTTAAGAAATAGACCAACTTTAAGATTTGTTGTTGCTATGGTTATTCACACTGCAGCAAAGTTTTCAACTTCCTGTAGAGATTTATCGTATCTAAGGTGAAATGATACTTACCAGATTAATTTTGGTTGAATTCTGAATTTTAGATCTTTCCTTTTCTCCGTGCCTTTGAATCAGTGTTTTTGCATACTCTTCCTCATCTTCTGTCTCTCTCTCATCTGTATTCTGCTGTTACTTGTTATTGTTAAAGGCTGCTTGACAGTGGAGAGTCAGAGAGAAGTAGGCAATGAATGAGTGCGGTCTGTTACTCTGGCTCAGTCTGAGATCTGTGCCCTGTATCTGGGCCTTGGAGCTGTAGCTACCTCATTTCTCTGCCCCTTCCCTGGTTACAGTCATGGGCTCAGCAGGTAATACTGCACCTCTTCCAAGAACAGATTTTTAGACCCTTCCTTTATCCTACCACTTGCTGAAATAAGGGCTTACCAATATTAAGGTCATTAGTTCTGTTGTATGCCACATGCCAGACAAAAGTTTTTTTTGCACCATGGATACAACAGATAAGTATTTGGTCAGTGTTTCTTTCCCCTCCTGCATAGGTGTGGCTCCCCTCCCCAGGTCTGTACCATAAGAGACACTTCTTACAGCTCTGTCAGATCCTTCTCGTAAGTGCCTGGCAAGGTTCCTGGAAAAGTGCCTGGAAGATGGTGCAGACTCCTCCAACTTTCACACTGTCCCTCCAGCCCACACTCTGCCTTCACCAGTCTGTCAGCTATTCGAGCTAAACTGCATTTACCGGTGTCTAGTTTCATATCCCCAGGCTCCTCTCTCCCCAATACATGTCTCTTTCAGTTTGGGGGCCATTAGTTGCTCTATAGACACAGTGATCTAATGCATTTGAAAGGGAATGGATTTGAATTTAGCCAAGCTCTTTTTTTATTATAATGATGGAAAGATTCTACTTACAGCTCTCTACATCATGAAGTTGAAGCATGAATCTTCATTAGTTTTTTTGGAGTACAAATGATTTGGTTTTTTATTAAACTATACACAAATATGAGTCTATAAATGCTTCAACACAGAAGTTAATAAACCAAATATTGCTTATTGCTATTTAATAAGTCAAAACTAAAAGAACTTGAAAGGCCGTTATATTTGTAAGTAAAATAATATTTTTATAATTAAAAAGCTAGCTCTCTAGGTTATTAAAATACAGTATATATTCTACCAATATTTAATTTGAGGCATCTTTCAATATTAAAAGTTGTTGAAGTAAGAAAACAAACAAAAAGAAAATATAGAGATCCATACTTGTGAACGAAAGAAGAATTAAATGTACAACACATTGGGCTGAGTTTGTTACTACATTTCAGCACTTAATTGACTTCTGAAGTTTCTGGCAGACAAGGCAGAAATCTAAGCTTGTTATCAGTCAAGCAGGTTCTGTTTGAATACTACTTCATGGTGTGGTAGACACTTTCCCTTCTCTAGGGTCTTAAGTATACCTTAGCAGTATATAATTTTGGTAATAAATCCTTCCCATACCCTGATAAAATCAGAGACCTAGAGGGAAATTCTTGCTAATTGCATAGACATGCTTTTCTAATCCTTCTTAAGGGAAGACCACCCTAATAAAGGTGGATATATATATAAACTTAGATATTATACTCCCTCAGAACAGTATCTTATTCATCAAAATAAGATCTTTGAAAAATTCTACAGAATGTTTTAGTAAATAAAAAAGCACCCAAAATTCTTGACAATCTTGCTTCCTGGTGTTACAAAAAACAACTCAGGTGAAAGATTACTTTGATTAAAAATACATTATAAAATCTACATTTATTTTATGTTATATATATGCATATATATGTGTATGTATATATATATATATGTAGAGAGAGAGAGAGGGAGAGATGATATATACACATTTAAGTTATATAATTAAAATACAAACTAGGTAATTTTCCAGTCTAATAATACAATCATTATGTCATTACTTGACTTTATGGCCTGGCTAAGTTTGTGTGTATAGGTGTGGGTTTGTGCATGCGTGTGCTTGTGTGTGTGTGTGTGTAGCTTCTGCAACTGAAGCCAATATGCAGTAAATACCAAAGTTTTACAGATATCATAATGTACCACAGTTAACTGTTTTAGCTTTAAAAGCCCCTTGACTCAAAATACACTGAAAATCTACAGAGATGGGGATTTTAGGTAAAATTTGGCTCCCCAAAACAGTGCATGATTATAGAGGAAAAGGAGCAAGTAAGGAAGAAGAGAATGCAACACAAAGATGTAGAAGTGAGTCTAACTTTGTCACTTGGCTGTGAACAAAGAGAGTAAAAAGCTTTAAAATTAGTAAAAATCACCCTTTAATTTACAACAATGCAAATAAGGTGAGTTGTACCCTCAAGACACTATAGTATTAACCTTTTAAAATACATTCTATCAGGCAATTTATTTATTTGTTGTTTCTTTTTTACTGAGGTACAATTAACATAACATTAGATTAGTTTCAGGCATACAGTGTTGTGATTCCATATTTGTATATTTTAATCATCACAATGAGTGCAGTTAACATCCATCACTATAGTTACGATTTTTTCCTTGTGATAATTTTCAAGTTCCAATCACCCAGCTACTTTCAAATACATAATAGAGTGTTATTAACCATAGTCACTATGACTACTTTACATCTCTATGACATTTATTCATTCCTCAAAATTTGTGCTTTTGACCCTCTACACCCATTTTATTCATTCTCCTAGACCTTTTCTTAGGTAGCCACCAATCTGTACTTTATATCCATGAACTCATTTTTGCTGTTGCTGTTTTGTTTTGTTTTTGAGGGAGAGAGTTGTTTGTTTTTTACATTCCACATATATTTGAGATCATACGGAATTCATTTTTTTCTGTTTGACTTATTTCATTTAGCACAATGTCTCTAAGGTCCATCCATGTTGTTACAAATGGCAAGATTTTATTTTTTTAATGGCTGACTAATATTCTAATGTCTATATATCATTATAACTTTGTTTATCCATCAGTGGATATTATGTTGTTTCCATGTCTTGGCTATTGTGAATATTACTGAATTGAATATGGAAAAGCAGAAATCTTTTAAATTTAGTGTTTTTATTTTCTTCAGATAAATACCCAAATGTGGAATTGCTGGATCATATGGAAGTTCTATTATTAATATTTGAGGAACCTCCATATAATTGTCAACAGTGGCTGCTCTGAATTATTTAAAGAGCAGGAACACTGTTCATTTTTGAAGTATTGGGTAACTGATAATTTAGAAAAAAATAGATAGAACTGGACTTTTGGTAAACCAATATCACGTTTTAATGACCAAAGCTTTATGTTTTGCTTGTTTTGTTACATTATGAATGTATTAGAATTTGAACAGGAAAATGTCTTCCTCATTTATTTCACCAAACATTCACTTCTATTATAAGAGGATAAGATTGATAACTATCATTTTAGTCCCTACTAATTTAAAATCAACTTAGAGTTTGGTAATATGTAATTTTTATATATTTTATTAATGTTTTAGAAACCTTCAGAACATGCCTTAAATAAAAACTCAAAATACAACAGCAACATTAATAATAAATATTTGTTGTCATAATAATACAACCTTGTCTTCTGAGAAGCTATTTATTTATTCATTCATTTGTTTGTTTGTTATTAGAGACGGGAAGGGAAGGAGAAAGAGAGAGAAACATCAGTGTGTGGTTGCCTCTCCTAGGCTCCCTTCTGGGGACCTGGCCTGCAACCCAGGCATGTGCCCTGACTGGGAATGAAATCTGTGACCCTTTGGTTCACAGACCAGCACTCAACCACTGAGCCACACCAGCGAGGCCTTTAGATGACTCACTTTCAAAAATTGTTTGATATTCACAGAACAGACTTCACTTTCACTTTGAGTTTTAGAAAGGAAAAAAGTTGTTTTCCTTCTGCTACTTTGTTAAATACGAAGGGCAACATTTTTTCTTTATTTTAGATATTAAGAATTACAGTGATTTGGTAGTTTCATTGACCATTACAAGTTGGTAAAGTACTCTTTGATTTTATAAAAATTAAGTTCATAAAGAACACCTATTTTATATAAAAAATACTGATATAAATCTTCTTCAGGTTTTACTCACTGCATCTCACAGTATCAGGAAAAGGGCATTTTTCTCCTTCATTCTTATATTACCTATTAAATGCATTAGTTTTTTTCAGTGATTGCCAACAAGAATGTTTATTTTCTCCAGTTTTAGTAGCCACTTTAACCAAATGTAGTAAGCATTTAAATAGAAATTGCATATAAATTTTTATCCCATTAGTAAGATGTTACTGTGTGGCTATTGGCCTATGACTTTGAATCTATTTGTCCTCTTCAACTATGAAGTATAATATCCATGTACTAACAGCCATTAACATTACTATGATATATGGGTATCAGATTTAATGAAATTTTGTGATTAATGATACTATAATAGTTTAATTAAAATAAATGAGTAAAAAATGGAAAAGATGAAATATAGCATTAGGATATATAAGTCATGGTCAGTTAAACAAATGATCTTAATACAAATTAAAGTACTTAAAATAAAAGTAATTGAACTCAAAATAAATTTGACCATGAAACAACAAAAATTATCATTTGTCAATATATTATCCATTACTTCAACAAAAGTCCATTAAGCACCTACCCTGTACCTGTTAAATGATAAGGAGAGAGAAGATGGAAATATATTGCATTATATTACATATTATATTATATTATATATTACATTACATTATTTATATATTATAAAATGCAATAACATATGAGAAAAGACATTGTCTGGGGCAGCTAATGTAACAAATGACCAAAAACTGGGTGGCTTAAACAACAGACATTTACTTCTCATAGTTTTGAAGGCAGGGAAGTCCACAATCAAAGTTCTGGCAGAGCTGCTGTCCAGTGCGAGCCAGTTTCCCAGTTTGCAGATGACCTTCTGGCTGCAACCTCACATGACAGAACAGGGGAAAAGCAAGCTGCCTGGTGTTGCTTTTCATAAGCTTACTAATCTCATTCGTGTCGCCTCACCCTCGTGACCTAGTTACTTTCTAATGGCCTACCTCCAGATACTGTCTCACTGGTTATTAGGCCTTAACATATAAATTTGAGGAGGAAGGAGACAAAATTATTTATTTAATAGTATACATATACAGAATGTAAAAGTGGATAAGCACAATGATAATAATAGGAATAAAACGCTATGGAGTGAAATTGTATGCAGAGTCTTATGAATTTTGGAAATGAACAAAAGCTATATGGAGTTAGAGGCATGAAGTATTATTATGCAAGTTTTAAAATGGTAATTGTAAAATAAGGAGGAAACTAAAATAATTTAATATCAAACTTTTAAATTAAAACTGACTCTTTCACCTCCCAAATATTTCAGAGTCTTCTCATAGCTTGCTTTGAAGGGCAGGAAAGAAATTAGAAATTAAGAATAAATTTCTCTCTAAGAGTAACAAAAAGTCCCTATAAATTCATTTGTGTTGTCTCTTGTTTTCAAGAACAGGAATGCAGTAGGGACTCTGTTGACCTGAGATCTTCAGAATAATTACTTGCCCTCAGAATTTTTCTTTAAGCATTGTGACTACTTAGTATCTGTGTGAGTCAGCATATCCATGTGTGGACATGTGCACAATTTATGATACTGATAGGAGTTCAAACTGATTATATCAATACACCATTTTCTTCTAAATCTGAATCATATATACATTTCAAAGGAAATAATGTTTCTTGGGAATTTTTTCTTCCTGTATTTCTTTCTTACCCCCATTCTTTCTGCATTTCTTCTTTATTCCAATAGATGTTAACTTTCTACTATGTAGAAAGTATCCATTACTAGAAAAGTTTAAAAATATCTTTATACGCATGACAAAAAACAGCAATAGCAGCAACAGAGAGATATGTAGATAGAACAGCGATTTTCAACCTTTTTCACCTTATGGCACACATAAACTAATCACTAAAATTCTATGGCACAGAAAACATATTTTTTATAATCAGACAAAAATATGTATAATTTTGATTCATTCACACCAGACAACTATTGTTACTTTGGCTGTTGTCATTTTTTTTTATTTGATAATCTAAAGGAAAAAAGTTCAGTGTCCCTGACTGAAGAGTCAGGTATTACATGTTCTAAAAACTCTTGCCCACACCAGCATGCCTCTTGTTCCACAGTGGTTGAAAATTATTGATATAGATGATAGCTAGGTAGATAGATAAATTGACAGGTATATGCAGATATATGCACACACACATTAACACATATGTACATACACTACATACCTCACACTACACACACAGTTATAGTAGTCAACACTCACCATTCTTTTTCTAGCCACATCAAACTCCATAAGTAATATATTATAAATTCTCTAGATAGTATCTTATACTCATCAATACAGTCAATATGTTTATTAAATATATAAGATAAGCATATAGGGTATGTACTCATGAATGCAATCTGGATATAGCAGTGAACAAAACTCGATGGTCTCAGGCCCATTTTTTTATTCCAACAGACATGAGAGAGATAGTAAACTAATAAAATTATAAATATATCAGCTACTCATAAATACTATGAAGAAAAATAAATACAGATAAAAAATAAGAGAATGTTGGTATTATTTTACATGAAGAGGTCAGAGAAGTCCCCTCTACAAAAAGATTTGATTAAAATGAGAGAATGAGCCATACAGTCTTAAAAAAAAAGGACTATTTCAATAAGAGAAAGCATCAAGTGCAAAGGCCTTGAACATAATTGTGTGTGGTGAATTTGAAGAACAGTGAGAGGGCAGATCTGTCTGAAAGAGGGAGACTGCAAAAGAAACCAGCAGTAACTGAGACTGGATGGGTGATTAGAAACCATGGTAAGAAATCCAGATTTATACTTAGATGGGTAATCATTGGAGGGGTTTATCCTTTTAAATGACCTCCCTGGATATGGGGAGCACATAATATAGGGGTATTTGAGCAGAAAGGAATCAAGGAAGTGGTAATTCTGTGAAAGACAGGTGAGAAGTTTGGTGGCACAGACTATGATAGCAACACCGGAGACGGTAAGTATATCGTACAACCAGAAAAGTAAGTAAACCATGAATATATAGTTTGATCACATTAAGAAATGAACATATTACTCAGGATAAGTATAACCCCAAAAGAAAAAACTCTTCCAGCCTCCAGAGGATCACCAGAAGAAACCACTTCCCTGTAATTCCAGTTTGAACACTGTAGGTTCCTGGTGTTCATTCTTCTTTCACTTAGTATTTGCTTTCTGAGATTCATCTATTTTATTGCATGTAGCATAGTTTGTTTATTCTCATTACAGGATAATATTTAACTTTATAATTCTGATAGATATTTAGAGTATTTTCAGTTTATGAAACTTTTGTACATATTTTTTGTTTCATAACCACTCATGCCTGTGATGTGTATTACTAGGCATAGAATTGCTAATAATAAATTATGTGTCTGTTCATCCTTAGTAGAAACTGACAATTTCCCAAAATGATTGTACCAAATTATACTTCTACTAATAATGTATGAGTTCTGGTTGCATAACATCCTCACTGAAAATATGTATTCCTTGGTTTTTTTTCTTTTTAGCAATTCCAGTGGATCTGTGCATTAGTAGCAACTTATAATTTAAGTTACATTTTCCTGAATTTTAATAAAATGGGCAAGATTTTATTTTATAGGCCATTTGATTTCCTTCATTGTGAAAAGCTCATAAAACAGTTTGCCCAGTACTGTATTGTGTTGTCTATATTTTTCTTTAGAATCATATAGATTTTTAAACAAATTTGTAAAATATGTTTAATTGGAATTTTTTCCCTGTGGCTCACCTTAATTACATCCTTCAATGGACAGTTTCTCTTAATTTTAATTTTAATGATGTTCATATTATCAATTATTTCCTTTATGCCTAATGCTTTTTGCACTCCTATTTTAAAAACCCTTTGCCTACCCTAAGGTTATAAATGCATTTTCTTATTATTTCTCCTGAAATTATGTGATTCATTTTCATAGTTTGAAACTACACTGAGAATTGCAAAATAGAATCACAATTCACTCTTTTCTATATGGTATGTAGTTGAAAGGACACTATTTATTAACAAACCATCTTTCTCCCCGTGTATCCCATAAATCAAATATTAGGTTACAGTATATGACGGACTGTCCCTAGGCTCTGTTTTTTGTTTGTCTGTTTTTCTTTGGTCTCTGTATATTTCCTGTGCCAATGCTCCACTGTCTTAACTCAGTTACTTGAATAATCAGTCTTGATGTCTTATAAGTCCTTCAGCATTGCTCTTCTTGCTTAGCCCCATTGTTCTTGCTTAGATACATTTTTTAATAAATTCGATTGTTACATTTTTGGCAACCTAATTGAGAAGATTCATTAATTCTAAATAATTAATTCATTACATTTTCATGTTCAAAAGTAAAATGTTGAAAAAATAATCATGGTGATAAAATTATTCAATATTAAAATTTTTGACATGTTATACAAATGTTACACAAGACTTAGATATTAAACATAAGTGGCAGCAAATGTCTGTGCATTTTTTGTACACATTTAGTTTCCTTCCTTTGTTTTTATGACTTTTTATTTTGTTTTTTAGTACAGTTTTAAAGTCTTTATTATATTTTTTTCAATTACCATTTAGTCCCATAATTCCCCCCACCCCCAAGTAATCACCACACTGCTGTCCATGTCCATGAGTTCTTTCCTTTTCTGGTCAATCCATTCACACCCAAACCTTTCCCCCCAACACTGCCCCACAGACTGCCATCCTGCTCTCCACCTTTAAGTCTGTCTCCATTTTCCTTTGGTTTGTTTGGTTAGTTCATTAGATTCCACATATGAGTGAAATCATTTGGTACTTGTCTTTTCTCTGACTGGCTTATTTCACTTAGCATAATGATCTCCAGGTCCATCCATACTGTCACAAAGTAAACTTTTCTTTTTTTTTTTTTTATGGCTGAGTAGCATTCCATTGGGTAAATATCCCATAGTTGTTTTATCCTCTCATCTACTGATGGACACTTAGGCTGCTTCCATGTCTTGGTAACTATAAATAATGTTACAGTGAATAAAGGGTGCTTATGTACTTTCAAATTAGTGGTTGAAATGGTATCTCATTGTGGTTTTAATTTGCATTACTCTGATGATTAGTGACATTGAACATCTTTTCATATGTCTATTGACCACCTGTATGTTCTCTTTGGAGCAGTGTCTATTTGGGTCTTTTGCCCATTTTTTGATTGAGTTGTTTGTATTTTGGTGTTGAGTTTTGTAAGTTCTTTATAAATTTTGGATAATAACCCCTCATCAGATGTATCAGTGAATATATTCTCCGATTCTGTGAATTGTCCTTTATTTTGTTGATGTTTTCCTTCATTGTTGATCTTTTCCTTTTGCTTTGATGTAATTCCATTTATTTATTTTTTCTTTTGTTTCCCTTGCCTGAGGAGATATATCTGATAAAATATTGCTACAAGCAATGTCTAAGATTTTTCTGAGTTTCCTTCTATGATTTTTATGGTTTCATGTATAACATTTAAGCCTTTGATTGATTTTGAATTTATTCTTGTGTGTGTTGTAAGAAGGTGTCTAGTTCCATTTTTCTTTATATATCTGTCCAATTTTCCCAACACTGTTTATTGAATAAACTATCTTTAACTCACTGTATGTGCTTTCTTCCTTTGTCAAATATTAATTGACTATAGAGGTGTGGGTTTATTTCTGGGTTCTCTATTGTGTTCCATTTACCTATATGTCTGTTTTTCTTGTGCCAGTACCATGCTGTTTTGATTACTATGGTCTTATAGTATACTTTGATGTTAAGTAGTGTGATTCTTCCTACTTTGTTCTTCTTTATTAGGATCGCTGTTGCTATGCAGGGATTTTTATGGTTCCATATACATTTTTGAAATACTTTTCTAGTTCTGTGAAATAGGACATTGGAATCTCGATAAGAATTGCACTGAATCTATAGATCATTTTGGTTAGTGTGGACATTTTAGTGATGTTAATTCTTCCTACCCAGGCATACAGTATGTGCTTCTGCTTATTTGTATTTTCTTCAATTTCTTTCTTTAATATCTCATAATTTTCCAAGTACAGGTCTTTGCCATCCTTTGCTTAGTTTATTCTTGGGTGTTTTATTCTTTTTGTAGCAATTGTGAATGGGATTGTTTTCTTAATTTCCACTTCTGTTAGTTCATTATTGGCATATACAAATGCGACTGATTTATGGATATAAATTTTGTATCCTGCTACTTTACTGAATTCATTCATCAGTTCTAGTAGTGTCTTGGTAGAATCTCTAGGGTTCTCTATGCACATTATCATGTTATCTGCAAATAAAGACAGTTTTACCTCTTCCTTTCCAATTTGGATGCTTTTAAGTTCTTCTTGTCTGATAGCTATGACTAGCACTTCTAGTACTGTGTTAAATAAGAGAGGTAAAAGTAGGCATCCCTTGGAATTCCCCATCTTAAGGGAAACACTTGTAGTTTTTTTCCCCATTGAGTGGATTTGCCACAATGATCTTTATTATGTTTAGGTATGTTCCTTCTATTCCTACTTTGCTGAAAGTTTTTATCATAAATGGGTGCTGGGTTATAGCAAATGCTTTTTCTGCATATACTGATAACCATGTGGTTTTTATCCTTCATTTTGTTTATGTGGTGAATTATATGTATTGATTTGCAAATTTATCAAACTTGCATTCCTGTAGCAATTCCTACTTGATTATGGGTATGATCTTTCTTTATGCATTGCTGTATTCAATTTGCTACTATTTTGCTGAGGATTTTAGCATTTATGTTCATCAGGGATATTGGCCCTAATTTGCTTTTTTGTAGTGTATTTATCTGGCTTTCCAATTAGGATAATGCTGGCCTCATAAAATAAGTTTACGAGCCTTTCATCCTCTTAAATTTTATAAAATAGTTTGAGAAGGAGAGGCATTAGTTCTTAGAATGTTTGGGAAAAATTCACCTGTGAAGCCATCTGGTCCAGGGCTTTTGTTTATTGGGAGTTTTTGGTTATTGCTTCAGTTTCCTTAGGTGTAATCTATCTATTCAGATTCTTCCTGATTTAATTTTGGATGGTTGTATATTTCTAGGAATTTATCCACTTAGTCCGAGTTGTTCAGTTTGCTGGCATATAATTGTTCATAATATTTTCTTCCAATCTTTTGCATTTATTTACTGTCAGCTGTTATTTCTCCTCTTTAATTTCTGATTTTATTTATTTGGTTCACTTTTCTTTTTTCTCTTGATCAGTCTGGTTAAAGTTTTGTCAATCAGCCCTGGCTGGTGTGGTCAGTGGTTGAGTGCTAGCCTGTGAACCAAAGGGTTGCTGTTTCAATTCTCAGTCTAGCGACATGCCTGGGTTGCAGGCCAGGTCCCCAGTAGGGGTTGCATGAGAGGAAACATCACATCAGTGTTTCCTTTTCTTTCTCCCTCCCTTCCCCTCTCTCTCTAAAAATAAGTAAATAAAATCTAAAAAAAGAGTTTAAAAAAAGTTTTGTCAATCTTTTTTATCTTTTCAAAGAACAAGCTCTTGGATTTAGTGACTTTTTTGTATCTATTTTTTAGACTCTGTTTCTTCTCTCATCTTTATTATTTCCTTCCTTTTATTCACTTGGGCTTTATTTGTTTTTCTTTTTCATATTCTTTTAAGTGTAAATTTAGATTGTTTATTTGAGCTTTTTCGTGTATGTGTGGGTTTCTTTTTGGAGGGGGGTTGGAGATAGACCTGTAATACTTTCGATTTTCCTCTTAAGATTGCTACTTCTGTGTCCCACAGGTTTTGGATTATTGTGTCCTCATTTTCATTTGTCTCAAGGTACCTTTTCATTTCTTCCTTGATCTTGTTTTTGACCCATTCGTCGTTTAATAACATGTTATTTAGTTTCCATGTCTTTGAATATTTTTCAGTGTTCTTTTTGTGATTGATTCATTTGTACTTCATAGCACTATGGTAATAGAAGATGCTTAATATGATTTCAACCTTCTTCAATTTATTGAGACTTGTTTTGTGTCCTAACATGTGTTTTATTTTTACTGTTGGTGGTTTTAAGTCTTCTCTCCAGCCAGTGTTCAGTTGGTTATTCAGGATCTTTTCTCTATAATTTATATGTAATTCCAGATTGGTCCTGATGTCACAGGTGGGCACAGGTAACCAGGTTCTTAGTGATTGGGACAAAGAATTGAACCCAACACCCAGAGTTCATAGAAGAAAACATAGAAGCAGGCCAACTCCAAGCAAAGATTGACTTCATGGGCTGGAGGGACTTTATTCTTATAGGGCAGGTCCTTCCTGGCTAGTTTTGGTGGGCTTTTAGTGCGTATGTACAAGTAGTTGTATTACTTTAAAGCTACTGCACATGTGGTTTCCCGTGATTTTCTCTGATTGGCCACCAGAGAAGAGGGTCCCACAATGCTACCAAATTGATCCCCTTTTCTCCTGGGGTCCCCCTGTACTAGGTTCACCTTTCCCTTCACCAGAGAATTATAGCTTTTCATGTTAGAGATTGGTGAAAAGGAAAGGAATTATTTATTCAAGTTATACAGACTTAAGAGTAATGACTTAACGTTTTCATCAAAGTCCCAAAGTCCCTCAAAACACCCACAGATACACACAGTCCTTCTTTTCCTGCTTGCCCAGTCTGGGGTACTGTATATCAGGGAAAGAAATAGAAGTCCGTGGCTCAGGCAGCTCCCGGTTCTTCCCAGTAATCCATGCTTGGCTGGTAGGCCTTTCTTGGTCCCCAGCACCATCTGCTGTGTTGCTGGGATCTCCAGCTAAAGCTGAGTGGTAGTTCTCTGCTAAAGCCATATGGTGATTCTTCTTATGGCTGCCGGTGGGGAGGTCCCCCCACTCTGGCCAAAGCACATGGTTCTCCTCACTGACACAGCCACATGGTCCTCACTACATGGCTGCAGCCGCGTGGTTCTCTGCACAATAGCTGCGGGAGTCTCCACTCAGCCAAGACTGCATGGTTCTCTCTCCAATGGCTGCCCAGTTTGGGTTTAAATATCTTTCCAGCTTTACTGGGCTGCCATTATGAGTCTGTGCAGGGGTAGCCCCAAGTCCTGGAGCCAATCATCTCCAAGCTCCCACATAGGCACTGTAACTAGGGGGAGTTGCCTCCCATTTACATCTTGGGTTGAAGTCACTTCTATCCCCTAGCTCAAAGCACAACCACAGCTATTTAACATATCTATGCAACCAGTTAAGGTTATAGATGTGTTAAATGACCACACCAGAGATTAGCTGCAAAGCTGTTGCTGTGCCAAACAGCTCTCAATGGCCCTGCTCCATGTGTCCCTTCCCCCAACTCACACCTGTGGAGGGTGAGGACATGCTATGTATCTTTAATATTTCCTGGACACCTTGAGATCTGGACCACAGTACAAATCCTTCTCTTGGTGAGGGGTCCTGGCTGTACCCTCCTACACTGGGAAAAGTAAGCTTAGCTTCCACTTATTCCTCTGTCATCCTGGATCCCTTGTGAAATTTTAAAGTTAAGTTAAAAATGATAAATGATATATTGAAATTTCCTGGAAATAAACTTGTAAAGTAAAAACACTCATGTTTTCTTTTACTCATTCTCAACTAGTTCACTCATACTCAGAACACTCCAAATCAAAAACACTTCTGCTACAAGACTGTGGGTATTTCATGTACCAAGAACATCTATGACATGAAATGGGTGTACTACAATTTAACTCATCCTGACACTATCTAAGGTTAGCAGCGGATTCCATGGGTAAAGGCTCAGTTCTGCAAGATTGCTCCTCCTACCTATTTCAGATGCCAACCTTAAGTATAGTTTGTTTCCTGCATTTCTGAATGACTGGCTGTAAATCAGAGATTCTCACAATCCCCTCCTCGGTTTTGAATCATCAGCTCACAGGATTCAAGAGAGCATTTTATTTATTAAGGTGCCTGATTGTTATAAAAAGCCCTAACTCAGAAACAGCTTATATGAGAGAAATGTATAGGGAAAAGTATGCGGGAAAGGAACGGAGCTCCATGACCTCTTCCAGGTGTGCCACTATCCCAGCACCTGCTGTCACATTTGTCAGCCTGGAAATTCTCACCATTTAGGTTTTTATGGCGGTTTCATTATGTAGGCAGGTGTGATGAAACCATTGACCATCGGTGATGATTCAACCTTCAGCTCATCTCCCCGCCCTGGAGGTGAGGGGTTGGGTCTGAAATTTGCAACCCTCTAATCATAAGGTTGTGTGCCCTGACAAAAGGTTCCCATTTTAGGGGTTTTCTAAGATGACCTCATTAACGTATACTCTGGTGTGGCTGAAAGGGGCCTGTTATGAATAACAAAACACATTCAACTCACCTTTGTACTTTGGAGCTATTTCAGGAACTGGGGCTATAACTGAATAATTTAACAGAAGATGCCTGGGGGCTCTCATATAGAAAATGACAAAAGTTGTAGGAGTTATGTACTGGGAACATTGGACAATGATCAAATATATATTTTATTATAAATCACAGAATTTAAATATAAATAATGTTGGGATTATGCCATAAAATATTAGATGCCAAATTTTTCTTTAAATCATTTGCAGTATTAAAAGTTGCCAAGATTTTGAATTCAGATTTATAATTTAATTTTCTTCAGAAAGTTAATAACACAATTCCTTTCTAAAGATCAAATCCCAGTAAGAAATTAAGATAAATATGTTCTTTGTTTTATTAAACTAAATAAATCTTGTTTTTAGCTCTAAGTTTATAACCTCTTTTGAGAGACCATCCCGCGAGTAATCAGGGAATGAAAACAACACTTATCTAGCGGTTCCAGCCAAAACATTCGGAGTCATCTCTGATTTACTTGTTTATGTTCTCATCTAATTAGTACATTTATGCAGCTCTACCGATGTAATACATACAAAATCTGTCTTCCTCTTATCACTTCCATCTTTACCAGCCAAGGCTAGCCGGCTGGACTCTGGCAAACACTCCCTAATTGGTCCTTCTCCCTGATTCATCTCTCAGAAAAGTTTATTTTCCACAAAAAAGAAAGGCTTTCAAAATCACAAATTAGCTGATGTGAAAACCTTGCTCAAAACTCACAATGAAAATCTTTATAATACACGTGGATTCAAATCCAAAATGCTTGTAAGAGATTGAAATGCTTGGTATCTCTTTCTGGGCCTGGGTTTTTCCCAGGGCCTTCAGGCTGATACTGCCTCCTTTAGACATGCTAATCATTCGAGGGCCTTGCTTGCTGCCTCGTTATTACAAAAATACCCTCTCTCATTTTCCCTTCCTGTGGTTTGAAAGAAGCCTGAACTTGGTGCTAAGCTTTAAATGAATGTGAGGACCTGCAACTGTCCTTTTCTCCTCAACTGGCACGTTTTCAATTGATAGACCTTTTCTTACTCCAAACTCTGGTGTTTCGATATTGGCTTTTTTGAAGTGTCTGGCTCACAGACTTTTGAATTGGTAACATCTTGAACTTGAATCGGCATTAAATTCCTTCCTACATTGACATTCTAATAAACACTGGAATCTTCCTAATAAACATTAAGTAAACATTATATAAAATTTAACATAATCCATTAATTCAATAAAAATTCACTAAGTTCAAATCTAAAATTTTTTTGAGATTCATATACCCACTTTCTGCTTACCCACTTTCCATGAGCTGTTGTTATGCAAACAAAGGAGGCAAATGGTGAGTGTACTGAGACAGAGAAAAACACAAGGTTCCAGATGAAACCCAGCAGGAGATGCCCCTCGTCTAGAATCGTAGGTCAGAACAGATCTCTGGGAGGATGATGCTAAAATTGATTAAAGAAACTTCTCAAAATTGTTTTTTCTTCAAATTAATTTCTCAATTTTCAGACAGCTAAGAGTTATATAGGCTTGAAATTTTATTTTCTAAACTATGATTAAAAAATATTAGAATATATCAGTTAGAGACTGGCCAAAGATCTAGAAAATTTACCCAGCATTAATATTAAATTACAAATTGTGAATCATTGTGCTTAAGTTCTGGAGCAGCAGGATATCTGCACAACAATAATGTTACCTAAACCACATTCAGTGCTGTCAGTGGAGAAAGAAAATGTGTCATTTGGAAGACAAAAAACAGCTTTGCTGGAGATGAGGTAAATCACATTTGCTATTTCTTGCTAGGACAAAGCCTATCGTGTTGCCATCAGAAAAAATTTGTTTGACTTGTGATTTTTTTAAATCAAAAATGTTTTCTAAGATGCTGTGAGTCCTAATACAAATTCTTAAGTTATTGTCAAAATCTGGGAATTTTAAATGTGCATGAAATATCAAAATATGTTTACAAATCAACTTTTTAACATTAGTCACTATATTCAGCTGAACAAAACTGACAAGATAATAACATAAATGAAAGAAAACAAATTGAGAATATTAATTTTGTGGAGGAGGCATTTAGACAGGCATGAGCAGAGCAGGAACAATGGGCCAGGGATGAATGTCACCAGGGCAGAAAATGTGGGTGCCTAGTAATGAACAGAACTAGAGCAACCATTATAAGCTAGAACTTCACCCCCATTTTGACCTTTGCAACACTAGCATGTTATTAGTCATGTAGTTAGACCCCCCTAGAGGAGGAACAAGGGGGCTAGAGAGCAGTCTCATCTGACTCCCGCACAAGCCCTTGCAGGACCACTCCCTGAAGCATTAGACTCTCAGGACAATGAGGTTCTGATCACCATCAAAGTATCTTAGAAACCAAAATTGGAATATGTTGACCACAGAGGCAGAGTTTTGGGCAAACTAGAGCTAATATCTAGGCCTCAGCTGTGCTTCACTTCTAGGCCCAGAAAAGCAGCAAAACCAGATGAGGTGAACTGTGGCTGAAATCAGGACCAGATGCTATAACTAGTGTCCTCCAGTGCCGACCAATCAGCACAAACCTTGACACTGAAAGGGCACCCTGAAAAGCTGATAAATAGTCTGTTGAGATCCTCCCCTGAGACTACCCCTGAAATTCCTGTCATTAGAAAACAGATAATAACCTGTAAGGCAAAGGGACATAGTGTTGTTTCTCATGCCTTCTCTCTCTCTAGAGCAGGGGTGTCAAACTCATTTTCACTGGGGGCCACATCACCTTTGCAGTTGCCTTCTAAGGGCTGAATGTAATTTCAATTCTTTAACAGTTAAGGAGTGGTTACATTTATAGAGTCCTAAATTATGTTGGCCTCTTGAAGGCAACCATGAGGCTGATGTGGCCTCCAGTGAAAATGAGTTTGACATCACAGTTCTAGAGCACGCCCGAACCTCCTCGTCCTCTTCTTCCTCAAGCACATATATTTTGCTTTCTTTCTCCTAACCTACAGGGCCCTTTTTTTGCCTTGCAACTTGTTCCCTAAGTTCACGCAGCCCAGCTGGCTAACTTTTCATGTCTCTGTAACTTTCTGAAAGGCCAAACTTCTTGCAGTAGAATTACTGGCTCTAAATTCTTTCTTAGTCAAACTCAAGCACCAAGGTCTAATTCTGCTGTGAACAGATTCAAGAACATATTTCTGTGTAGACAACTAAGCTTCAGGTTTGGCATAAATAGTAATCACTGTTATTGAAGATAATAAAAAAGAATCAAATTATATAAATTTTTCATACGAGTAATGTAGTACTAAAATAGAAAAATGAAGGGAGTGTGGAGAGAAAAACAGAAGCTTTTCTTACTTATATAAAACTTAAATACAATTTCTCCACTCAGAATAACATTTGAATAAACCCCTACCAAGGTAAGGATTTTGCAATTGTTCTAATTAATGATGTAATATAAGATAGTTAAGACATACTTTAGATTTTTAGCCCAAAATACACATTCTCAGAGACTAAAATGATATTGAGAAGTTCAAAACAACTCTCTTGTATTTTATGTTGTGTTGGCACCCAGAGAGAGGCCTATTTGTTATCTAATAAATACTCTCTAAAATTATAGGGCATAGTCCTACTTCACATACACACACACACACACACACACACACACACACACACACACACACAGACAATTTCTTTTGACAGGCAAGGGTTTAACTTAATACATGATATGTTTAACAGGTAAAGTGTAAGTCTTCAGGGGCAAATTTTAACCTCATGTGTATATGGAAGACATTTAGGAAAAATGAGTGAACTTCCTTAGATGGTCCAAACCACTACCTTAAATACCAGCTTCATTTTAAAGACTGAAGCAAAATGTGTGTTTGGGACGAGAGGGAGGCGATTCACAGGAAGGTTAAAAGAGGAAATGTTTGGTAGACAAAGTTCGTCTTGTGATAAAGGTAACTCTCCAGGGTGAAAAGTTGTGTCTGGTAATATCTTATGTCCTGGTATAAATTCCCTTTCTAATGTAAATTTTCTTTATAAATGTAGATTTCTCGTATAAAAGGGTAACTTCTCAATGTGTCTGCAGTTTGTCAAAATAATCAACTTAAAATAACCCTTATGCCAAAGAGGCACATTGGATAGTCACATACTCTGTAACACTTCAAACTTTACCTTCACTGACTCCTCTTTTTTTCTTCTTTTGAAAATGTCTCCACTTGCCAGCTCTCTTTTTATTCAATTGAAATTTAAGTGTACCATCATTTATTTTATTCACTGCCTATTGATGAATACTTTAATTACTAACAGACTGGCAAGGATAAAGATTAATATAAGGAATATTTTGAACCTTAGAAAAAGGTTCAAGTCCTGTTACTGAATTAGAGTTTGTGTGCCTGTGCGCATCAAAACACAAGCAAATGCACAATGAAATTTGCAGCCAAGAAAGTAACGGTTTATTAATTAAGGAAATGGTACCATCAATCATGGTGGAGTTAGAGACATGGTCTTTATTAATTGGTTGGTGCTAAGGTAGAAGGTAGTAGATCATTGCTTACAGACCTGATGTCTGGATTCCCAAGGGCATTGTTGGTGGGCTTGTTCTGTTTTTCTGGGTCTGAAGCTAAAACACAACTGAAGCCTCGGATGTTATTTATGGTTTTACTGAAAATTCTCCTTTGTGCTCAACAGACTAGGGGCTTTGCTTTGAAAATTAATTTGATGCTACCCAGAATCCCATTGTTTTGAAGACTTAATAATTAAAGTGCACATCCAAGGGAGAGTGAGGCTGGTGAGTTCTGGTGTTCAATGAGGCCAGTTTGAAAAAAAAAAAAGTTCATATTAAAGAAATAGAGTTTCTGCAGTGTTATACTTTTATTGTTTCTAATAGATTTTCAGGTAATTATCTTCAGTTTAGATGTATAAAGTATTATATGCAAATAATGATAATTTTGTTTCTTATTTTTAAAATCTGTATGTTTTTAAAGATTTTATTTATTTTTAGAGAGAGGGGGAGGCAAGGGGAAAGAGAAGGAAAGAAGCATCATGATTCCCTTGAGGCAATGAAAATGTTGAGAATTTTAAATTAGAATTTTAGATATTGCCAGTATCTATTTGCTAAATAATATTAATAACAATAATAATATGTGGAGGTGGTTTTTTACTATGTCAGATGATGTCAGTTTAAGGTAATTGGCTCAAATTTACTTATAACCAGGAACCCGTGACTTACAAAAATCCTTAGTAAAAATTTCAAAATATTTTTGTAATAATTTTCAAAATAGTTATTTTACACTTCATCATATTATGATGCTACTTGTAGCCTTGTGTGTGATTCATTATATGCTAAGATCACTAGGGCAAATAAATATTTTGTACTAAGAGACTTAATATTCTTTGTTAAACACAAGGAAATTGGCATCTCCCCTTTCTGAATGGCTTTGTGAAGGGCTGTTACCATCTCTGAAATGCAACATAAGAGATAATACTCCTATCTCCTAGTTTCTGTGGAAGGAGACTAAAAATTTTGGTATGAACCTGCCTCCAAGTTTCAAAATTATCATGTTATAAAAACATAAGAAATTTATTACCCTTCTGAATAAAATCTATTTAACTAACATGGATACCACTCCAATTAACCCAATGAACCTAGGATGTACTATATATGACAAATGATGACCTCAACTCCTTTTA
The DNA here is from genome assembly GCA_004024845.1 of Tonatia bakeri. Lineage (NCBI taxonomy): Eukaryota > Metazoa > Chordata > Mammalia > Chiroptera > Phyllostomidae > Tonatia > Tonatia bakeri. Next base: position 159,422 of record PVIA01000790.1, read on the forward strand.
TTTAAAGGCTAAGTTGCCGTTCACTTTGCAAATATATGTAATGGTTGCATCTGCTGGGCTGCATATAAGTTTAAGAATCCTTTGTCTTTGTGCTCTTTTAGTAAGTTGTTTGCAATGGGTGTTCTGGTTTCATTCAAATCATACAAATATTTTATTATTTTTATATGTTTTATATTATTTAATAAAATGTTTTTGTTTTTCTACTACCTTTGTGCAGAGGTTTCCTGGGTTGGGAGAGGTTTTGTTTTGAATTATATTTCTGCAACAGACATAGTCATATATATTTTATGTAGATCAGCCAAACACTAACTATATATTATGAAGTATAAATATCTCCTTTTCAACACCTTATATATGAAAGCCTTTTTATTACACCAGAATTCTTATTATAATGTTTATTAGTGGAATTGCCTGATTTATTTACCCATGAAATAATTGTTTCCCCACATATTCATATGTTAATTAAAAAACTAAAACCATGAAACAATTCCCTATTATACACGAAGTTTTCTATTGGATTCTGGATGTCTGTGTGAGGAGATAAGATAAATAAAGCACAGAGTTGCTATAAAATAACTCAATCTCCTGAGAGATTTATTTCCTGCTGAGGCTAGGAAAGTCATAAACTATAGCATAAGACAGAGTGAAATAAGCACTATTACTCCACCTTCTATGTAAAATTTCCCAAAGTGTTAACTCTTTAGGTAATAATAGTCCCTTCATAACAATTATTTACCATTAAAATTAAAATATTCATTATTAATAAGATATCAAAAAATGCTGAAGGTAAATTTGGCATATGTGAAAGATGACTATTTCATACTAAAAGAAATTACCTCCTTTCAGGAAATTCAGAAAAAGCAACTGTGATCTCCAATTTAGATCCTGAGATGTAGAATATATGAAACTATGTACATGGGATGACCACCATGCTATTGCCAAGATAATATGCTGCTTATTTAAATGGCATTAAACATCCTGTCAAGCTTTGGTTATAACACCACTCCTCTGAAAAATATATTAAAATTTTAAGTGTAAAATATATTTTATTACAACAGAGAAAATAACAACATTATAAATGAATTTATAGATTCTGAACAACTAAAATAAAAAAGGATAAAGTATTTACAAAAAATCATATATTCCAATTTTATTAGCACATTATTGTTAGTGATAAATGTTAAATTAGAAATAATTACAGAAGAAACTAGAGAAAAAGGCTCATTGGTATAATTTCTTTAGCATCATATGATAGAATTTAAAAAAATCTATATTGGAAAATATTAAAAGTGAAAATAAACATATAAATATAATGCAACAATATTTATCTAATATATTTTCCATGAGAAACCTAAAGTAAAAAAAGAAAGGTGATTTTTTTATTACTGCAAATGATTTAGAGAATTATACTGTAAAATTAAAATACTTTACCATATTTCAGACTGAAATGTCAGTTTCAGAACACACTAATTTTCTTACAGATCAAGGATAACGTAAATTATAGAGATATAAAATTATTTTAAGACTGTTTACCTATTATTGTTCAGACATATATTTGTTGACTAGTAATTTGCATCTTATCTTATTGTTTTCCCTTGCAATCAAGATTCTGTAATCATAATCTTGTCACTTCACTGTGATAAACTAATATATGAAAAAGTAACAGTATTTGAGATAGAAACATTTTTACATTTTTATTAATTTGTATTATACTTTTACCTTATTCAAAATTTCATATTCCCCAGTTTCAGTTATTCATTGGCAATTCCAGTAAAAAAATATTAAATGGAAAATTCCAGAAAAAACATAAGTTTTAAATTATGTGCCATCTGAACAGTGTGATGAAATCTCAAGCAGTCCTGTTTGGTCCCACCTGGGGCATGAATCATCCTTTGTTCTATCCGAGCATTCATCCAGGTTATGTGTGCTTCCTGCCCAATAGGCACTCAGTAGTTATCTAGAGCAACAGGCTGACAGTGGCAGTATAGCAGCACATGGGTTCAACTTATCCTTATTTTATTATTATGACTTTTTTATTATTAATTAATTTTCCTAATCTCTTACTATGACTAAATTATAAATTATACTTTATCATAAGATATGAAGGTATGTATAGAAAGCACATACTATAAATATAGGGTCTGGTACTACCAGCCATCTACTGGGGGTCTTTGAACATATCCCATGCAAATAAGGGGATCATTATTAAGTTCTAAATTGAGTAACTAAAATTTATATTATATTAATCAAATGATAAAATTTGCATAAATTTAGACATAGACATGTACGCTCTGTTTTTTTTTGAAATAAATAGTGCTTTTTTTTTACATTAAATTAGCTTTGTAGCTTTTTGTGTGGGTCCCCCCACCAACTGCCACAACCAAAGTAGCAGCTTAGCAGGGATTTGTTTGAATAGTTATATTGAATCAATTCTCAAATAGCAACTAAAGAACTCATAACGTGCCCATCAGTAAATGAGTGGATAAAAAAACAGTAGTACATTTACACAATGGAATAGTACACCACAGTATAAAAGAAGGAACTCTTAAACTTTTTTTGCTAAATACAACTTTTTAAACAAAAGGGAAAGGATATAAAAAAAATGGAAAGAACAAGGAATAATCATACCAAGGAAAATGAAAAAAAAGTTCTACTTTAAAGATGCAGGTCAGAGTATGGAGTAACATATCTTGTTTTACAAATGTAGCTGTTAATGGTTCCAACTATCACATATATTTTTGTTCTATTAAACATTTTTATCTTCATAGAAGAATCTGGTTTGCTTCTTAGCTATTGTTTTCTTATTACTCATTTTCTTAATATCAGCTCTGATTTTAGCCATGTTTTTGGTTTGTACTTGTTTCCCTCAAGCCCTTAAGCCTGTTCTTTACTTTCTGCTCCTATGTTTTTCCAATGTGGATGTCTTTAGGGGCTCACTTTTAAGACAAGCATGTAGAGCATTGAAATGTAGGGACTCTTTTGCCCAGAGGGATAATTGTAAACAAATGGAAAATAGGAACTGAACAATAAATAGTTTTTCTGTTAATTCTTGACTCTCAGGTGAATAGTTCTGCTCTCCATATGTTCTTTGCTGTTCTCAACTATACTAAGGCTCATTTAAAAAAGAAAAAAACAACTAAACAATGGACTTTTATTATTGATTTTTTTTCTTTGATCATGTTCCTTTGGACTACTTCTGCAAAAAGATCTACATTCATTGGAAATCTTGTGTCAGGTTTCTCTTTAATGGTGGTAGCTGGGGAAGATAATCTTAAAGATTATCATCCACCAAAATTTAGTACTATTTTAGTACAAAAATACTATTTATTCCATGTTTCTTAATTCAAATGTTTTCTCAAATGTTTCTGCATCATTTATTAATCATGGTTTTTTTTATTTAATTTTAGCGGGATGACACTGGTTAACAAAGGTGTAAAGGTTTCAGGTGCGCAATTCTACAATACATCATTTACACAGTGTGCTGTGCTGTTTGCCGCCCCACGTCCAGCCTCTGACATCGACATTTATTCCCCTGTACCCCTGGCGGTCACCACACTGTTGTCTGTGTCCACAAAATTGTCTTCTCTTTTTGTTCTCCATTCCTTCACACCCCTGCACCCCCAACAGCTGTCAGCCTGCTATCTATGAGTCTGTCACTATTTTGTATTTTAGTTCATTTTGTTCATTATTCTACATACGAGTGAAATCAATGGTACTTTCTTAGACTAATTTCACTTTGCACATTGTTCTCTGGGTCCATCAAAGCTATGGCAAATGATAAGACTTCATTCTATGTTATGGCCAAGTCAATTTTCTTAACTATTTGTATATTATGTTTTATTTGTAAATTTGAAAATCATCTAGATTATGTTTGTAAAGCTTTTTTGAGCAACATTTGATTATTTCATTTTGTTGCTTTTTAATTTCACATGTAAATAATAGTAATTTTTACATTATTTTATTATGAGTTTCTTAGTTCTCTAAGTTAAATATAACTATTAAAACAAAAATATTATACATCACTTTGAAATTATTATGGTGCTGGGCAATGGTATGACAAGGAACATAGAACAAAAAACTGGTTAAGAAACATTAAATATTAAGTTCCATGAGAAGAGAGGTAATTTTAGTTTGTCTTATATTTAAAAATATATGGCTTCTTCTCTGGATTTTTTATCTAACAGTTGTAAATCCTGATAATAAAGATAATGGACACCAGACACTGTATTCACATTGTCTCACTGAGAGTCATTTACTCACTGTTCTATTTAAATAGCATCTCCTGTCACCATCTTGTTACCTGGTAATTCTTGGCCATAGCACTTATCAATACTGGGTATCATACTCTACATTTGTAGGTTTATTCATTTTCCATTTCCTCCCTCTCCAGAATATAAGCATAATGAAGACAGGGCCTCTATATTTGAAAATGTAACACAATAGATACTGAATCAATATTTGTTATTTAAAAGAATGAATGAATGAATTTACAGCAAAACTTTGAAAATAGAACATTCATATTCCTATTTCCAGTAAAGAAATTGATGTTTCTGATGAGTCAAGCTAATTTCTCAAATCCATGCTGTTTATGAAACCTAAGACAAAAATTGATAAAAGGTCTACTAATCTGACTTAATCTTAAATCTATGTTTTTTACTGCCCTATCCTGACTCCAAGATGTAGTGATGTATCAATAAGCAGTCTTATTCCATAAAGACTGTTTAATGTGCTTACATGAGTGTGGGGAACCTAAAGGATATGGCATTTGCTGCCCAAACCACTAGCCAGCTGAGCCTTATCTCATAATTAATTGGAGATTCTCAAAGTACACCAGAAACTTTATAAAATGCAATGTATTTTTATGTTAAGGTTACATACTGTGATCTTTTCTAAAATGTGAAATGGGATCAATATTTCATTAGACATTTTAGAAACAAGCTCAGAGTAGCAGGGGTATGGCATATGCTGTGTCAAATAAATAGTAATACAGGTGACACTGGAACACTGACATTGCAAAATGTTTGTGACATAAGTTATCTGCTAAGAAGTTGGAATGATAAAAAAACTTTTGCACTGGAAATACAGTCTATTTTCTCATTTAAGAAAACTGTACTATGGAATGTCCACATTATATTTATTCTTGCATATTCTCTAATCTTTTTGTTAATTTTATAATACACAGGGAGAAAAAATGCTAAATATTTTTAAATAGATATGCCAAGAATATTACTTTAAACAAATTGCATCTCTCTAAGGATAATCTTTTTTGAGAAAATTCTATTGAAGGTGAAACCCTTGGCAGCTTCTTACCTGATCCTTCTGTCTGTTTCTGCCTCCATATCCCTCTCTCTCTCTCTCTTTCTCGCACACACAAAATGATTACACACCAAAAAGAATCCATTCTGTATCCTTTAACTGATAATTATAAAATCTTAAAAATTGTATGTCATTCCTTACAAAGAACTATCTCATAATGATTTCACTGAAGACTCACCAGGTAACAGCACAATGTTGTCTGTCTAGCAAACAGGCCAGTGAGATGGAGGTAAACAGAATCCACCACAGTAAAGGCAAGGAGACCCTGAGTGTCTTCCCCTCCCCACAGTAGCTCAGTCTCACCAGCAACTGGCCACAGTTTAGCCTTACAGTGTTCTTCAAACCGTCTCCTTCTCATTTGTGTGATTCAGATCAAGGCCCTCTGGATTGATTGCGTGTCTGATGGAGAGTCATGTTTGAGAGAGTAATCATATTTCCACCTCTAAAGCCAAAGAGGAGAAAAATTTTAACCAGAAATTAGATCAACTCCTGCCCATCCTCACCCAAAGGAACAGGGATGCCTGGCACCAACTTGTAGCAGGGGGAGGCCAGGGACTCACTGACCACTCTCCCGCTATTCCCCAGAGTGGTCCGTGCTAGGTGAGAAAGTTTTTCCCTGTGAGAAAATGGAAATTTGGGAAGATCTGGCATTGTCTCAAAGATTTCAATACCAGGAGATGTCCGGCACTGAACTCAAGGCAATCTTTCAAATTCTAACTCTAATAGTGAGTCTAAATTCTGTGAGCTCTAACTTTGGTTTATCTTCTTCTTTCTCTCTCCTGCTTTTCCTTCTTTCCCTGTCTGTCTCTCACACACATACACACACACACACCCCTACTCAACCACAAAAATGTAATTCGTTTTCTCAGAAACAGTTAGAATTTGATGTGGGCATTGTCTTTCTTTTCCAAACTGAAGTACAGATTTCCCTTTCACAGGTGATGAGCTGATACAATCTCATTAGCAAATATCTGATGATTAGTTTTTATTTTTGAATGCTTATAGTAAAAAGCTAACATTCTGATTCCTTAATGTCATTTTATTAGTATGAGATATTTTTACCTCAATTATATGTTAACAAATATTGTCATCTCAATTTTAGAAATGGAAACATTGAGGATGAGAGTTTTTAACTTGAATAAATGATACAGCTCAAGTGACTGGCTAGTGTCCAGGTTCCTCACTCTCTGTTACATATTTATGTCTGATTCTACCTCTATTGACTATTGCTTTCAGAATTATATTACTTTTATAATGAAGTGTTGCTACATATATTTACTATATTTTATTTTATATTTACTCATTAGAAATACAGCAGTTGTTTTCCAACTTTTATTTAATGTGTCTTTCATTGGGGTCAAGTTGAATAGTTAATGTTCCCATACCACATGGATTCATTTTTTTCAAACATCAGTACCACAACAATTATCCTTTTATCATAGAACTACATACACTAACCATTATAATAAAAAAATTAAAATATAGAATTGAGAGGCAATTGTAAATTGGGTTTAAGATAGAGGATGTTAGCTTGGCCATTTTGTTACTACTTGTACATTATTTTGGAGTTCCACAAGCTCTAGACTCTAAGACAAACCCTCAGATTTTTCATGATTTCCTCTAGCAAAAACAGACTCATTATGATTAAATACTAATCCAAAGAGCAGATTTCTGGCTGGGAATTTCTATTCCAATCTTGAATTAGTATTGAGAGAGAAAGATATATTATGGCAAATGCACATTTCCATATTTGTCACAATCCATTAAACTTTCTGGGGATAATGTTATCTGTTCCGATTTTCCTTTATTTTCTTAATTAGATAATGATCAAATCTTCACTGAATACCTTGAACTCACATGCTCTTTTGGTCTCATGTGGAGTTCTTCACCACAACTAAATTTTTCTACAGCATTTTCTTCTCTTTCACTCAATCTATATTGCATATTTGTTTAAATATCATACTTTTTAAAGTTATAAAGGATATATCCTAGGTCAAAGAGAAACAAATGTGCATATTAAATCTTTCCTCCCATCTTCTCTCAAACTTCTCTCTTCCAGCTGCCATTCTGTTTGTTCATCCCATGTAATTCATTCACCTAAACTTGAAATCACACTTGTTACATGACACGTGTAGATTTTGTGTTGCAAGCAGACTGTTTATTTTAAAAACTAAATCACTATTGAAAGTTGGAAATCTTATGAGTAAATCCTGAATTTCCATGTTCTCAAGTGATCTGAACTGTTAGCAGCACCATAAATTAAAAGTGAGAATGTGTTGCCTCTTATAAACCAGTCAAATGCTCTTCCCTGGCCCCTTCCTTCGTTGCTAATTTACACACCAACATTTTTACAAAGATCTTTTAATTTCCTGCAACCTCTAGGCTTACTGCGTCCAATTGAGCACTTTCTGTAATCTATACGGCAGAGAAAAAAGAAGAGTACAAAATTGTTGTGTTTTCTGGCCACTACTAAGTGGGACAGACTGCTTGCTCAGAGGGAGTTTGCCCCCAAAATGCTCTATATTCTCTGCCTCAGGCTGACATCTTCTGACAGAAAAAGTTTATCCCACAAGGCATTACTTCTGTTATCCCTGGGTTTCACATGAGTGGACATGGGGCCCAAGCAATGTCAACATAGACACCCTGAGGCTATAGGCAGGAGATTGTCAGTTCCTCCATGAAGGTCAGTGGGAGCCCACACAGAGCTCAGACGGCAAGTGAGTCAGGTGAAGGAGATCTGAAGATGTACACAGGGAGTGCCAGATGGGCTGCCACAGACTCAGCTAAAGCTAAAGATGTAGAACTGATGAAATGCAGACAGGTAAACTCAATGCCCATGCATAGCAAGTATTGAAAGGCAGAAAATAAATGATTGCAGTCAGGAGCTGTTTTTCTGGTTCAGTTCCAACTTTTTAATTTTCTAACTTTTTATTTTAATATCATGTTATGTATTTTATTTATTATAAATTTAATCTTTATTATATTTTCCCCATTGCCATTTAGTCCCCTATATCCCCTTTCCCCCTAGCGATCACAACACTGTTATGATTTTAAACTTACAAAAAAGTTGCAAGAATAGCACAAAGGTAGCCTATGGGCCTTTTAACAAGATTGACCTTTATACATTCTGTTAGATTTGCCAAAATTGTCCATAGTAATTGTACAATTTTACATTTCTGCAATAACTTTGAGTTCCAGTTATTCCGCATCCTTCTAATTGTTTAATATATATGTATTTTATATATGTTTATATATACAAACATGCATACACATATGCATGCATGTGCATTCTCTGCTTATTATGTATATTTATAAACACATCATATATATTTATATATGTATATTTATATAAGCACACAAATATTTGTGTATTATACATAATACACACACACACATGATTTTCCTTTCCCTTCCTGTATGGATGCTGTAACATCTGCAGATTTCAGAAAATCAGAGAAGCAATGACTGCATGTATTTTTTTCAATTTGCAGATAATTGTCCAAGTCTTCTGAATTTTAATCATGAACTAGTCCCTAAATTCATCCATTCTCTTACTTTATCAGCGCATGTCATTGTTAAATTTTCTCTCACTAAAAAAGTAAATGATTGTCTTAGTGGAGGTATACATTAACCATGTTTTGTAAATATATCAAGAATGTTTGGAGAAATACAGGTGAAGGTTGGAATGACTTCCAATCTTTAGGAAGTTTACAGTTTTGGGTAGAGAGAAACACTCCATCATAGTCAGAATACAGGTGCCTGAGGAGAGAGAATAGAGAATAGACGGAGACATAAGTCATCACCCTCAGCCCTTTGTCTTGAAGTTGATTCATGGAAAATACTCCAAATCAAAGGTCTCTATTTTCCTGATACCTATAGTGGTATTTTCAATGAAGAAATAGACTCAGAGTCAAGATTTTTTTTCTAAAAATGGTTTGCTCTATTAAGAGTGAAACTGTGAGAGAAGGACTGAAACCTTCCCAGTTGTGTTCTAGGATGGTTTAGAATGTTTTTTGCTTTGAGTTATGTACATATAAGGTATACTTCAGAGTTATTACAAACATCAAAATACCAAAACCAGTGCTGTTGGTTTCATCATTTTCTAGAAGATACATTTGGTAATATATGGATGTACTAAACTTTGTATTTTGAATAAGCATATTACATGAATTTTTGCTCTTCGGCCTATGTTCAAGGAAGATTGGAATACTTACTAGTCATTGGATTATGGTACTACTTTTAAATAGTTTCATTATTAATCAACTGTAATTTTGAGCATAAATAAAAATGTGTCCTTTTATATGTTCTGTGGTGCTTTTTATTTCAATTTAAAAGAATATCTCAAGTATGTGGGACTTTTTTGTACTGTTTGTGAGGAGGAGCAGGGTTTATAAAAATGGTTTTATAAGTTGATGACCTGAAAAGGGAATATTTAAGCATCCATACTTAAATGAAAATAAGTTCTATGAAAACCAGTCCATTAGACTTTGAAATACCTGAATATATTTGATAATATGAGGGCACTATATTCTATACCAAAATTAACTTTGTACACTTGTAATAGAAATTGCAAAGTATCTTGTTTCCCAAACGAATCTGTTTGTAGAACCTTTGTTATTTTCTGGAAGTGGTATTCGTGACTGTGTTTGCTAGCGGACTCATGACTCTGCTTCCAGTGGCTGACCAGCAGTGTGCTGTGCTTGTAGGTCACATAGCAGCTCAGGTAAGTGACTGAAACCAGGTTACAGTGATAAAGCAACCATTCAAAAGCTAACATAGCAATCAAATGTTCATTATACTTTATAGTAAGTTGGTGATATAATATTTTTAAAGCATTCTAATTAAATTGGGGTCTTGCAAAAAAGTTTTTTTTTTTATGCATCAAGAAGAATAACCTAATGATGATTAATCTAGCAGCACTGTGTTCTGAAAGTAGTGAAAGTCGGCTTGTCCTAAACAAGAACTATTATTCTTCCTCCACAAATCAACTTTGTATTCCCTTTCTTGGGCACAGGTACCAATGTCCACCTAATCACAAGCTTGATTGTTCCTTGATTCCTCCATCCCCCTTTTATCCATCTCATCTAATTTTCTCCTAAATACTGAAAAACCTACTAATGCCAAATGTTTCATTTCTTCTTCTCCTTTCTTTTTCCAAATTCTTCAGTTCTCCATTACTTCAATAATCTGTCCATCTTGTCCATCTGCCTAACAATAATCTGCCTAACTTGTCCATCTGCACTGGTCTCCCACCTGTATCACATTTATCTTCCCCAGTGCCACACAAACAATATTTATATTTATAAATGTTTTCTTTTTTTATTCAGATAGGAAATAAAGTATCAGATTGTAATGATGACATACATAGAGTCACAGTAAAGCTAATGAAGCTTAAGTTTCAGGACTCCTCCCTTCCTTGGATTTCTTATAAGACTCTAATTTTTAAATTATTTTTCTTAAAGAAAAGTCTAAAAAAATACAAATCTTAAAGCTCTCCTACCACTAAAACTTGGGTTATCTTTTTGCCATTGTTAAATTTGTTAAAGGCTTCATAAAAATACTTGTTTGGATTAGAAAACACAATAGGAGAAAACAAAGGCAATCCACTAGAAAGAAGTAAATATTCATTTAAATATGCAGTTTACTAATGAACATTAATAACATCTAATGTTACATCTTATTAAAATTTCAACTGCTTTTTCACCGGTGAGAAGAATAGGGAAGATAGATTAGTCACAACTCACCACTCTTATAAAGGCTACTCTTTGCACACTACCTAAGGTAAATTTTCTCCTGGACCATTGAGTTTTATCACTGTCAAGAAATAAGAACGATCTGAGAATTTGCCTTAATTGCCAGCCAACAAGTAAGTATGCCATAGCTCCCTGGTTTTCAGCAAATGACATGAACACCTGAATCAAGCAACATGAACTTCATGTTTGCATTTATTCTCCCTAGCCCTCATATTCCACGGGAGCAATGTTGAGTGGTCAGATAGATTCTTCACAAGCAGTAGGCTTGTATAAAATAAAAGAAACCCAGTCTTAGGAAACCCTAATATTTTAAAGAGGCCACAGCCAAATCCACCCAAACTTTGATCTACAGGAAGTCATCATCTTTATTAATTTGGAAGCACACAAATGTGCCTCCTGCCCTGGAGAAAGACATTCTTTCTACTTTCCACATTTTCATTCTGTACAGTGTTGAAAAGATAGTGTGACTCAAAAGCTTTTAAAACCCATGCTCAGAAGATGTGCAGAAATGTGAGAAACCATTAGACATATGTCTCCCAATAATTGTTATCACCTTCTGTTGTTTTCATTGTCTATGAATTTATAAGGTTCTACAAACATAGGTTAAAACTGATTGTCTGTATCCAAGGTGACAAGAAGACACCAGGATCTGTTTAATCATTTAGTGACAACTCATTCATTGTTTGAGAAGCTAACCAGTTAATGTTAACCCCTTTCTTCTGAAAGTCAACCAATCAGGAAAGGATTATATCTAATAAACATCCTTCTGAGTGGTAACCAATCAACAACTACCTCATCTGCGTGACCATGGTTCTACACATGATATTGACTCTGTCAGATACTAAAGCCCTCTAATCATTGAACTTCATATTTCCTTTTAACACCATAATAAAATCAGTGATTTCTTATGTTGAAGAAGACTGAGATAGATTAGCATACTCTCTCCAAAAGCAATAAATTCAACCATGTCATCTTATTTCAGGTATTTCTTGCAGTCCTACCTTCTAACATATTTTATTTATTTATTTACTTATATATTCAGTATTTCTACTCATTAGATTATAAGCTCTCTGAAAATGAGGATCTCATCTGTCTTGTTGCCCCTATACCCTTGACTGGTTCATTGTTGAGTCCAGAGGAGGCTATTGATAAGCACTGATGGAAGAGGTGTATCAGGTAAATGATTAATTCAGTGTTAAGTATTGGTAAGACATGTGACAATAAGTAAACTGTATGTATTGAAAATGCAATTACTGAACACAACTGAAGTCTGCATTAGAATTATATAAAATAAAATAAAACCTAGATGATTGAAAGTATTATCTAGAGTACAAGGTCTGAACTCATGATAAAATATAAAAGATATAGTATTAAGATGATTGAAAATCAGAGATAATGAAAAATATAGTTAGAAAATTAAAAACTCAAGTTTATGATTTTATTATTTAAAATAGTTGGTAGAAACTAGAGAGTTTTGCTACCCAATATGGCTTTCTGTAATGATAAAAATAGTTGTATATAGCTATTAAGAATTTGAAATGTATTTAGAATGACTGAGGGGAAGTGGCTGACTTTTTCACTTTATTTGATTTTAATTCAAACAGCTACATGTGATTTGCTACTGTATTGGAAAGTTCAGATTCAGGGAGTTCTTAATTTTTTTGTTTGGGGGTCTCTGGAAGTCTGACATAAGATCTGGATTCTATTTAAACAATCTTGAGATGTAAAGGGAAGACTCAGAAATAGTTCACTGAGCCTCAGGGGAGAAAAGGTTACTAATCCAAAGAAGGTCATAAAATAAAGACATTTATGTGTAAGAATGAAGTTGCATTGACAAGAAACTCACACAAAATGACAGAAGTTAGGTTCACCTTATTTCTCAATGCTGCTTTCTACAATTCTTCTTCTTAATTAATAGCATGTTAACCTTCTGCTTTGGCTCTGCTAGTTGCAGAACCAGGCTAAGAAAATTTGTGCAAGAAGAGTCTTTAGAAAGCACTCTCTCAACATGGGATTTGGACACTGGATTACTCCCCATTTTGATAGTAATGAAAGCATATTTGATAGTAATGAAAGCAAGAAAATTTACATAATTTTCTTACATAAGAAAGAAAAGGGGGGACAGATTCATAGATTAAAAAAAAAAAAGTGTCCTGAGTGCAGACACAGAAGGGCACATTCGTCACTGAAGCACCGAGGAGGAGCCAACGGACCACGTGCCTACGGGTTCCGGGATGTATTTCACATCCGAGTGGGGAGATGTGCAGGAGGGTAAAACAATAACAACGCCAGGTGTGGGCAAACAATGAGTAGTGACTCATTGTTTAGGGTTCAGGGCACAGGTGCATCCCGAAGTGCTAGATCAAATCAGCCTCAAAGAGCGAATGCTGACGGTGTGCGGGAAACAGGCCGCCCATCAGCTGATGGGAAGGAAGTCTTGGCCCGATGTTTGGCCCATTCGTAACTGAAGGTTTCCTCCCAATAACCTAGCGATTTCTGGTACCCAGTGGCGATTCGATCTTTGATGTGGTGCGCAGCGAGGGAGAGAAAACTGAGTGGAGAGGCTCAGAATAAAAGACACTGTGTGTTATTTTGTAATGGGCGAGTCGAAAATGGATTAACAATGTTATTAGTGGTTTGACATTTTTAAAAGCTTAAGTTTTGAGGCTATTTATTATATACTTCTCTGGAGTTTAACATCCATAAACGTGTAAATAAATACATGTTAATCTGTAAAAGAAAAAAGAAAATTTATGGATTTTACAACATTCTTAAGTCAAGAAATTGACCTGAGTTTAAGAATATCTGAATTTAAGGATGAGTAGAGCCATACACAAATTAAAAAGCAATTTTGGGATTTTGAGTTTTTTTAAAGGATGTTTATTAGGGTTAATAAACATTATTTAAGGAAGGACTGTGGACTGAGTGGACTGTGAAAAACAAAGTGGTCAAGAAAGTTGCAACGGAAGTTTCCAGTGAAACAATACAGTACAACTGAGAAAAACCTATTACAAAGAATGACAGCTCTTCAATGCGAAGGCATAGGTGATCATGTAACAGTATAGGTCACAGGTGGCAAACACAAGGCCCAAAGGCTGAATCCAGCCCTCCACCTTGTTTATCCAGCCAGGCACCTTGCTTCTACCCAGCAGCACTGAGCTCCTCGTTCCTAGTTGAAGAGTAGTTATTTTTATAAAGTCCTAAAATTACATTCAGCCCTTTGAAGGCAACCACAAGGCTAATGTGGCCCCCAGTGAAAGTGACTTTGACACCCCTGTATAAGTGAATAAATGCATACAGTGCCATGAGGGGCTCATTAACTTTTTTAAGTGCATTGTAAGGGATTTTGGTATGAAGGTGGTAAGGAAGGGTGTCATTTGTGAATATATTACAAAGAACTCTAGGAAAGAAAACTGCTAATGTTGATTCATATGACTTTCAAATTCTCTAGTGTTTAATGTAGATTCTAAAGTGATAATTCAACATCATTTTTTAAAAGATTTTATTTATTTATTTTTAGAGAGGGAAGGGAGGGAGAGAAAAAGAGAGAAAAACATCAATGTGTGGTTGCTGAGGGACATGGCCTGCATGTGCCCCAACTGGGGCATGTGCCCTGACTGGGAATTGAACCTGCGATGCCTGGTTCACAGCCCGCGCTCAATCCACTAAGCTACACCAGCCAGGGCAATTCAACAGCATTTTTTAAACATGTTTTAACAATTACATTAAAGTTATCAAGGAAAGGGGGGCAGATTCATAGATGGAAAGCAGGATACAGCTAGTTGGGGGGAGGTTTGGGGCTTGAGGGATTGAGCAAAAAGGAAAAAGGACTCATGGACATGGACAACGGTGTGGTGATTGCTGGGGGAGGGGTATATAAGGGGGCTAAAAGTTAATGGAAAATACAATAAAATTAAACTATAAAAGGAGTGTCAATTCATTTTGAATTATTAATTCAAATAATTATACAATTTTATCTTTTTTTCCATTTTACATGTGTGTGGAATTAAAATTTTGAATGTGGTGTAGTTACTTTAATCAACACATTTTTAGTCAGTAAAGATGTATATGTCATTTCAAATATCTGACACAGATTTTTTTTCATTCTGCAACCATGTCATTTTAGATATCATGAAGGTATATCACAATATTTGTTCTGCATCATTTATTTTTACCTTGTAATTCCTTATTATACATTATAGCTTAACATACACAGATATCCTATATTGTTCCTTTATGATGTGAAAGAGCACTATAAAACAGTAGAATCCATTGAAAATTTTGTTAGCAATTAAAAAGAAAAATAGTTCATTTCCTTTTAGATGTTCAGCATTCATTCTTCATCCCTGCAGAGGTATGCTAATCCCAAGGCTCTCTCCACCTCAGTGCTGTAAGTTTTGGATGTCCTCTACACGTGCAATATTGCTTTCAGAGGTATCCTGTAATTCAGTGTAAATGCATTGCAATTCCACCTCCCCTTTAAGTACTTTAAGTAATCCTGTTACTAAATTTAAGGGCACCCAGTTCTACCCACTTTAGGGAATTCCAAAGATCCTCATTTATTGAATCAACAAAGCATAAACTCCTTGAAATTGTACACAAGTGTCTCTAAATTTGAGACTGAATATAGACTAAAGTCTTTTTTTCTCTCTCCTACCATAACCCCACATCTTTCCTTTTGTTTTATGCACCTTGAGTGGCAGCTGCACTCTGATACCCATTCTGAAATGCACCGCATATTCTCCTTGTTGTGTGCCTTTCTGTAAGCTCTATTTTCTCTCCCAAACACCCTACCTAATAAGCCTTTAATTCATCGCAAGCCTCAGTTTAAATTATACTTTCCTTTTGGATATATAAGTCCTGGATAGAGTTAATCAGTAATAAGATTCCTAAATCATATGAACCACATTCACTATGCATAGTTCATATACTATATCTCAAATATTTGTATATGGTCTTAAATGAATTTCATGGTCAGAAAATAATTTAAAGTTTATATAGATAAAACTTATTTGAATATATAAATATAAGCAATATATGGGATCTTTGTTTCTACTGTTCTTAGAGGATTTTGTATTTAGGTGTAAAGAAATATTCACAGTGAGACCAAAGATGGTGGATGAGTAAGTGGAAGCTACACTAACCCCCTCCCAGGGCCAAACTGGAATTACAACTGAATTATAAAAAAATCCTGAATAACCAGCCAAACACTAGCTAGATAGATGCCTTATAACCATGGATAGACAGAAGAAGATGCATCACCATGATGTGACATGTAGGGAATGCAGAGGAGATGTGAGAGGGTTGGCAGGACTCATGTGAGGGAAAGGAGTGACAGCTGAAGTTCTGGAGGGATATTTCAGTGGCAGGGGGTTCCTCTGAGAGGCGTGCGGCCTAAACCCCAAGCTGGGCTCCCCAGCATACCACACCAGAACGGGGAAAGGGACCCAAAAACATATAGCTATGAAAAGCAGCAGAGTTTCTGTCTACCAGGGACAGATGGCTGGAGATGTAGAGAATCTCTTAAAGGCCAACACACTAAATTCCATTTGTAGCCACTTACCTTGGGCTCCAGCAAAGGGAGGGCAGAGTGGACTAGAGATGAATGGGGAGAGTCTGAGGCTGGTGGCTCTGGGAAAAGAACTAAACAATCACCTACCAGGATACCTGTGCTGAGTCAACTCCACACTGCAGAAGCCATCTTTCTCAGGCAGACCATTCCTCTTCAAGTGAACAGAGGCAGCAATAGCCCACCCACAGGAATTACACTGCCACACCTTGTGGGGCTTAAGCCCTCACTGAGAAGTACATCTGGAAGACTTTCACTCTTTAAGCTTAACAGAAAGCCTGCAGACAAAGGCCAGTCTCTGGGAGCTCTGAGATTTTTAACAGACCCTCCTTGGGCCCAATACCAGTTAAAGCTGGCCTTGGTGCATAGTCCGGTTCTTTCAGCACACTAACAAGCCCAGTAGAGTGAGGCACAAAATGTAGATTGCTGGTAGTTCCAAACAGGTTGTACAGGGCCAATAACAAGCAGGTTTTGACATACGTCCTACACAAGAGTCTTTGCAGATCTAGCTAATGCATATAAATAAACACAAAGAGGCAGTAAAAATGGGAAGACAAAGAAATGGTCCCCAAATAAAAGAATAAGAGAATTCTACAGAAGAAATTAAGGCACACCACTTATCAAAAAGAGAGTTTAGAGTAATGATTATAAGCAAACTCAACAGCATGAAAAAACACATAAAAACCACAAAAAGGACAAATTAGAAATAAAAACTGCAATATCTGAACTAAGTAATACACTGGAAAGATTAAAAAGTAGGTTAGATGAAGGAGAGGATCAAATCAGTGATTTGGAAGACAAGGTAGGAAAAAACAACCAGGCAGAGCAGCAAAAAGAAAAAGAAAGAAATTTACAAAACTGAGGGGAACTTAAGAAACATTGTGGACAACACGAAGCATAACAACATCTGCATCATGGAAATGATTCATCAGAGATCACAGACCATTTATTCCATCTCACTTTATAGTGGTGTATAGTATTTGCAAATCAATAAATGTTATTCACCACATAAGCAAAATGAAGGATAAAAGCCACATGATCATATCAATAGATGCAGGAAAACCTTTTGGTAAAATCTAGTACCCATTTATGATCAAAACTCTCAGCAAAGTGGGCATAGATGGAGAATACCTAAACATAATAAAAGCCTATATGACAACCCCACTGCCAGCATCATACTCAATGAGCAAAAACTACACGTGTTCCCCTTAAGACTGGGAACAAGAGAGGATGTCCACTTTCACCTCTCTCATTCAACATAGTACTGGGAGTCCTAGCCACAGCAGTCTGAGAAGAAGAAATAAAAGACATCCAAAGTGGAAAGGAATAAGTAAAACTATGTCTTTTATTTTGCATATGACATGATACTGTACATAAAGAACCCCAAATAGTCCACCAAGAAACTACTAGTACTGATAAATGAGTTCATCAAAGAAGCAGCATACAAAATTAATATTCAGAAATAAGTTGCATTTTTATATGCCAATAATGAACTAACATAAAGGGAAATTAAGAAAACGATCCCATTCACAATTATTACAAAAATAGTAAAATGCCTAGGAATAAACCTAACTAAAGATGTAAAAGACTTATTTTCATATAATTATGAGACACTGAAGAAAGAAATTGAAGAAGATACAAAGTGGAAGCACATACCCTTTTCATGGATAGGAAGAATTAACAACATTAAAATGTCCTTGCTACCCAAAGCAATCTATAGATTCAACACAATTCTTGTCAAGATTCCAGTGATGCATTTCATTTGTTCTACAGAACGAGAACAAATATCCCCAAAATTTATATGAACTACGAAAGGTCCCAGCAACAGCAATGCTGAGAAAGAAGAACAAATTTGGAAGAATCATATTACCTAGTATCAAACTTTAAGGCCATAGTAATCAAAACAGCATGGCACAAGCATAAAGACAGACACATGGATCAATGGAACAGAGTAGAGAAACCTTAAATAAACCCACACCTTTATAGTCAATATTCAATAGAGGAAGAAAGCACATACAATGGGCTAAAGATAGTTTATTCAGTAAATGGTGTTGGAAAAATTGGATGAACATGTGCAGAAAAATGAAATTAGACCACCTTCTTACACTACATTCAGGATAAATTCAAATAGATCAAAGACTTAAATGTAGACCCAAAACCATAGAAATTGTAAAAGAAAACATAGATGGCAAAATCTCAGTCATTGCTCATAGTGCTATTTCATTGGATATATCTCCCCAGTGGGGATACAAAATTAACAACAAACATCAAACAAAAAAAGATTTTGCTCATCAAATTAAATCATCAACAAAATAAAAAGACAACCCACAAAATGGGAACAAGTATTCATCAACAAATTGGTAAGGTATTAATATCCAAAATTTATAATGAATTTATAAAATTAATACGCACACAAAAAACAAACCAGCTAATTAAAAAAATGGCAGACACCTGAATAGACACTTCTACAAAGAGGACATACAAATCATCAATAGACATATGAAATAGTGTTCAACATCACTCACTAATCATCAGAGAAATACAAATTAAAACCACAATGAGATACCATCTCACACCTGTCGGAATGGCTATCATCAATAAATCAATAAACAACAAGTGCTGGCAAGGATGTGGAGAAAGGGGAGCACTTTTTTTTTTTAAGATTTTATTTATTTTTTAGAGAGGGAAGGGAGGGAGGGAGGGAGAGAGAGAGAGAAAGAGAGAGAGAGAGAGAGAGAGAGACATCAGTGTGCGGTTGCTGGGGGACATGGCCTGCAACCTAGGCATGTGCCCTGACTGGGAATCGAACCTGCGATGCCTGGTTCGCAGCCCGCGCTCAATCCACTGAGCTACACCAGCCAGGGCAAGGGGAGCACTTTTGCACTATTGGTGGGAATGGAGACTGGTGCAGCCACTCTGGAAAGCAGTATAGAGACACCTCAGAAAAAATGGATCTACCTTGAACCAGTGATCCCACTTATGGGAATATATTTGAAGGAACCCAAAACACTAATTGAAAAAACATAACCACCCCTATTTTCACTGCAGCATTATTTATAATCCCCAATATATGGAAGCAGCCCAAGTGTCCATCAGTAGATGAGTGGATAAAACAACTATGGGGCATTTACACAATGGAATACTCACCTGTAGAAAAGAAGAATATTTTACCCTTTGAAACAGTATGCATTGACCTGAGAACATTATGCTAAATGAAGTAAGTGAGTCGGAGAAAGACAAGTACTATATCATTTCACTCATATGGGAAATCTAATGAACAAACTGAACTAACAAGCAAAATAGAGACAGACTCACAGATAGAGAGCAGTATGACAGCTAAGGGTGTGGAGAGTAGGGGGTGGAAGTGTTGAGCAAAAATTAAAAGTTCTCAAGAACATGGACAACAGTGTGGTTATTGTAGGGGTTGGGGGTAAAAGGGGAATAAACGGTAATGGAAAAATACAATAAAAAATAAACTACACACACACACACAAAGAAATACAAGCAACAAACAGCTAACTATATTTAAAAGTGGGGATTTTCCTCTTATCATTAGAAGGCTGTTACAGTCTTTAATACTAAATTTAAAGTTATCCAACACCCAGGTAGTTGGGAAATCTCTCATCAAAATTTGTTATAGCAAATAGAGATTATCAAATTAATTTCAGTCATTTCAAAATAGATAGCAATAAAGTTAATAGTTTTAAACATGGCTTTAAAATATAAATACATTTATATTGATGGGGGCATGTTTTTTTTTATTTGGACCCCGGCTCATGGGGTCCAAGTCATTATGGATGAAATGAGACATTCACACAGACTACTGAGTCTGGTGGAGGAAAACAGACAGCATCGCTTTTCTCTCAAGGGGAGCAAATGACAGGCCTTTATTGGGTTTCCCTGTCCATTACAAGATGGTCCTCATTTACCATGCACAGATTCGCTGTAGGTGGTCACCTCTTACAGAAGACAAAGGAGTCAATGCTGCTAATCACATCACAGAAGAGGGATATTTGTAAATGAAAAGGCAAAAGTAGTTGGACCTGTTACACTCATCCTAGAAGGTTTGGCATGGATTTTAGGAAGTTGCTTTGCAGTAAATGTCCTCAATTTAGGGTGAAAGAATTTTAGCAAAAGCACGACTCACAGTGGCCTAGGTACATTGCAGACCTGATTCCCCATGGGAGAACCTATCCATGGGCGTGGGTCCTGT
Source organism: Tonatia bakeri (assembly GCA_004024845.1). Lineage (NCBI taxonomy): Eukaryota > Metazoa > Chordata > Mammalia > Chiroptera > Phyllostomidae > Tonatia > Tonatia bakeri. The sequence continues at coordinate 180,273 of PVIA01000790.1, forward strand.
GCATCTCCCAGTGGGAGCTGGCCCCATACCATGCAGAGCAGTCTCCTACAGTTTTTCCTTCATCAATAATTCTTAAAAACTGAAAGAGATGTTTCTAAATGAATAACAACCAAACACAGGAACCTGCTCAGAGAAGACAACAGAAGGAAGATAGTTCAAAATAAATATTTCCCTCGTTCTTTTGTTTTCCCTGTTATGTTTACATTCTCCTATGATTTTATAAATACACCCATGTAAATACATAGATATACATATTATTTATATGTGTGCATGTATGTATATGTGTGTGTATGTATATACACACACACATACACATTGATTCTAAGTATCTATCTTTCTCCCTATCTTCACACAGACACTATGGTACATCATGGCAATTCACCCTATTCTCTGTTGACCAAAACCAAAAGCATATTCATTCAAGTTTTAATTTTACTTTAAATTTATTCAATTGGACTATGTGGCTTCATATAACAGGGTGGGATAATGACAACTGACTTCTGAAACTAAAATTTTCTTGACTGTATTTTGCCTGTGGTTCCACTGCCTTACTGTAAGCATTACCTTGGATATTCCACATGAATATTTTTTAGACCCTTGCTCAGTTTTCTGCTTTCCCTTAGAGCTTTCTAATATCAAAAACAAGTCATATTCTATTAAAGCATACACAGTGCACTATAGTCATTTTCAGAAGTGCATCATTTTATTGCCCTCTTGAAGTAAAGTGAAAGGCTATATTTTCTATCAGGTGCCACTAGTGAAATTGCCATTTAAAAAATAATCACAAATTTATACCACACCCCAGAGAATCTGTCTAAATACATAGGTAGTAAAACCTTAACATTGAAAATGCTTTTAAAGTCACAGTCCTAGTTTCACAATCTTGAATTACTATTGACTTTCCTTAGTGTTTTCTGATAGTCAATTCCAATGGGACTTATAAAGGTTTTGCGACAAATTTCTTAGATTAGTTCTAAAGAGTGCCTTCTGCTTATAGGTAAGCAAAAGTAATTTCTGAAATCTGGCTTTAGAGAATGTTGTTCTCAAATTTACCCCATCCAACTTCTTTCCCCTGATGCATTTCACTTTCTAGTTTATCTGTCTTTAACCATTATAGAACCAGAAATTCTGGATGAAGTAGAAACAAACATGACTGAACTGGAAGGGAAAGAGTAAAGGTGCACTTTTACTATTGCTTAATAGTGTAGAGTAACCATAAAAAGTTAAAGCATATGACCCAAACTATACTTTACGATAAACCGATAGCTTTAGAACTAATGCAAACAATGTATTGATATCAATTAATTTCATTTAATGCATTAATTTCAATTCCAAACTACTACCTGCAATTCTTTTTAAAAATGTGTTATTTATTTATTTTTAGACAGAGGGAAAGGGAGGGAGCAAGAGAGGGAGAGAAACATCAATGTGTAGTTGCCTCCTGTGCTTCCCCCACCAGGGACCTGGCTTGCAACCTGGGCATGTGCCCTGACTGGGAACCAAACCAGTGATGCTTTGTTTTGCAAGTTGATGCTTAATCCACTGAGCCATACCAGCCAGTGGAATTATGGGCCTTTTAAAAGGCCTATAATTCTTAAAGCCTTTTAAAAAGGACTCACGGACCAATAAGTGTGGTGATTGCTAAGGAGAGAGGGTTCTACAGGTATTAAATGGTAATGGAAAAACATACAACAAAGATTAAATTAAAAAAAAATATATATAGTCCCATATTCATTGACTATAAAATTGAAAAGCTAGAAGTGTTTGCAATGGTAATCTAGACATATTGATTGATTGATTGATTTGATAATAAATCATCTGTATATTGTATTGCATGTTCACCGCCTCAAGTCAAGTCTCCTTCCATCATAATTTATCCCTCTGTTATGGGCTCTTACCTTCCTCTACTCCCCTTTCCCTCTGATAATCACATACTATTGTCTCTCTATGAGTTTTTTTTTGTTTTTGTTTTGTTTGCTTAATCCTCTCACCTTTTTATGTCAGTCCTCCTGCTCCTCCCCATCTAACAGCTGTTAGTCTGTTCTCTGTATGTATGTGCATATGTACTTTTATTGATTTAAGTATGCTAAATATAAAGTCAACATTGGAATTATATTTCTGACATCAAGACACACATACATACATATGAATGAATCAAAAGAGAAGCTAAGAAATGTGAAAATATTGGGCAATGGGTATAAACATCCAATTTATTAACAAGTTTCAAGGATCTAATATACAGGATAGTGAGTGTAGCTAATAATACCATATTATATATTTGAGAGTTCCTAAGAGAGTATTTTAAAGAAAAACAGTAATGATATGATGTGATGGAGATGTTAGCTGATTCTATGGTGATAATTATTTTGCAATATATAAATTTACCAAGTCAATATTTTATATACTTCAAACTTACATAATTTTATATGTCAATTATAAGTTAATAAACCTGGGAGAACAAAGAGAAACAAACAAATAAAAAACACAATATACATTCTTTGGCTAGTGTTTTTGATAAACAATTGTCATTTATTTAATATTTATCAAACTTGTATTTACCAGTTACATGTAGGACACATAAAAGAAAGCATTCTCATGCTAATAAAAGAATAAAAAAATAAACATTTTACATATAATGATGTATAAAGTTTCATAAAGATTAAAATTTAGGGAAGTTGAAATAGGTGAGCAGAAACACGATTATGCTATTTGCTTTGACTTCCCTTTCCTATGACTTTCACATCTTGTAATAAACTGATTTAGTATACCTCCTCTAGTGTCATTGTCATTTGTTTAAGAGTACCTTAAATTCTAATATTTCCATTAACAGAACTACCTTACTAATTATGAGCCATTGAAATAAGATACATGGGCCCTGGCTGGTGTAGCTCAGTGGATTGAGTGCAGGCTGTGAACCAAAGGGTCGCTGGTTTGATTCCCAGTCAGGGCATATGCCTGGGTTGTGGGCCAGGTCCCCAGTGGGGGCCTTGTGAGAGACAACCACACATTGATGTTTCCCTCTCTTTCTCCTTCCCTTCCCCACTCTGTAAAAATGAAGAAATAAAATATAAAAAAATAAATAAGATACATGGGATAAATAGGTAAAGAAAACAACCAGTATATGTTCACATATATGCAAATATCACTTTTTGGGCAAGAAGGAAAGTTAGAAAAATTAATCAAGATTAAAGTGAATGTATGATTTTAAAAATAATTGATATCCTGTTTTCTAGATGTGCTTGAAACATGAATGCTTTAACATGATCACAATAAAAGACAGTTTTGCTTCTCTATACTTAGAAAGTTAATAAGCATGGTCTTATTTAAAAAACTATATTATATATACGAATTTTGTTCAATTTTAAATGTATTTATCATGTTTTATATCTATTCAATTTTAATTTAAAATGTATTTTCATTATTACTTAAAGATATATCATGTGATATTATTTTATAAACAATTTGAACTAATCCTACCACCATTTGCTATTTAACAAATGATTAAATTGTACTTTCTGATAATTAGCATGAAGGTGTCACATTTTTTGAAAGCTTGATTCTTAGATTTGTGTGACAAAGAAAACATTGCAAATGTCACCCATTTCTATTTGGCTACTAAAGTTTGTAAGATGTAAGGAGTTATAGGGTAATTTATTGCAGAGTAACAGAGAGAGGAAAAGGCAGTAAGTGAGAGAATGATTCAACTGTAAGCTCACATTCAAGCCACAACTTCCAGGAGCAATTCTCAATTGAAAAGGACTTAATGTATTATCAGTACTAGATGCTGAGCTTCTCCACTGAAAACAAACATGACAAGCAGTGATCAATACTGATCATTTCAAATAGAGTTTTCTTTATGCTGAGTTTTAGATGAATCAGGAATCTTTTTTCACATTCTTCCAGTACTTTGTAAGGATTCTATACAGATATAGGTGTGTAAATACACACATAATTGTGAAAGAATACCATCCTGGCCGTCCCACAGTATTCATCTTGGCTGCAGATGTTCATTAAAACACACGTAATGCAGAGAATTCTACCATGATTCTGTGGGGATATAGAGAACATGGCCACTCCCTCTAGTGGGGAGCTCACCATGTTCAAAACTTACTCCTCTGGCATGTTTTTATTGAGAAAGCCAACTCAGTTTGTGGATTCACAGTCTGGCAGAAAGTATCAAAGGAAACAGGTAACTTACAAAGATGCTAACAGAATTCCTGCTGTGATTCTGGGCAGAGATTGGAGTTTTATCATATGAAAGGACTACAAGTTCCAAAGGTTTCCTGTCTGTGCCTTTAAATTCCAAGTTAATAACATCCTCCAGCAAACAGATCTCACAGGATCTTGCATATTCTATGTCCCAGGCCTGATTACCCTGGGGGTCTGCCATCTCCGGTCTGAGCTGCCCCTTTGGCTTTTTGCTTAGCCCTGAGAAGGGCATGAGACAGAGGCAGCCAGGAGACTTGGGTTTCTCACATCTAAGTACAAAGACTCAGGCTTAAGGGGGGCAGGGGTTGATGCCGATCACCCCTGCATTTCCACAGCCCTTCATTTCCACAGCCCCATGAGTCTCATTCCAGAGGCCTTTATGTGATCAGTATCTGTCTTAGGTCCATTCTCTATCTTAGAGAATTGTTACCCGTCATTGGTTAACTGATCAAGCATTAAAGGCCAGGCACAGAACAGGTAGCATTCATGCCAGAGGAGTAAGTTTTGTCTCCTTAGTGGCATCTGATCTGAAGGTCTCTCACTCAGCCTAAATCACAGGGGGTCATAGCTTCCTGAGACCAGGCAGGGTGGCCCCTAACACATAATTACATAAACTAAGAGTGATTATTTAATCATATTAGTCAATGTTTGTCGTGCATCATTTATTGTTTGTAATGTGATCACCTTGAATCTCCTTCAAATTAAGATATTAGCCAGGAAATAGCACAGAACACCTATATCTTAATTTTTTTAAAGTTTAAATGTCTGGCATTCTTTAGCTCCCACCTGTGCAATATATTATCACATGAATGTAGAATTTACCAGTGCTTTTACTAGCCTACTTCATTAATTTTCATGTGACAATGTCTTACTTGTCTTCTCATCAAATTCCTGGAAAAACATATTATTGGAAACAAAGCCAGAAACAAACAAAATTGTTAGAGAAAATATCTCTAAGCAGCAAGGAAAAATGATCATCACACTCCCCCAATAGGAGAACCATAAAACTATTACCTATTTACCTGCAGGTTAGAGTCTGTTACTTTGAATTATTGTAATATTAAACATGCTGAATTGACATATTTAGTTATCACACTAGTTCAGGCAACTTTTAGTCCCTTCCATTTAAAAAGCACAGTGAGCAAAATAGATAATAAAATTTACTGAACAGGTAGACATTAAATGGAGTCGCAATAAAAGCATATGGCACATAATTTATAAACCACCTGGGGCATTTAGTATCAGTCAAAAGAATTCACATATCTCTATATTTCCTGAAGGCATTATGACAAGTGAAGTTTGTTAAGATTATGAAAAGTCTTTATTAAAGAGCAGTAATGATGAATTAGTCTATTTAAAGAAGGCAATACAACTTTCACTGATTTCTAAAAATATGTGCATAATGTCATTTAATTAAAACAGTGTTCATAGAGATAAGTTCTGTATACTAGAAACTTAACAAATTAGATTGACACAAATGTAGATAATACCAGAAAGGTAAAATAGAAGCTAATACAAAATAAAGTAAAATGCATTACTTTTCTATTTTATAATCAGTCATTTAAAAAGCATAGAAATTCTGACTCATTTAAAAATTATGTCTTTTATTATTTGCACAGAAATTTCAATCCTTGAATCAATTGCATGCCTTGATTTGACTCTTATATAATAAAGGTTCTAAATTTTATTGAAGTTGTTTTCAATTACTATTTGAACTAATGAAGAAAAAGCTAAATGTTAGGTAATAAAGACCCATAACTGGGTATTTACATGTGTTATTACTAATGTTATTACTAGAATAAGGGAGAACTCTTACAGAAACCATAGATATCTCTGGCTATATTTTGACTTTGAGCAGTCAAGATAGAGTAAGAAAAATATTTGTTCATTAATCACTTATTCCCTATCAGTGACCAAGTTTTGTCAAATTGAACACATAATAAAGGCTACATATTTAAAACAACTTAATTCATACAATTGTACTTCTTTTTGGTTTTGCTATTCTTATAGTATACTATTTGGGTAGTGCTTAATTTCTCTGCCAAAATTACATGCTGAGTTTCAGCACAAATATTATGAAAAAAATCTCATACTGACAGATGATAAGTAAAGGTTCATTAAATGAAGAGATGTCAATCTGTTACATAATATCAATCACTTATGTTTTATTTTTAGAAAGAAGGAGTTTGGTTAGAAAGTCTATTTCTTCTTTTAATGTAATATATTGGAATTCTTTCTAGTGTTTTTGGTTGCAAATAGTATAAAGTCCTACAGCCACCTCTTGAATTTCAGGTCTCTCAGTGGTATATTTCATGCAATAGAATTAGGTTGGCTTTTTAAATTTTTGTCTTTATGTCTTTCAACAACAACATTAATAGTGGTTTGTAGCTTAGGTACTGATTTACTGGTATAAGAGGATAAATTAGATGTTTCTACTAATGAAAAAACAGACCCATAGTATAATTCGTCTTCAAAATGACTAAATATATCATAGGTCTCTTAAATAGTTTTTGGTTCTTTTTGGTGACATAGATTTTTAGTGCTTTTATTACCACTTTTACTGAAATGGGAGAGAATTGCATGTCTTTATATAAATCTTCCACAGTTAAGTTTCAGAGACTGAGAGAAAGAGGTGAAATTTACTCATTTTTTATGGCAGCATTTAATATAGTTTTTTGCATTCAGTAGGCCCTTAGGAAATAACGAACTAATGAAGGTATTAATGAATAATTAAAGAATTAGAAAAAAATTTTTTGATATTATTTTCTTTGAATTTCATACTTTATATAGAAATTGAATGTAGACAAAATGTTTAGAAATATCAAATTTAACATGTACATTTTATCCAGTTTGTTATTACAAACTGCAGAGCAACCTGGTATACATACTAGTGCAACATGTTCACATTTTCTTCACATGAGGTTTTGCTTTTTATTATTTTAATCGATCATATTAAACTTAAATTAAGAAGAAACATGAGAATGTATATTTGCTTTATTTTAAGTTAACCTACATATCTCATCGTCCTTTTTGAGTACATAATTCTATGTTTTTATTTAAATATGATTAATATTCATATTTAATGAATACTAACTGCTTTTATGTACTGTTATACCAAATACATGAAATTCAATTATATTAAATATTTGTAGAATATTTGTTATATAAAACTCACCAGGTGATTGAAATACATGATTTAGCCCTTGTGTTAATGTATGTAATTTGTTTTAATGCATGAAATTTGCAAGGATGAAAATATTTCTAAATAGTACCAGAAGCTACAAGATGATTACACTTAGTAGAAATTTTGTTTTATATATTTTACAAAACAATTGTTTTAATGAAATTTAAAAAAACCTAATTTGCCATATTTACAAACCCTAGCTGTACTAGTTCAACAATATAATGTGGATAATAAAAATTAAAAATTAAATTTGTTGATGGATCCTGTGGCTTTCCAAGAATAAGCCTGTATTGGATCCTTGATACAAACTGAAAAGACAAGATATGATCCAAGGTGGCAGAGGAGTAACTGAAAGCTACACTAACCTCTCCTACTAGGACAATTCTGGAATTAATTAAATTGTAGGGTAATCATACAGAATAACCAACTGAACACTAGTTGGAGGAAAGGATTATAACCAAGAACAAACAGAAGAAACAACTTCACCACACCATGACTGGTAGGCAGTGCAGAGGAGGCACAAGAGGGCTGGCTAGGCTCCCACTGAGGTTAGTGGAAGTCCTGGATGGATATTTCAGTGGCCAGGAATTCCCCCTGAGAACTGTAAGCTCTGAACCCCAAGCTGGGTTCCCCAAAATACAACACCAGAATGAGAAAGGAACCCAGATAACATCCAGCTGTGATATGCAGCAGGGTTTCTGTCTGCCAGGGAGAGACAGCTAGAGACTCAGAGAGTCTCTTACAATGCCAACACACAAAATTTCACTTGTAGTCACTGACCCTAGCTTCTGGCACAGTGAGGGCAAAGTGGACTAGTGACACATGAATCGAGTCTGAGTTTGGTGGCTCTGGGAGGAGACCTAAAGGAATAGCTACCTTGTGCTGAGCCATTCCCCATACTGCACAAGCCATCATTCTTAGGCAAAATACTCCCTTCCAAGTGGCATCTGCCTGATGGGGAGTAATAGTGCCACTGACAGAAATTACTCTGCCCTACCCTGTGGTGCTTGAGTCCAACTGCTGTTACACCTTGATTAGATCATTAACTGACCAGTTTAATGGTTGATTACTTTATCATCTAAGGCTGAAAATACAAAGAAACAGCCAAAATGGGAAGGCAAAGTAACAGATCTAAAATGAAAGAACAACAGAAGTCTCTAGAAGAACTAGATGAAATGGAAACAAGCAATTTATCAGATAGAGAACTTAGAGTAATGATTACAAGGATACTCAACAGCATGAAAAACAGCATTGAAGCCATTAAACAAAGGACTGGTTTGAAATAAAGAATGTAATACCTGAGATAAATAACACACTAAAAGGAATAAACAGTAGGTTAGATGAAGCAGAGTATAGATTCAGTGTTTTGGAAGAGAAAGTAGAAAAAAACACCCAGGCAAAGCAGCAAAAAGAAAAAAGAATTTTAAAAAAGTGAGAAGAGCTTAAGAAACATTTGGATAACATGAAGTGTAACGATGTCCACATCATGGGAATACCAGAAAGAGAAGAGAGTGAGCGAGGTATCAAGAACCTGTTTGAGGAAATACTGACACAAATCTTTCCTAATGTAGTGAAGGCAAAAATCACACAAGTTCAGGAAGCTTAGAGAATCCCAAACAAGTTGGACACAAAGAGGTGTATGCCAAGACATGTAAAAATTAAAATGACAAGGCTTAAAAACAAGGAGAGAACCTTAAAAGTCACAGGAGAAAAGCAGAGAGTTACCTACAAGGAAGCACCAATTAGAGAAGCATCTGATTATACAACAGAAACATTTCAGGCCAGAAAGAGTGGAATGAAATATCCAAGGTGATGAAAAACAAGGACCTACAACCAAGGTTTCTTTTCCCAGAAAGGCTATTATTTAAAATTGGAGGAGAAATAAGGAGTTTTCCAGACAAGAAAAAGTTAAAGGACTTTGTTAACACCAAAACGGTACTACAACAATTGTTAAAGAGCTTACTTGAAGAAGGTGAAGAAGGAAAGAAAAAAAATGGAGGAAAATAGTTTAACAAAATCACACCACATATGCATCTATCAATAGTGACCTAAAAGTTAATGGCTTAAATACTCTGATAAAAAGACATAAGGTAGCTTAGTGGATAAGAAAACAAGTCCCATATATACGCTGTCTATAACAGACTCATCTCATCAAAAGATACACACAGACTAAAAGTAAAGGGTTGAAAAAAGATATCTCATGTAAATGAAAAAGAAAAAAAGCAGGTGTAGAAGTACTTATATCTGACAAAATAGATTTTAAAACCAAAACAATAGTAAGAGACAAAGAAGGACACAACATAGTGATAAAGGGAATAATCCAGGAAGAGGATATACATATAGGACCACATAAATATGTAAAGAAAATTTTGATGGACATAAAGGGAGAGATCAACAAAAATACAGTCATAGTAGGAAATTTTAATAGCCCTTTGACTTCAATGGAAATATCTTCCAGTGAGAAAAACAACAAGAAGACTGCAGAATTAAATAACATATTAGGTCAAATTGACATCTTCAGAGCATTTTACCCCAAATCAGTGAATATACACACTTTTCAAGTGCACATAGGATGTCCACTAGGACATTTCAAGTGCATATGTTAGGACACGAAACAAATCTCAATAAATCTAAGAAGATTGAAATTATATCAAGCATCATCTCTGACCCCAATGCTATGAAACTAAAAATCAGTCCCAAGAAGAACACTGAGAAATACACAAAGATATGGAAGCTAAATAATGTTATTAAACAATGAATAGGTCAACAATGAAGTCAAGGAAGAAATCAAAAGGTACCATGAAATAAACAAATATCAGGATACAACAATCCAAAATCTATGGGACACTGAGAAAGCAATCCTAAAGGGAACTTTATAGCATTACAGACCTGTCTCAAAAAAAAAAAAAAAAAAAAAAAAAAAAAAAAAAAAAAAAAAAAAAAAAAAAAAAAAAAAAAAAAAAAAAAAAAAAAAAAAAAAAAGAAAGAAAAGAAAAAGTTCAAACAAATGGTCTAACATCACACTTAAAGGTACTTGAAAAAGAGTAACAAACAAAGCTCAAAGAGAGTAGAAGGAAGGATATACTAAAGATCAGAGCAGAAATTAATGAAATAGAATAAAAAAAAGATACAAAAAGTCAATGAACCCTACAGCTTGTTCTTTGAAAAGACAAAAATAGTTAACAAACCTTTAACCAGACCCATCAAGAAAAAAAAAGGGACCAAATAAATAAAGTCAGAAATGAGAGAGAAGAAATAACAACTGACACCAAGAAATACAGAAGATTATAAAAAAAAATTATGAACAACTATATGACAACAAACTGGACAACCTGGACAAAATGGATAAATTCTTAGAAACCTATAACCTTCCAAAACTAAATCAGGAAGAATAAGAGGATCTGAATAGACAGATTACACCTAATGAATGTAAAGCAGTAAACAAAAACTCCCAGCAAATCAAAACTCTGGAGCAAACGACTTCATAGATGAATTTTACCAAACATCCCAACAAGAACTAACACCTCTCCTTCTCAAACTATTTCAAAATATTCAAAAGAAAAGAAGACTCCCAAACTCATTTTACAAAGCCAGCATAGCCTAACTCCAAAACTAGATAAAGACACTGCAAAGAAAGACAATAATAGGCCAATATCCTTAGTAAATATAGATGCTAAAATCCTCAACAAAATATTAGCAATCAGAATACAGCAATGAATCAAAAAGGTCATATACCATGGATCAAGTGGGATTTATTCCAAGAATTCAAGTTAGGTACATTTGCAATTAATAAATGTGATTTTACCACATAAACAAAATGAAGGAAAAAACACATGATCATATCAATAGATGCAGGAAAATCTTTTGATAAAACCCAGCATCCATTCATGATCAAAACTCTCAGCAAAATGTGAATAGACAGAACAGAGCTAAACATTACAAAGGCCATATATAATAATCATACTACCGGCATCATACACATGGACAAAAACTACAAGTGTTCCCTTTAAGATTGGGAACAAGAAAAGGATGTCCACTTTCACTTCTCATTCAAAATAGTACTGGAGTCCTAGGCACAGCAGTCAGACAAGAAGAAATAAAAGACATCCAAATTGGAAAGGAAGAAATAAAACTATCTTTATTTGCAAGTGATATTATACGATTCATAAAAAAACCCAAAGAGGCCACCAAGAATGTACTAGAACTGATAAATGGGTTCAGCAAAGAAGCAGCATACAAAATTAATATCCAGAAAGAAGTTGCATTTTTATATGCCAATAATGAACTAACAGAAAGGAAATTAAGAAACCAAGCCCATTCACAAGACCTTCGAAAGTAATGAAATACCTAGAAATAAACCTAATCAAGGATGTAAAAGACCTGTACTAAGGAAATTATAGGACACTGAAGGACTGAAGAAGATATAAATAAATGGAAGCACATACTATGTTCATGGATAGGAAAAATTAACATCATTAAAATATCTAAGAAATCTAAAATATCAAAGAAATCTATAGATTTAACACAATTCCTATCAAGATTCAAATGACCTATTGCATGGAACTAGAACAAATACTTCAAAAATTTACACAGAACCATGGAAGTCCCATATAGCAATAGCAGTCCTGAGAAAGAAGAATAAAGTTAGAGGAATCATGCTACTTAACATGAAACTATACTATAAGCCTATGTAATCAAAACAGCATGGTACTGGCATAAAAACAGACACGTAGATCTATGGAACCAAATACAGAGCCCAGAAATAAACCCATACCTTTATAGTCAATTAATATTGAATACAGGAAGCAACCACATACAATGGGCTAAAGATAGTTTATTCAACAAATGGTGTTGGGAAAACTGGACAGAGATACATGCATAAAAAGGAAACTAGACACTTTCTTACACCACACACAACAATAAATTCAAAATGAACCGAAGACTTCAATGTTAGACCTAAAACCTAAAAAATCACAAAAGAAAACTTAGGTGGCAAAATCTTAGATGTTGCTCATAGAAATGCTTTATTGGATATATCTCCCCAGGCAAGGGGACAAGGGAAACAAAACAAAAAATAAACAAATGGGACTACATGAAACTAAAAAGTTTTTGCACAGCAAGTGAAATCATCAACAAAATAAAAAGGCAACACACAGAATGGGAGAACATATTTACAGATATATTTGATAAGAGGCTAATTTCCAAAATGTATAAAATACTTACAAAACTTAACACTAAAAAAATTTAAAAAATGGACAAAGGACCCGAATAGACACTTCTCCAAAGAAGACATACAGAAGACCAATAGACATATGAAAAGATGTACAATGTCACTGATCATAAGAGAAAAGCAAATTAAAACCACAGTGCCATATCATCTTATACCTGTCAGAATAGCTACCAATAAATCAAAAAAATGAGTGCTGGTAAGCATGTGGAGAAAGGAGAACATTTTTTCACTGTTGGCAGATGTAGACTATTGAGACCACTGTAGAAAGCTGTATGGAGATACCTTAAAAAACTAAAAATGGATCTGACTTTTGAACCAGTGATCCCACTCCTGGGAATATATCCAGAGGAACCCAAAACACTAATTTGAAAGAACATAAGCACCCCTATGTTCTTTGTAGCATTATTTACAATTGCCAAGACATGGAAACAGTTAAATTGTCCATCAGTAAATGAGTGGATAAAACAACTATGGGACATTTATACAATGGGATTCTACTTGGCCAGAAAGAAGAAGAAAATTTTACCCTTTGCAACAGCATGAATGGACCTGGAGAACACTATGCTAAGTGAAATAAGCCAGGCAGTGAAAGACAAATACCACATGATTTCACTCATTTGTGGAATCTAATGAACAAACTGAACTAACAAGCAAAACAGAGACAGGCTCATAGATGGAGAGCCGATGACAGCTAGTGAGGGTGGGTTGTTGTCAGGGGGTGGAGGGATTAAACAAAAAGAAATAGAACTCATGGACATGGGCAACAAATGTGGTCATGCTGGGGGGAGTGGAATATAAGGTGACTAAATTGTAATGGAAAGATACGATAAAGGTTAAATAACGATAAGTAAAAGCAAAAATGAACCAGCAAAGGAAAAATGTAAGGAGGGCAGGTTTACTGGTATTTAGCATTTGGCCTTGTGTAACTACAATTAAAATATAAATGAGGAGAACCTTATCCTGCAGAGTCCTCCTGGTGTCAGGTGAAATGAACTGGTCTGGGCACAATCTGTCTGGTGGGGAAAGGGGCTGGTGATTCTCTTTAGTGGAGAATGCCTCAAGGCCTTCTTTCAAACAGCTTTTATTGGGAATGGTATGTGTAGGAGTATACAGCATACACACACAGTTCATTGATCAATGTCAAAAGGCTATAGTTACAGGAAGCAGATATTATTTACAGATAACAGTTGAAGGAACACAGAAATTTGCCTCAGGTCAGGGTTTTCTAGACATGCTGACGCCAGATGATGATAAGGCGTGGTTCAAGAGTTTAAGAGTTCACTCCCTGATGCTTTGAACCTAAACATCTGGTTTATCCGTACAGGGCTATGCAAAGTGAGTTTCAAATGATACAATGCACTCTTCAGGCCTGACTTCCTGTGGGAACCCTTGGTGCTAGCATATAAGGTCATGCCTGCTTCTTGCATTCCTGGCTCTCTGGTCAAGTCTTAAAGGCTCCTTTCAAAGCCTAGCTTGTGTGAAGCTACAGTCTCTGATACCACACAAAGTGGTTCCCAACAAATAAATATAAAGCTATGTAACTTAAAAAACTGAAAAGACAAAAAGTAACCCAGTGGACTTAGCTATAACATAAATCCTATGTTTTTGCTGTTGACTTACACCCAGCTCCCAACCTTCCAGTTCCATAATGCTGGGGTAGACTATCTTGGATAGAAAAGATTTTCCTTATTCTTAGATACACCATACATATAACAATTCCTGGAGCAAGGTATTTATTACATGGAAAAATAATTGTCCCTAAAGTACTCATCTGATTCTTTAAAAATTATGGTAAGTTCTTCACATATATAAACTTCTAAATCACGCTACTATCCAAATTTATTCCCACCTGCATTTTCTAGATGAAGAAATCTGCACAGTAAGTTTCAGAGAAACTGAAAAAGAAAAAAAACCTCTCAAGTTATTCTTGAGAGCAATATGATACTTTCATATTCAATTAGCTTTCTAGTCTTTTTGAAGTTATCACCTAAATATCTTTCCTATATCTTTCCTTCTCTCATTTACAATGCTACTGACTTATCTCAGTCTAGAATACTTTGGATAGTGTTCTATAAGTGTATTTCCTTAAATATTAATGACTATTATTTAACAAAAATACAATTACTTTTAAAAATGTTTTGAAAATTTATATTTAGAAAAAGTTAAATTTCTCCATGGGAGAGTTTCTGTGAACTCCAACACCTATTTTTAATTACTGAGAAAGACATGAGATGCAAATGCTTGTCCAGAGAATAAATGATACTCTGGAAAATGGGTTATGCATATAGGGAAAGACTAAAATCTTAATAAATGGTTGTGCAATGGTTGTCCTAATCAAAGCAGTTAATTATGAGTGCTTAGTTTAAATTGGTCATAGTTGGAACACAGGGGGAGATACAATTCAAAGTTGATTAAAAGAAATCATAGCTTATTGCTGATGATAATAAAGGAGAGTCAGAGAGTAGCATTGTTACAGGGTGCAGCCAAGAGGGGGGACCCCAAACAGGGATTTGGGATGGGGTCCAGAACTCAAGGTGTTCAGAAAACATTAGGATGTCCTCACTGCCCCTGCCCCAGGTGTGAGTTGGGGGAAGGGACAAATGGAGCAGGCCCATTAAGAGCTGTTTTGCATAACAACAGCCTTGCAGCTAACCTCTGGTGTGATCATTTAACCTTTGACTGGTTACATAGATATGTTAAATAGCTGTGGCCATGCTCTGAGCCAGGGGAATGGAAGTAACTTCCCCACCAATCCATAACTGGGGGGCAGGTCCCCGGAGTTACAGCATCTGTATGGGAGCTTGGAGATGATTGGCTCCATGACATGGGGCAACACTTTCCCAGACCCACTGTGGTGGCCAGAAAGGCTGGAAAGAATGGGAGATTGAGGGCAGGTGTGGCCGAGCATAGGAGGAGTCAGAAATGGGGCTGCAGAGGAAGATTGGCAAGGGGATTTAAACCCAGACAGGGCAGCTTTGGGAGAACCACAGGGCTTTGGCAGAGTAGAGACTCCCATAGCCCTGTGAGAGAGATTCACCATGCGGATTTAGCAGAAAATCACCACTTGGCTTTGGCAGAGTGGTGACCCCCCTCCCAGCAGCTTTGTGGGGAGAACCATGTGGTTTTGCCAGAGTGCAGACCCCTGCAGCTCTGGTAGGAGAGAGGACCACATGGCTTTGGGGTGCTCCTTTTGGCCATGCGGCCTGGGAAGTAAGAGGGACTTTGCCTGGAAGAAGGGCGAAAGAACTCTTACCAGTAGGCCATGAGAAGGTGCTGCATGGCTTTGGATTAATTGGAGATCCTGCCTGGACAGTGACACAGCTGATGGTGCCGGGAACTGAGGAAGGTCTCCCAGCTGACAAGGATTACTGGGAAGAACCAGGGTTGGCTGGAGCCAAGGACTTCTATTTCCTTTCCTGAGATATGGTACCCCAGACCGGGCAAAGGGGGAAGGAAGGACTGTATATGTTTGTGGGTGTTTTAAGGGACTTTAAGATTTTGATAAAGATGTTAGCTCACTACTTTAAGTTTATATAGCATTAAATAAACATTTTCTTTCCTTTTCATAAATCTCTGGCATTGAGAGACATCTTTCCTATAGATGGTGGACATAATGAGCCTGGGGCTTCCTTTCAGTAATAGTATATCGTCTCAGGCCCCCCCTTGTTTGTTCTGTAACAGCTTCAGAAAGAAGCATCTGGCAGTCATTCAGTAAAATAGGGAACACATAAGGGTGTGATGCTTGGCAAGAGAAACTGAAACCTTGATTTTAGACTCGTGTTTTGACTTCTTGTGAGACACCTAAAGACTAATCTGAGAAGGAGGGTCCTACCTGGCTATGATCACATGAGGTTATGATACTTTCGAAGTGGCCCTGCTCACACAGAGAGGAAACTTAGAGTGAGAAGATGAGAATCACAGTCAGTGAAAGGGAATCTAGAGGAAGCCAGTGCATAGGATACACTATGGCACAGTTTCTTTCTTCTTTTTCTTTTTAATACTAGAAGATACATTTATTGATTTAGAGAGAGGAAGAGGGGAAGGGAGGGGGAGAGAGAGTCAGAGAGACAAACAGAGAGACCGATAAATTAATATGAGAGAGAAATGTCAATCAGTTTCTCTCGTATGCACAGTAAGGGTGGAACCTGTGACCTAGGTATGTGTTCTCACCAGAAACGGAACTGGAAATCCTTTTTTGGTGCATGGGACAACACTTTAACTAATTAAGCACTCAATCAGGGCCACATTTTTTTTTTTGTTTTGTTTTAATCAATCACTGCAGCAATAACTAGAAAGTTTATTTGCCTAAAATTGAATGTATAATTATAAGGATGTAGAATTTAAACTAGATTTAATAATTTTAAGTGTTTCCTTGTCCTCTTTAAATAGACAAAAACTAAGTTCTAATAGAATGCTAATAATTATATAAAAGGTGGGCCATTGAAACTATAGTGTTATATCACTGTTATTTAAATTTTCATTGTCACATGTTCAGATATTTTAACTATATCACATACTATATGATTGTGGCCCAAAGTATTTCAGAACCAATTTTGATGTTGCCACTGCATTGGTTATATCATTTAGAAGCCCAAATACTGAGGAAAAGAAGTATATCAGTATTATATTCAATATTAAATATAACATACTCATTATGCATGTAAATTTTGGTCATTTTATTCTATCAAGAGCCAGTTTAAGACAGATTATAGGAAATATAGACAGAAAGCTCAGTAAAGTTGTTATTATAAACTTTTTCACCTTTATGAAAAGAAAATTGAATTATTAAATCTTCCCATGGCCTCAAATTAGATAATACACTATGCCTCAGGGAAGGGGAAAAAAAAAAAAACGGAATTAAAGTGATTTTTTTCTAAAGGAAACTCAAAGGAATTTGAAAGAGGCTAAAATTGTAACAAGACAGCAGTTCTCCCATATATCTATTTGTGTAATTTGCCTCAAATACGTTTTATCCCCCTTAATTGGGACTTAAAAGTGAAATCTTTTATAAACAGAAGTTTGCCTTGGCATTAAAATAAAATTCAGCTACGGGTTCTCAGCAGGTATTTTAGTGTGTTTCTGTAGAAGCATTTTATGAGTCAGAAGGCATAGTATAGTCATGCAAATAAGATTAAAAACAAAACTTTGCTTGCCTTGGCTTATTTGGCTTTTCTATAAGTTGGTTTTCTTTTATTTTTCCCCAAAGAAAATGACCATGAGTATGGAAATTGGACTGCGTTCATCATAAATCATCTACACAGTGCCAAAATTTGCAGTAAAAGTGAACATTTGGTCCATCATCCCAAATGTTTAAGTTCTTTTCTTAGACTTTATTTTTCAGTGCGGTTTTAAGTTTACAACAGAATTGAGAGGGAGGTACAGAGATTTCATATATAAACTACACCTTACACATACATAGCCTCCCCCATTATCAAAGTCACTCCCCAGAAAGGTACATTTGTTACCAAGGATGGACCTGTATTGACATATAATCATTCAAAGTCTATAGTTTACCTTAGGGTTCACTTTTGGTGGTTTTAAGGTATTTTTTTTTCATGGATCCTCTGTAATATTTCTTCTTCTGTGCTGAGGTCATATGCTTGATAACTTGTATTTTCTAATAAAATGTTTTCTTCAACCAGTCTATACTTACCCAACACATTTTTCAAGCAACTTATAGTAGAAGGCACCATGCAGAGATAAATCAGACTAAAGAATATTCCTATTTCTCACTGTGGATATGTAACATGTACATAAACAATGAAGGCAGCAGAGAGTCTGTTCAAAAGGCCCCACAGAGGAGTGTGTATCAGGAAGCTGTCAGGAGAGAGAGACGGTGTCCTTTGTTGGAGGGGAAAGTGAAGAGATTTTGTAAGGCCCATAAAGAGAAACTACAATTTGAGCTGAGTTTAGAAAAAAATAACTTACACAAGGAAAAATGGTAGGGGGTATGCCAAGCATTACAAACACAGTAAACACTCTAATTAAATACTGTTGTCACTCAATTCATGAAACTTCTAAAAAATCCTCAATGGTTTTTCCTATCAACTTTAAAGACTTTTAAGATTTATTGACAAAATTTCCCATAATCTACTCTCATAAAAATAAAGTATTCTCTTTACAACATGATTCTATTTTTTTACTTTCGATACTTATTATACTACTGAAGTTTTCACTTTATTGTAATAATATCTGAGTGTTTCCAAGTTGTAAGCCAGTGTCTGTATATGCAAAATATTGATCCAGTTTTTCTTCATCTGGAGCCATGTAATCCTATGTAGTCATCATCCACCATTGTCATTTATCTGGACTTAGGGTCAAACTGAAAATCCATTCACCATTCAAAGAATATGCAGAATATTCATATAATTAAGTCCTTATTCAGTCTACTTATCTCAGAAAGTATACCCACTTAACCAAAGAGCCTAGTTACCACAGCTCTAATGAATATGTATTTAAAAATAAACCTGAGGTCTCCAAAGTCGAGGCCAAAGGAGACAGTTCTTTCTCATGGAAGCACTCACCTGACACAAAAGCACTTGACTCATTCTGTAACACCAAAAAACAATAGGGGCAAATGTAATAATAGAGAAAAATTGTATTGCAACCTTGCTTTGTCTAATCAGTTTAGTTTTTCTTAACTCTGTTATGAAAATATTAACATTTGGGTCTAATTTAAATGGAACTAACTAAAGCAATAATGGCAGATGCCTTCACTTTGCACGTAGACTAATTTTTATCCAGAAAATAAAAATAATAATAATGACTATCTTAAGTAATTATTTAGATGATATGCACATTTGAATATTTACTTACTTTGATCATAGGCTTATTGAAGGAATATTCTTTGTAGTAACTTAAAAACATACTAGGGTTGACAAGTATTAAGTCCATTTTTTAATGGGTTCTGAACATAGATCTTTTATTTAACAAATAATTTCATGTTGCTTTTATAATTCATTTATTCAATACAATTATACACATTGAATAAAAATATGTAAATGTGGGCACTTATATAAATAGACTATATTAGCCCATTAATATAACAAGCCAAACAAATACAACAATTTGGGGTTGGTGAGATACTGCATAGGATGAAGGTAGAAGTTTAAAAAATGCTATTAAATTAAATCCAAAGAACCTGAGAACCATTCAAATTAACCTGGACCTAGGTTATCTAGTAAGGAATTTGTCTCGCTAGAGAACAAAGGATACATAAGAATTTGGAAGATTATATATATATATATATATTTATATGTAAATATATATATTTAGATCTAGATATATATATATAACTTCATGTATATTTATATATTATATATAGTATATATATAATGTTTTTTATGTTAGAAGTAATAGTCTCTCAAAAGTAACACCACAATTTCCATCTGCTGACCATTTAAACACTAAAAAAGCACAGTAATATAAATAGACCTTTGGTCATTTTAATTTATTTTTGTTATAGGGTGAAAAATAAGATTAATGAACTCAATATTTACTGAGAATCAACTTTATGATTCAGACACAAAATTAAAACTCATCACTATTAAGATTCTGAGAACCCAGTGGGGTAGATTATACATGTTCATATAATTGCAGGCGATTTTGACATTTTTCAGGCAAAGTCTCAAGACTTTGGTTTAACAAATTCTTTAATAAAGAAATGCTGGCTCAAGGCTTATTCCAACACATATGTCTGAAATAAGAGATATGTTTTCTAGATATGGCTCCAGGCTAATATTGAAAATGTGATCCAGCCTTTCTCGGGCTTCCTAAACTTTCAGTGGCTCTCCAATGTCAAAACCACTTTTATAAAAACACTAAGACAAGATCATCTGCCTGTTTCACTCTCATTCTCTCATGAGCATATAGTGCATTTTTTAGAGGCTATGTCATATATAAATAGGAGTACGTAAAGGTAAGTTTACTGTTGTGAGTACATGAAATACAGAGTTTATTCTTGTATTATTATTTGTTAATCAATGTATTATATATTTGTATTACAACTGTAAACCTACTTTGCCCACACCTGCATATCTATATATTATTTATAGACATATATGATATAATAGAAGTACTGAAACATATATGTTTGCACATATGTTAATAGCTGCCCTATCCACATCAGTCAAAAGTTTATGACCCATTGGGCATCAGCAGATGAATGGACAAATTGTTGTATATCATTTAATCATAAAAGGGAGTGAAGTACTAATATATACTGCAAACATGGATGAACCTTGAACACATTATGCTAAAAGAATCTAGTCATAGAAGGTCATATACCATATGATTCCATTTATATCAGATATTCCAAATTGGTTAATCCATAGACAAAGAATGCATATTTGTGTATGGCAAGGACTCACAATAAGAAGAAATAAGTCACATGGCTTAGTGTGTATGTTGGGTTTACTTTCAAGGTGATGAAAATGTTTTGGAACTAGTTGGAGAAGGTGGTTTTTCAACATTCTGAATGTACTAAATATTAATAAATTGTTTGCTTTATAATTGTTAATTTTATGTTATGCCACTTTCACCTCAATTTAAAAAATGTTGATTTTTTTTTTCTTAAAGCACAAAGGAAACTAGTTATTTTGCTGCAATACTATTCAGGGGAATCGTTTCCAAGCCATAGTTCTATCAGCGATTTCATTTCCTGAGAGGTGGTTAGAAAAGCTGAATGTTAAGCTCTTCTACAGACCAACTGAATCAGTCTGAATTTTGAGAAGACCCTCAGGCGCATCATGTGTAACTAAACATTTGAGAAGCATTGCCATTTGGCATTGCTGCTAGAATTGACATGTGAACCACATCACCTTGCAATCTCATTTCATTCAGATATTTTAATACATATGATATTGCTTGCATATAAAAAATAATGGAAGTTGATTGTAGCAGTGTTTCCAAACTTGTTAAATCCTAAGAAACACAAAAATTTAGTTGACATCTTGGTGAATAGAACATCTACCTGGAAGTTCTTTAGAAAATTGTGCAAGTTAAAAAAAAATTATATCAAAGCATAGAAAATAAAGCTTATCTAAACTTTTAATTACAAGCCACTAAAACAATGTTTTAATTTAAAGAAAGACATCAGTGTTTTCCCTTGAATTCTTATGGTTTAAAAACATTTATTCTGTTCTACTTTTAGAAATATATAGATGGAATGGTTTGTGAAGCACCAATCTAGATAATCACCTACCCTACCCCAACTCTTAAAGTAATACAGCAAATTATATAGCTTAAAACATGTATCTATATTTATTTTAAGTTTTTCAACTGATGTGAATCAAGTAGAGTAGACATTATTGGAGGTAAATCCAACTCTGTCAAGTTATACAGTCAACCAGTTATTTGAAACATGGGTTTCATACTATTACTTTGCACAAAGTTTTCCTGAGCTTTTTAGTTGCCCTGAAAAATCTACATATTAGTGGAATATCTTGGAACTTGGTATTTTATAGACATTAGAGGAGGCAAATCTTGTTTTTCTCTATATGAAGAAGAGAGAAGCAAAGCTTAGCTTTAGATAAAAGGGTTCATGACAGTAAATTAAAACTGGATTCAGGCCCAGGTTAATGAAATTGAAGGATTAAAGAAAACTTCAACTTTGTCTTAGTTGGTTTTTTTTCCCCTAATAAAAAGGCTTACACAAATATGACCAAAAAATAGTTTAAAATAATGGGTCTGGGATAGCAGAAATCTGGTGTTACTTTGTATTTTTTATTTACTCTTGTTCTATTACAGTTGTTCTAATTTTTCCTTGGTTGCTATCTAGTTCCCTGCCCAGCTCCCTCTCCCACAATCTCTACTCTGTCGTCCATGTCCTTGTATCATTATACATGTTCCTTCATTAAACCATTCCCTTTCTTTCCTCGCTTCTCCCTTCTCCTCCTTCCCTACTCCCCTCCGTCACTGTTAGTCTGTTCCTTATTTCCATGTCCCTGGTTCTATTTTGCTTGTTTATTTTAATCATTAGATTCCCGTTATAGATGAGATCATATGGTATTTGTCTTTCACTGCCTGGCTTATTTCACTTAGCATAATATTCTCCAGTTCCATCCATGCTGGCTTGAAAGGTAGGAATCCTTTCTTTCTTTCTTCTGCATAGTATTACATTGTGTAAATGTACCAGTTTTTTGATCCACTCATTTACTGAGAGGCGCTAAAGCTCTTTCCAGCTCTTGGCTATTGTAAATAATGCTGCTATGAACACAGGGGTGCATTGGATTTTTTTAATTAGTGTTTCAAGATTCTTAGGGTATAATCCCAGCAGTGGAATTGTTGGATCAAAAAGCAGTTTCATTTTTAGTTTTTTGAGAACATTTCATATTGTTTTTCACAGTGGTTGCACCAATCTGCATTTCCACTGACAATGGAATGTGTTCCATGTTCTCCACATCATTGCCAGCACTCGTTTTTTGATGTGTTAATGATGGCCATTTTGCCCGGAGGGAGGTGGTATCTCATTGTGGTGTCCTGAACTTGGTATATACATCCTTTCAACTTTTGCTTTACATTTCTCCACACATATATTTGTATCCATGCAACTGATATTTCTGGTTTTCGAAATGTACATGTGAAGTATCAAACTTTTTAACTGTATGCATTTTTCTATTCAATATCATATTCTTGAGATATATAGATATTGAAATAAAAATATATAGCACTGGTTTATTACTTTTATTACTGTTTTAGTATCCCATGTTGAGATATTTTTTCATTTATTCCTTTCCCTACTGATGGGTACTTAAGTTATTTTCAGCTTTTCATAATTAAAAACAATGCTGCAAAAAAAAAAAGAGACAATTCAATTAATTAAAATAAAATTCTGAAATCAAATTTGCTTCTGTACCCTAATAAAAAAGAATTGATTTTAAAACCACTATGAGAAAAAGGAAATTCTATGAAACACCAATTCAACAAATCTATTCCCAAAATAATTCTGAAAATATCAATTGCTTTAAAGGATGAAACCATTTGCCAAATTGAGAACATTGTTCTTCTTCTCTTTATTTTTGTTCATTAGCTTATATTCTAAGGGATTATCTAGAAATGTACTGATTTTACCATTCTATTAATTGCCGACACTGAATTACATTACAAATCATTTTGGGAGGTACCCATAGAATAACTTATGTTATAAAATAACAATTATAATCCAGTAATTTGATTATATTATGCCTTTATGATCCCAATAATGTAAGCTTTACAAAGTCAAAAAAATCTTTAAAATATGTTTCTTTATCACAGATATATCTCCAGGGCTTAAAACAGTACCTAGGCAATGATCAGAATAGTCACTGTTTGAACAAATGAATGTTAGAAACTAAATGAGACCAATTTCATACAGGAACTATTTCCTCATCATTTTCATCAACCTTCCTCAAGCATATCTCCAGTGGGATTCCTGAAGAAATCCAGACAGACAGTGTGATGAATAGAGATCTACAGATCTTCTGATTTTACTGCTAGACATTTGCACTGAATCAGAATACATAGGTAGGAGTCTGAGAAAAGGCAAATGAAAAAAACAAAACATGGATTTTTGAGATTTGGCATGGGCCAACAAGATATATTTTAAGATGAATTTGGAATACTAAGAAATGAGGCAAAGTCATTTGACAATATATGGACATAAACTTTTAAGGCAACAGGTTAAAAGTATCAGCAAAAATTTACTTGAGTATTTCTTTTCTGATATATTTTTCCCACCCTCAACCCCTGAGGATGGGTTTGCTCATTTGATGGGAGGGGAATAATATCTTTAGAACATGATTGGGAAAATCTTGCTTAAGGAACATTGAGAAAGCTTCTCTCTCAAAGAATAGCTGAAGCCTGGGCAGTGATTGACTTGTAGTTGGGTGTAGCCATGTGTCGATAATATCAGCTTGGACACTTCCCTGCGTGTACCGCTTGGCTTCAGGTTGCTCATCAGTATACTAAGCACAGTTCTTGTTTGTGCTTCTTACCTGCTGTGTGAACTGGGACACTTATTTGAGCTTATGCCTCAGATTTTTCTAACAATAATTGTTTCTCATTTAATAGAGGAAGAGTTTTGCTCCCAACAAAGAAAATGTAGCACTGTGATTTTTTTAGTAAAGAATGAACAAACAGGTCAATGATCACTTATGGATACTAAGCACTGAAAACTGAATATTACTTCCATAATTTTTGGTGCTGAAGCTCATTTGGCAGTTAATCCTCTTTGAAGTTATTTATAGTTCTTATCCCATTTATTGTGAATATTCATACATTTTACTTCAGTATATTAATGTGTTTGATAAGGAAAGCTCCCCAGACTTTTTTCTTTCGTATTATATTATAATCATTTTATTAAGGATTTTAATGTGGCATGGTATTGAAAATATTTCTCCAAACTTTTATGAGAAAATATAAGTTGAGTTAAACAAAGGGGATATAATTTTCATTTATATATTGCTTATAAAAATTGAATTGTTCATATATGAGTGAGGTTACCTGACACTTGGCTTACTGGATGTTTTATATTACCTAATCATAGTGTGTGGGGTTTATTATTAATATTCTTTTATAAAATTTTGACCCTTATACTGGACAAAATCTCCTTGATGAATGAATTTATATATTTTTAGATTTTTATTTCCATAGCACCAACCATCTGCTTTGTCAACAATAGACTCACTAAACATTTCCAGAATTGAACTCTCTTTTTTCTCTTGTGGTGCCTTTCTTCCTCTCTTATAAACTTTAGGATTTGAATCCACCTCAGAAGCCTAAGGTCATGACCTAGACCTTCAATTTTCTACCCTGCGTTTTCCTGAAAACAATGCTTTAGCCTGTTTTCCCCCATTTGACTTTGACCTTTTTCTCATCTCTCAATGCAATCACCTAGAATAAATTCTATACCTCAGCCTTTCATAGATTGGCCCATTTAACTATTGATACACATTTCTGTTTTTGCCTTTACCTCTCCATACAAATGCATTTATTGGGCTTAGGGACCTTTTAATTATTGGGATACTAATGAACGTACTATAAAACAGACACTAAAATAACTGGAGTCTCTACATTACTACTTAGAAAATCAATGGTTCAATTATTTAAGTTTAGACGGGAAGTTTCTTTTGCTGTGATGTTTTCTCTTTAGTTATCCATTGATCAGTGCCAATAAGCACCAGTGGCTATTCCAAATCATTAGATCCAATCTGAATGAAATGTTGTAGGAAATAACTTTAAGACATTATATCTCAGAAATAAAAGCAATAGATTATTTATTTTTAAAGCACAGAGTTTTCCACAAAACGTATGTTATAGAACCATTATTTGCCAACTATCCTTGGCATTATCAAGCAATTATTTTGTATTTGTTTTGATTGA
Organism: Tonatia bakeri; assembly: GCA_004024845.1. Classification (NCBI taxonomy): domain Eukaryota; kingdom Metazoa; phylum Chordata; class Mammalia; order Chiroptera; family Phyllostomidae; genus Tonatia; species Tonatia bakeri. The sequence continues at coordinate 206,255 of PVIA01000790.1, forward strand.
ATTCAGCTTTCAAAAGACTGGGCAAGATATTTAATGAGGTAGAGCTCATTATCCTTTTCTCATATACTCCAAAACTACAAGTGCTTTCAATCCCTTAGCAAACCATTAGGAAATTAAAGATATTTACCCAGTGTTCCCAAGGGTCTATTAAATATTGTACATTTTGTTCTATGAAATAATTTTGTACACAATCTTAATTTTGCCTCATGTGGGAATATTTTTGTTAAGGTTGACAGATTTACTAAAAAAAATAATACATAATTTTGAAATTTAGATGCATGACTTTTTAAAAAATAAATAAGGATTTCACATTCAGTGTTTTGGACATTCTTATATTAAAGATATTCTTTATTTATTAAATTTCAAATATAGTGGAATGGCTTTTATGTTATCTGACAATCTTGACTTCCATATTAGTACATTATTATCTAAAATGATAGCAGTAGTGACCAAATAAAGAAAACAAGATATTATGATAATTTTGCCAGAAAAAATTTTAAAAAATATAAAAATAAGCAAAATCATGTTCTGTAGAATGTTGTTGGGAACTGCCCTGCCTGGTTTCAGAAGCTGTAACCCTTGCCTAGGCTTAGGCTGAGGGAAACAACTTTGGACCCATAAGCCAGCAAGGAGACAAAAGCTTATCTCCCTGGAAGGAATGCTGCTTCTGCTACTTTTACTTCACCCTGCCTGGTCCCCAGTGCTTGGTCAGTTAGCAAATGATGGGTAAGATTCCCCAAGGGAGAACAACCTAAGACAGGCATGATCACACAGGAGGCCCCCAAGGAAGGACCTTGGGGGCTACAGCAAAAGGGGGCGATGGACCCTCTTCCCTCAGCTTTGACAAAGCCGGAGTCCTCATTCCATCTGTGAGAAAATCTCCTAATCTCTTGGCTGTCTTAGTTCCCTTGCTCCACCTAAGCCTGAAACAATGACAGAGGGTGATGCAGCCCTGTGCTGGAAAGGGTGGGTTCCCCGGGTGGTCAGGCTTAAGAAAGAATATGTAAAATCCTGTGAAACCTGCTTTGTTTAGAATGCTCTCAATGGAATGATAAGGATCCAGGGAAGAAGTAAGTTTGTTCCTTAAAGTCTTTTACAACTCTTTGACCCTAACTCAAAATAGGCCCTCATACTTCCTTGTTGTCTATTGTTTGACCCTTTCTTCCTGGCAATGAGTAATGACCTTTACCTGAATTCTTATTCAAACAAACCAAATAAAAAGCCTCTCCAGTGGGCAAATGGGGCACTCCCCACTAGAGAGAGTGGCTGACCCATTTCTACTTCCCCATAGGACCTGGTTGTCTCTGTGTATGTTTTTCTTGTGTGTCGACGAGCCATCTGCAGCGTTCTGCAGTCACTGCCGGTCAGTGGCCACGACAGGATGTGAACAGGAAGTCTCACACAATTTGTTCTACTATTGCATATAGTAAAATTATTGGTATAAAGTGTGATGATTTCAAAATATTTTAAGTAAAATGCACATGAAGGCCAATTTATGAATCATAAATCAGTAACTCAATAAATTATTCCTAAGTAACCACATTCATATGAATAACCACATAGGTCAAGATATAAATATTAACAATATTCCATGTGTTCCCTCCCACTTATTAATTTTTCATCCATTTGAAAGATACAGCTAGCTAATTTTTAACACCATAAATTAATTTATACTTTATGTAAAAGGATTTATATGCCATGTTTACTCTAGTGTTTACCTTCTCACATTTACTATTATGCATGCAATATCTAACTCAATATCAGAATATCATATTTGTAAACTAATAATTTATTCAAAATCATCATCATATAATATTTCATATATGAGCATAACATAATTTATCTGTTTCTCTACTGATAGATATTTGGACTATTTCAAAGATTAGATACAATGTCTCTCTATGTATATATCCTAATCAATATCAGTGTTATGTTATGAGGTTGATATTTAGTTATGTTTTCCACACATATACACTTTATGTAATCTTTTTTCTTTGCCTTTGAAATTCATCTACAACATATTCTATTATCTAGCATTACCCTGATACCAAAACCAGATAAGGATATAACAAGGAAAGAAAAATACAGATTAATACACTTTACACACATAGATGTAAGAATCCCCAACAAAATACTAGCAAAACAAATTCAGACACATAGAAAAAAGGATTATGCACCATCACTGATGTGTTTTATCTCAGGAATGTAAGAAAGTTTCAACCTATTAAAGCCAATTAATGTAATATACCATATTATCAGAATTTAAGGACAAAAGCAACATGATAATCTCAATAGATAAGTAAGATATATTTGAAAAAAAACTTTCATGATAAGAATAATCAATAAAAAGAGGAATAGAATGAAATTGCCTCATCTTGAAAAAGAGTATCTACAAAAAATAAAGCATTGCTATTATCACACTTTTTGGTGACAATGAATATTTTCCCCATAAGGTCAAAAATAGAGCTCTTTCTCAACAGAAAATGTCCACTCTCAGCACTGTTTTTCCAACATTGTACTCAAGGATTTTGACAGGGAAATTAGTTTTGAAACAAAAAGAAAAAAAAATGGCAAATAGATTGGAAACAATAATATAAAACTGTATTTAGAAATGGTATGGTTTTGAATTTAGAAAATTATAAGGAATGCCCCACCCTCTTAAAAATTATTGGAGTTAATAAACTAATTTAGCAAGCTTTCAGGATGTAATGTCCATATAGCAAAAGAAATTATATAACAATACACTAACAATGAGCATGCCAAAAATAAAATTGAGAAAACAATTCAATTATTAATATCAAAAAATAAATTCTAAGGACAAAATTTAACAAATGAAGTGTGAAGTACAAACTCAAAACTAGAAAACATTTTTTAAATATACTTTATTATGCTATTATAGTTGTCCCATTTTTTCTCCCTTTTTTCCCCTACACCCTGCATCCCCCCTTCTACCATCATTCCTCTACCTTAGCTCATGTCCACAGGTCACACATGTAAGTTCTTTGGCTTCTCCATTTCCCGTACTATTCTTAACCTCCCCTTGTCATTTTGTACCTACCATCTATGCCTTTTATTCCCTGTACCTTTTCCCCCCATTCTCCTCCCACCCCCTCCCCACTGATTACCCTCCATGTGATCTCCATTTCTGTGATTCTGTTCCTGTTCTAGTTGTTTGCTTAGTTCATTTTTGTTTTTGTCAAAACTGGAAAACATTTTCAAAAGAAATTAAAATTGTGATTAAATAATACTGCTTGCAGTATGGAATTGGTCAGAAAAAAAGCAAAGAAAAAGTGGGAGAATAACAGGATGTAAAAAAGTATGTTGCTGAGAAGGAAAGTTATTTAGGTTCATATGGGTCCAATTAAGGATCAGGTATTGAATAGTAGGGGTGAAAAAATATAGGATGATAAAACTAAATAGCTTTCTCCATTTTCCACAATGTATATTATGATTTTTTAAGTATTTGGGCTTCCTAATATAATTAAAAATACATATTGAACTGTAACCACAGAAAATTATATCAGAAATACAAATATTAGTGATTTTAAAGATAGCTAATATTTAGGGAATTAACACCATTGCTGTTCTACACAGAGCGAGGTAGCTGCATGTGCTCTGTTGGCGGAGAGAGCATTGTGGCAAAGGGAATTATTCATATCACGTGCATGCTAGTCTTGACATCTGTATAGCTGGCTGCTCTTCTGAGGTAGCTATTTTCTAAAATACCCTATGTGTTTATGTAACAAATGAGTATTCTTTCCTGTGTTTTGCAACAAAGTTTGTATAAAGGATTCAAAAGTAATACCAAGGTCAACATTACTCAATTTAACATTTCCAACATTTGAAACAAAGGATAGACTTCGGATTTTCAATGAACTAAAAATATTGTATCTAAAGGGAAAATCGTGTGAGGGGTAGTTGAGCTCTTTTAATCTACTATTTCTTGCCAGAAAGAAATTGCCAAACTTCCACACATATGTTGAGTGGAGAACCTCCTAGGTATCTGGAGGTTGAAAGTTTCTGCTTATGAATTCTAAGCAAGCCAAAAACACCACTGGGAGTTGCTCTTAATGTGTCTATAAGAAAGCACAGTTGGAATAAAACTATCTGTTGACAGTTGAAATAAAAATTCCACTACAAATACAGAAATAATAAATACAAGCAAAGAGCAACACAGAAACTGACATTTCAGTCTTAAAGAAATATCAAATAGAGCAATTGCAAAAAAAAAAAAAAGTAGAGTTCTTCAAAATGCTGTTGGAAATCCAAAAACACCGCAGGAGGTCAACTGAAAAGAGAAAGTGAAATGAAGGAGCTACATATCTTAGTTTGAACATTCAGGTTTACTTTGAAAGGCTATTCTCACAATAAGATTACAGCAGTCCCCCATTATCAGCAAGGAATGCATTCCAAGACCCTCAGTGGATGCCTGAAGCTGTGGATAGTATGGGTCCCTGTATATACTATTTTTTCTGTACATATATACCTATGACAAAGTTTATTTATAAATAATGCACAGTAAGAGATCAGCAACAAAATAAAACTATTATCACAATATACTATGACAACAGTTTTGTGATTGTGGTCTCTTAAAATATTTTATTGTACTGTACTTAACCTTCGTCTTATGATCATGTGAGATGAAAAAGTACCTTATTAAGTATAGAACTTTTACATTTTAATGCAAAGGGAGCACTTCACAACTTCTCTTTGGCACATCTGAATCCTGAGTGCTATTATTCTTGCACCTTGAGGTCATTATTAAGTAAAATAAGTGTTACTTGAATACAAGCACTGCTATACTGCAACAGTCAACCTGATATCCCAGATGGATGCTAAGTGACTAACTGGGGGGGAAGCACATGTAACGTAGACATGTTAGATAGCAGCTAGGAATGAGTGGCCAGAGGGTAACAAAGGCAGGGCCCTGGCCATTACAGTCTAAGAATACAGGAAGCTGGAAGCAAAAGGAAGACATGTCTCACCAATTAACTCAGCAGTCCTGAGCTCCATTTGATAAGATTGCTAGTTGTCCTGAACACTGCAAACAAAATTGCACCGGAGGAGGGAGAGTCCTTGAGACTGGTGAGAAAGGGGTCTTCTGTAACAATCTTACTAAGATTGCCTGGTGTTGAACATCCCAAGCAGGAATTGCACAGGAGGAAGAGGAGGGCCTATGCTGGGAAAGGGAGCCCCTAACAATTTCACTAAGACAAACAACCTTTGCTAACTGAGGAAGAAAGCCTCCCTACCTAGCACGTTATTCTCAAGATTTAGAAGGGGGAGAAGGGGAGGAAACCTAAAAGCTGACTAAAATATATAACCTCTGAACCTCAATAGTTGGCATACTTCGATGATCTACATACCCACTTGTGTGTAGCCTCTGCTCAAGTGTGTAGAATAAACTTATTAACACTTTGTTTCCTCTCTATGGGGGTCATTTAGGCTAGCCAGGTGCCTGCTTGTAGCTTTGTCTTCGTATGTGTTTCATAAATAAACTTGCTATCTCATTTCCACTATATGTGTTTGTCTCTCAATTGAATTATTCTCTTGCAAGTGAGACAAGAACCAAGGCAAGGGAGGGAGTCTTGTGACTTGGGTCTCTGTCTCCCCATCTGTAACAGACATGTTGGACAAAGGGATCATTTTCTTCCCTGGTGCAATGGAGCAGGATACGATATGATTTCATCAGAAAGATGTGTTTTTTAAAACTTATGAATTGTTTATTTCTGAAATTTTCCATTTAATATTTTTGGACTTCTGTTGACCACAGGTAACTAAAACCACAGAAAACAAAACAGTAGATAAGGGAGGACTAGTGTATATTTATTCTTCACACTGAATGTTCCATGGTAAAGCTGTAACAATAAAATATAAAATATCCATACAAAGTACCCAGGGTCATGTTATATCTACCTACACACTTTGAACAGCTCATGAGATAAATCACTATGATGAGGAAATAAACAACCAAATAAAAGATGGCTACTGGATTATTCAACATGGAGAAACTATTTCAAAGGTGCATCAAAAATTTTGGCTGTTTACCTAAATGATCTTCATTTAGTTCTGCTAGGGTGACCACTTAACTCTGCTTGCTACTCAGTCACACTGAGTAGATAGAAAAAGGAACAATGACACCATAAAATTATAAATATCAAGACAAGGAAGGAAATTAACAGTATTCTTCTGTGCACTGAGAAGTGGAAGAATGTGTGCTCTCTGGCCTCGCACACTCTGGAAAGCTGAATCAAACCAGGGGATGTGAAAGGAAAAAACAGTATGTCAATTCTCAATACAAATGACCCAAATGGCCAAAACCTGGTATGTTCAAGGACCATTGGAAAAAGACAGTGATTTTGCATCCTAGTCACAGTGTGATAAGAGTCACTATAGATCAGAATGAGATTTTACTCCCTGAAAAGAAAATTAGAGAGTTTATTGTTGGTTACAATTCTAGGTACAGTTGGTGTGAGAATTCTGAAGGAGATTAATTTTTAAAAAATCAGAGATGCTGACACACATGTGTACATGTATTCTATAATATATAGCAAGATTGGAGGGCCTCTACACTAATTGGTTCACCAAATGATGTCAGTCCAGGCAAGACAGTACATTGTAAGCAAAATATCAAAATTTTTTTCCTCTGTAACTTCTAATCATTCTGAGTGAGAAAAAAAAAGCCATATTCAGACTTTAGGAAAATGGATCTCTCTGTCAATAAGTCATATCTATGGGCACAGCTGTCATTTTATAAGTCACATTTATGAAAGAGACAGGATATAATAAATTTGGAATGTTCACAGTAATAAAAAAGAGTTCTCATGCATTAAAAATATAATAGTAAAATTTTAAAATATGCCTTAATACCAGAATTGTCTTCCAAAACAAAGTAAAAACAAGAAGAAACAATATCTGCTCCCAGAAAGATGCCACCATCATCTTTCCACCAAAGTTTTTCTTTAAATGGTCTGAGGTTCAGTCTGGGCCTTGATTAAACACAAGACTGAAAACAACTCCATTATCTCATGGAAGTTCTTGTTTTTACTCAATTTTGGAAGACTTGATTCTTATATGTAGGTGTACTTTCAAGTTCTGCTATCATATTTTTAATGTTCAAGAACACTTTTATTAACTGTGAATATGGAAGTTGGAGAAACAGATTGAAAAAATAATGAAGAATGTGTTCAACAGACTCAATATTCAAATAAAACTAGTTTTAGAAAGAAAAAGAAAACAGCATAGGGTATCTTCAAAGAATGATCAAAGAAAATTTTGCATAATTGTAAAAATTTAATATTGATTTAAAAGTGTCATATAGTCCCCAGCACAATAAATTCGCTCTGTCAACCTGGGGGCTGAAAGCCATGAAAACCTGAAAACCATGAGCAGACTCGGCTGCAGGAAGTTTGTTTGGGAGAAAATTTCTTGGAGGAGGGGTACCAGGGAATGATGCGGACACCGGCCTGGAGTGTCTGTGGCATTATGGACGAGACGAGATAAATTCACACAGACTACTGAGTCCTGTGGAGGAAAAGGCACAGCACAGCCAGTCTCTTAAGCAGAGAGTGCCACGACCCTTGCCTCGACAAACTTTTATTGGCTTTCTAATAACATACATCAAAGAAGGTTTTCATTCATTATACTTAGGTTTGCTTTAGGTAATTACTTTTTACTTATAGCAATGGAAAGGAAGTTACTGATTACTTCTTACAGATTAACAAGGAAAAAATGTTGCAAATGCAAGGGAATGATAAGAGTAATTGGTTTGGTTACACTTCAGTCCTTGGAACAACTAGCATAGACTTCAGGAAGTTAATTTAAAGATAGGCAGTAAGCATTTGCTGCCTAAACTCAGGATGAGGGAGTTTTAGCAAGAGCAAGTCACAAGGCAGCCTAGTTATAATGCAGGCCTGATTTTCCACGGGAGAACCAATCCGTGGGTTTGGCTCCTGCATGCCACAGCATGCCTATTGAGCTTTTCAATAGGGCTGAGCTACCATTGTCATTGCCAGGCAGATTGGTTCCCTATAAGGGAGGCTCAAAACAGGCAGAAAGGAACATGAGAATGTATAATCACTGTTAAGAAAACTAGAGCTCAATCTCTTAAGGGTGTTAAGAGGATGCCACAGTACCTCAGGAGTGGGCCCTGCTCCTGATGTGCCTGTTAAGAAGTTGGAAGCCATTCTGATTATTGATATTATATGGAACTTGATTTCTCTCTCTATGAAAGTTCTTTAAATCTTCTGTTCATCCATAAGTGTTCTGAAATTATTTATTTATGATTTTATTATATTTTTTCCATTAACATTTAATCCTTAATACCACCTCCTCTCCCCACCCCTGCAATAACCACACTGTTGTCTATGTCCATGAGTCCTTTTTCCTTTTTGGTCAATCTTTCCACCCCCTGCCCCCGCTCACCTTAGCTGTCATCCTGCTGTCTATCTGAACGTGTCTCTGTTCTGCTTGTTAGTTCAATTTATTAACTATATTCCACATATGAGTAAAATCATACAGTATTTGCCTTTCTCTGACTGCCTTATTTCACTTACCATAATTGTTCTACAGGTCCATTGATACTGTTGCAAAGGATGAAATTTTCTTCTTCTTTATGGCCAAGTAGAATTTCATTGTGTAATTGTCCCATAGTTGTTTTATCTACTCATCGACTGATGGACACTTGGGTTGCTTCCATATCTTGTTGATTGTAAATAACACTGCAACAAACATCGGGGTGCATATGTTCTTTCAAAGTAGTGTTTTGGGTTCTTTTGGATATATTCCCACAAGTGGGAGCACTAGTTCAAAAAGCAGATGCATTTTTAATTTTTTGAGATATCTCCATACTATTTTCCACAGTGGCTGTACCAGCCTACATTCCCACCAACAATGCAAAAGGGTTCCTCTTTCTCCTCATCCTCACCAGTACTTGTTTGTTTATTTATTGGTGATAGCCATTCTGACAGGTGTGGGATGGTATCTCATTGTGGTTTTAATTTGCATTTCTCTGATGATTAGAGACATTATTCATCTTTTCATATGTCTATTGGTCATCTGTATGTCCTCTTTGGAGAAGTGTCTATCCAGGTCCTCTGCCAATTTTTTAACTGGGCTGCAGTTTTTTATTTTTTGGTATTCATCTTGCAAGTTCATAAATTTTGTATTTTAAGCATTTATCAAATGTATCAGTGAATATATTGAATATATGGGTTGTCTTTTTATTTTGTTGATGTTTTCGTTTTCTGTGCAAAAACTTTTTAGTTTTCAGTTTTCTTCTGATTGATTTCTAGGTTCGCAGCATTTTGGTCAGAAAAGATGTTTGATATGATTTTAATCTTCTTAAATTTATTGAGACTTGTTTTGTGTCCTAATGTTGGTCTATCCTAAAAGATGTTCCATTTGCATTTGAAATGTACATATATTCTGCTGCTTTGTGGTTAAATGCTCTGAAGATATCAATTAAATACATTTGATCTAGTGTGTTGTTGAAGGCTGTTGTCTCCTTGCTGATTTTCTTTCTGGAGATCTATCTACTGAAGTCAGTGGAGACTATGATTCCATTTTTGTTGATCTCTCCTTTTAAGTTCATTAAGATTTGGTTTACAAATTTAGGTGCTCCCATGTTAAGTGCATAAATGTTAGCAGTGTTTTATTCTCCTGTTGAATTGCTCCCTTTTGCATTATGTAGTGTCCTTCTTTGTCTCTTACTATAGCCTTAGTTTTAGTCTCTTTTGTCTGATATGAGTACTGCTACCTTACCTTTTTTTTTTCTATTTGTATGAAATATCTTTTTTCCATCCCTTTACTTTAGTCTGTGTATCTTTTGATCCCAGATGGGTCTCTTGGAGGAAACATATATATGAGTCTTTTTTCATGTTCATTCAGCTACCCTATGTCTTTTGGTTGGAGCAGTAACCCATTTTCATTTAAGGTAATTATTGATACATATGTATGTAGTGCCATTTTATTTTTAGACTATTTTCCTCTGCTCTTTTTCTTTTCCTTTCTCTTTCTCCTTATCCTCCTCTTCCTTCTTTCTTCTTCTTCTCCTTCTTCTTCCTCATCTTCTTCTTCAACTAAGAACTTTGCAATGATGTACTTTAATTTGGGTCCACATATCAGATATTTTCCATGCCCTCCATCACATCCTCTCAGATACAATTCTGACTGCATCCATGGCTGCAAAAGACAGTTCCTTACCGTTTCTTTCCTATATCATCTCTCCTTAATGAACACAGAAAGTATGCTTTTTTTTTCTTTTTGCTGTTTTCTTCCCCAAGGAAGAGTTTACACATAAATTCAAGAGTCACAATATTTCTCATCAGCAACACTGGGAGTCAACATATTATAGAACAATATCTTTAAAGTGCTCAGGGGTGGGGGAAAGTCCCAACTAGAATTGTACAAACAGTCTAGACCAGCAATTTTCAGCCAGTGTGCCACAATAATTTTTAAAACATTCAATTCTGGAATATTTAGTCAGGAGCACTAACCTCTTTTCCCTTACATTGTCAAATTAAAAAATGACAGCAGCCTGAACAATAATAGCTGTCTGGTGTGAATGAATCAAAATTATACCTATTTTTTGTCAGATAGGCAAAAATATATTTTTAAAATGCCACAGATTTTTAGTAATTAGTTTATACCTGCCATGAGATGAAAAAGGTTCAAAATTGCTGGCCTGGATTTTTGTATTCAGCAAATTAATAATTACATATAAAGTTTGAATATAAACATTTTCCAAGTTTTCAGTTCTCAAAATGTTTTCCTCTGAACACCACTAGTCAAGAAGGTACAGAGAGAAATATTCTGTACGTATCCATTCATATAGGAAACTCAAAAAGACAAAAACCATAGGATCTAGTGAACAAGAGATTAAAGCTCTTAACCAATAAAGATCTGAGGCTATAAAACAAAGTGAAAGTTTACTTAATTTCATGAAGTTTATTTAATTTGAATCTGAGAGATGCATATTCAAGAAGGAACCCAAACTGCCCTCTGGAAAGAAGGAAAATGGCAGGGTTTTTAAAGGCAAAACACAAAGTATAACCCTATCCAAATGAAGGACTGCTGGCTAGGTTAACAGGTATCGATTAGTTCTAATGTGCAAATGAAGGGAACAAAACTGCAAGAGAAGTAAAGTGCACATCTGTCCATGCAGCAGGTATTCCAGGGTGTTTATGGCTCTAGGATTTTACGTCTCAGCCTTGAGTTGAGTTGAGGAACAGGTTTGGCAATTTGATAGCAACTCAAAGAACTGAGGCCCAAGGTGTTCACTGGCTCTGCTTGCCAAGTAGCTTCTCAACTCCATCTTAAGTGATTCTCTTAGCAGTGTTTATTCCATTTTATTGTGTCCCATTATCAAAGCAGAAGCAAAATCAAGGGGACTCCTAGGATCACGGTCAGGCAGATCACGGATTTAGAGCACTGCAGTAGATGTCCATCACTGACAGGGTTAGCTCTTCCCAGGAGAGATTACTTTTATGGAGTCGTTTAAAACACATGATGCCATAGAAGTATTGAGGAAGTATTGAGGGCACATTTGAACAACGGGAGGGAATATGGGAAGTTGCTTAATGATGAGTATGTAGAAAACTAAGTAAATATAGGCTTAAGACAAATACTAACTCAACCACCAAATAACAGTCAAAATGATATGAGACAGGATAAATAAAATATTACAGAACACAGCATAACTCAGCTATAAAATCATTTGCTTAGGAGTATTAATATAAACAATGAATATTGCTATTCAAAAGAATGCTGTAATTACTTTAGACTGATGAAAAAGTAATATGTGCTTATGAAAGTAATTTACCATAAAACTAAGAATATGAAATGTTAGAACCTCTAACTTGTGTGAAGTCTCAGTAATGTGTTCATATGTTTATGTTTCTTTTTCTTTTTTGGTAAGTTTATAAAAGCAAAATATTTTAATTGCAATTTATAATAAATATTATTTCTTTTTCCCACTTCAGATCTCACTGATCCTATTTTTAATTCTAGTTTTGTAGTGCTAGAATGGACATGGACAAATTCAGAATCTGGCCAAAAAGAAATGAATTAGTAATGCACTGAATTTGGAGATAATGTAATGTATTTTTTTATAATTATCATACTTTATGTGTATGCAAAATAATGGAAAACTATTTAGGTATAAACAAGGCTTCCAGTAATACTCCTGCTACCTATTTTAGCTGCAATGTTACATGGGTATAAACCAGGTCATTTTATACAGGTGTGTCATGTGGAACATAGCACTGGGAGAATGTGCATAATGGAGGAGAAACAGGTTAAAATTATTTTAAAGTACAGTATGAAAAATTGTAACACATTTCCTGAGTGAAAAATTTTAAAGAATTTTTCTGTAATTTGGTAATAATAGCAAAAATTTACATAACATTGTCATGTAAATTTGATACTCTGTGAGACAAAAATAACATGTAAATTTGATATTCTGTGAGACAAAAATGACATTTCTAGTCATAAATAATTTAAATAGACACATTTTAATAACATTAAAAATACCATTGGCAAAGGACAGAACTATTTTTTCAGGGTCCCCTATAGAAAGTATTATTTTTCATTTGCTCTCATTCAAGGAGGTATTAATAGAATATAGTGAAAATTATGCAGAAAAATATAAATGTTGGTTAGTCAATAAAAATACCATATTTGCTACATTTTAAATATCTATGGCATTTATCAGCTTTAAAATAAAACATGTTATAATTTATTTGTTTCAAATAAATACATACTTTATTTATTTTTTAAAAGTGACACTCCTTCAATATACATGAAACCACCCAGGAACTTTGGGAACTAAGAAGGGCAGAGAGAGAAGGGGAAGATATTCTCATTCTCCACAATAAATAATCAATTGAGTCCTGGCTTGCTCAGTGGTTTGAGCTTGGGCCTGAGAACCAAGGGATTGCTGGTTCAATTCCCAGGCAGGGCATGTGCATGGGTTGTGGGCCGGGTCCCCAGGTGGGGGAGAGCAAGAGGCAGCCACATGTCGATGCATTCTACTTCCCTTTCCCTCTCCTAAAAATAAATCAAACTTAAAAAAAGAATTTAAAAAGAAATCAATTGATATTAATTCTAATAAATAATTTTATAATATACTCCTGTCATTTAGAAATATAAGGGTTAATATCATAAATAATAATCTGATTAAAATATATTTTAAATTAGCCATTCTCATTTCTCTACCTCAAAAGCAGCCACTTTTAAACAATTGATTATTTGCCTGTAAAATTAATAAAAAGTAAATGTAAAAGTAACATAATTTTTTTAAAAAGGCTTTCTGAGTAGTGTAGGAGCAGAAGATAGTTAATATTTCAAGCAACAGAAACCACTTCTGAATCACTAAGATTTCATATGCTTTGTAAATGTTTATATTTAATATTAATTTTATAAGTATAATGTGGAATCATTAGAATGCTAGATAAATAGTATCAAAATTTACTTATCAAATTATACCTTTTAAAAAGAATAGCTTGTAACTCAGTGGGTTCTTATAAAAAGAAAGGTTTGTACATATAAACTTGCTGGGTTCTGTGTAGTTTACATTGTGTTTAATGACATTCTGAGATCATTTAGCTTATTTTACCATCCATTTGTATTGTTGCAAAGAAACAGCAAACCTCAAAATACACAAGAGGTATGTTACTAACTATATGATGTCTGCATAGGATTCGTGATCTTTGTCAACAACCTATCAAACAGCTAACCACAGCATAAAACCAACATATCAAAAAAAATCGCTCATGCAACATTTCCCATGTCATTCTGCACTCTTACTTGCTGAAGTAAAAGTGGACCTTGGAATTCACCCACTGTGTTATGGCAGTGGACATTCTCATTTCATTACAAATTCTGGAACTTATACTTGTTTATTTTCAATTTCTATTCAAGATTACATAACGCATTTCTTTATTAAAATTATAGCAATGTTTTAATATTTGTGTAAGTCCTTCTCTGAAGCTAAAATTTTACTTTACATAACCCAGAATGATATAAATTGTGTTATTTGAATTTGCCTTCAAGATACATTTGTATCTTTAACATGGAATTTCATATAATCTAATATAAGAATAATGTAATAATATTTATATTAAGCTATATAAAAATAAGTAGTATTATTCATTATCATAAATTTTAACCATACTAACTGTGGATTTCATGAACATGAGAGAACAAACTATAATATTAGAATTAATTATTTTACAGTAATTAAAAATTGCATATAGTTTTTTTGCACACATTATATTGACTGATAATACTTTAAATTATTTTAGTATCATTTGAATACATACCAATTAAATAACACAAATAAATTAATATATAAAGTTAAAAAAATACTCAATGGCCTTCAATATATTTTTGGTTCTTTTTCCTTCTCCTTAAACAATTTTAAGATTTAGAGGATGGTCCTATGATTATTTTTAGCTTCCTAAAAACAAATTCAAAAATTTACTATTGATCTTTCATTTCTTGTAATGTCCATAAATAAAAAAACTTATGTTTAATATAAGATTAAAAGCAGATGTTGACAAAATTACTATATCTAATATATTATAAATTTTATTATCTTTGTAACACCTACTCCATTAATAGAGATTTTACAAGATAAAAGTATATATTCTTTTCTGGTTCCCATTCTTTTCAAATCCAGGTCTACATAAAAAATCACTAATATTTTTTTAAAATTAATGAAATATGTTTTTATCTAAACTGGTAAAATGAATTTCAAAGTTATGTGGTTTGGGGATATGAATTATATGGGCAGTTTTGCATATGTATAAATATAAAATAAGGAAAGAATTTTGAAGCATTGTTTTTTTTAATTTTTTGTGCTTAGATTTTTAGTTTATTCTTTCTTTTTTAAATTTTATTTTATTGATTATGCTATTATAGTTGTCCTGATTTTCCCCCCTTTGCCCTTCTCTGACCAGCACTCCTCCTCCCTCAGGCAATCCCCACACCAGTGTTCATGTCCATGGGTCATGCATATAAGTTCTTTGACTACTCCATTTTCTATAGTGTACTTTAAATCCGCATGGCTATTCTCTAACTACCTATTTGTACTTCTTCAATCCCTCTCCTCTTCACCCATTCCCTCACACTGGCCTCCAATCTGGCAACCATCAAAATGCTCTCTGTATTCATGATTCTGTCTCTGTTCTTCTTGTTTGCTTAGTTTGTTGTTTAGATTCAATTGTTGATAGATATGTATTTTTGCCATTTTATTGTTAATCATTTTCATCTTCTTTTTTATAAGTAAATCCCTGTAACATTCCATTTAATAATGGCTTAGTGCTGATGAACTCCTATAGTTTATCTTGTCTGGGAAGCTCTTTATCTGCCCTTCCATTCTAAATGATAGGTTTGCTGGGTAGAGCAGTCTTGCCTGTAGGTCCCAGCTTTTCATGACTGAGTAGTTCTTACCAATCCCTTCTAGCCTGCAAGGTTTCCTTTGAGAAATAAGCTGACATTCTTATGGAAATTCCCCTGTAGGTAACTCACTTCTTTCCTCTTGCTATTTTTAAGATTTTCTCTTTCTCTTTAAGCCTTGGCATTTTAATTATGATGTATCTTGGACCGGGTCTCTTTGCATTCATTATAACTGGGACTCTCTGTGCTTCCTGGAATTGCATGTTTATTTCCTTCACCAAAATTAGGGATGTTTTATTTCATTAGTTTTTCAAATAGATTTCCAATATCTTGCTCTTTCTCTTTTCCTTCTGGCACTCTTTTGAGATAAATGTTGGAAGGATTTCTGAAGGTTCTGAGTGATGGTTATTCTGTAGTTTAGTTGTAATTTTGATGTGGTTGTGCAAGGAGATGAGTCATGTCTCCCTACACCACCATCTTGACTGGAACTTGGAGCATTCTTTTTCTTTTTTAATTGATACAGATGAATGGAATTGACAAGAAGTTGGAAGAAATGAGTGGTTTTATTTCTACTGCCTATCTCTTTCATGAATATGGCACATCTATTTATCAACCTCCATACAGAAATGGATAAATTTCTTGTGTTTTTATACCTTCTTTGACAAGATAGAATATGCATTTGATTAGTGAGGGAGGTTGATGGCTTAGTCTAGGGCTGATGAGGCTTGAGAAAATAGTGAGGTAAATTTTCACAAAATATAGTCTGAATTAATGTTGGGTTAATATTGTCTAAAAGTGAGATCTGTTACAAATTCCCATATTTTATTTGACTACTTCTAATACAACACTATGAAACTGAAAGAGAAAATATTTTAAGCTGTTAAAATATATATACTCTGGCATATGATAAAAGCCATAGATTTCATTGTTGAAATATCACGTAGGGTTTCCTCTTTATAGATAGATGAGTATTATTTTTAAAAAATTAGCTATTTTTTAATTTATATGATTCTAAAAAGTAATTGATGAAAGTTTGCCTAAAATTACTTCTATTTTGATCTTCTTTAAATCCTATTTATTTTCTTAGAAATTAAATATTTCTTCTTTACCTTTCACAAAATTTCCCTTCAAATAGGGAATTTAAGAGTGTATTATTGTACGGAATGGTAGCGGGTTTATAAGAGACTGTAATATGACTCAGTGTGGATGGTTTATACAGTTTTTGTGCTTCTGAATAAGTCTGTGCAATCCTGAAAAATGGGTCAGAACTTCATGAAAGACTCTGCTCCAAGAACATGACAATGTCCATAGAGGTTTTGTATATATTTTATTTATGAAAACACATTTGCAAAATAATTTTCTTACACCAGTCATTGCAAAGTAAAACACACCAAATAAGGGGATATGAGTGAAGGATGCTCTCTTGCTATTTTCTATGAAAAAAAAAATGCACTTAGCAAAATTGTGTTTCAAATGATGACCTAACTCCAATGATACATTATTGCAACTATTTTGAAATATTTTTTAGAGTAAAAGTGATTTAAAGTTACAACATTTAAGGAAAAAAAAAACAATGAGTGTTCTACTAAATTGTTTAAATAGGAGTACAGTAATTAGGTAAGCACTTATGTGCAATAACTCACTTCCAAAATCTCTAATTTTTTCTAATATTTTTTTCTAGAATAGTGAAATAAAAAGAGCATACATATTAAACATAGATAATTAAGGATTTGAACACAGGTGCCACCTATTACTGACCTGGTGTCTCGGATAAGAATATTTATAATTTCTGAAAATCCTTCAGTTTGCTCACCATAAAAATAAAATAAAATAAAATGGTGATACCGTTGAACTTTTTCATTGGAGTTACTATTGGAATAAAAGTGAGATGACATACTGAAATCATATAGCAGTGTCCTTCTCTAAAGAATTATAAATTTAGAGTTTTTATTGTTCTACTAACATATGTTAGCAGTGATAATTAAGAAGAGGATGTAATAATAAAATGTATGATATTTCTAACATTCATGAGGTATTACTAAGTGCCATACATTCATTTAAGTACTTGAAAATTGTGTGTCATCTAAATTGTTCCTAAGAAAATCCCTATATTATTACATCTTTTTTAATAGAAATTAAGTACATGGACATTAAAAAACTTGCCCAAAGTTTATAGTTTTAGTCAAGCTTGAAACAGCTAGCTGACAATAGAATTTAGCTCAAACTACCCTGACAGGACAGTGCACTGTTAGAAGAGTCGGTTTAATATGCAGTTAATGCAAGTGGCAAGGACTCCTGCAGCCCAGTCACTCTTCTGACTCTGCAGCTCTGATTGTATGTTATTTGCAGAAAAAGCTTATTATACATGGTCTCTTCTTTGTACTTCATCTTCATTGTCATTTAAACATAATTGTGATATTTAAAATTAAATTATATTTACAGTCTTTTATATGTTTAATAAGTGATGTTTTAATGTGAAGAAAAACTATGTGTGAAGAGAAACTAGTTATATTTACAAAAGCAGACAAATATTGTTCTCCATGATTCATTAGATATACAAATTATATGTTGAGAGAATAAATTTGGCATATTGAAAATATTTCATGTAGTAAATTAGTTTTTCTCACATGTTTTTCTAATACAAATAGTGGTAAAATTTTCTTGGCAGATTACTTTATTCAAGGATAAAGTGTATGACTTAAATTTTAATTTTCTAAAGGACAGGAAATATGTTGAAAGCATTATATATACCACGTGGTACTTTATACAGAAAAATACAGGGTGGGGCAAAAGTACATTTACAGTTGTTTTATGTAAAATAATATAATAGTTAACAAATGACAATACAAAATAAACTGTGTTTCACATACTCACAACTGTAAACTTACTTTTGCCCCACCCTACATGTATACTTAATAGATGTTTTTGAATATAACAGTTGGAGGCAGTATTAACTATAAAAGAAAGAAAAAATATATTTTGCAAGAAAATTTTTACTAAAGGATCTCTATATTTTTGAAAGATATTTAGTGTCCTAGCAATCATTATTATTTTGAAATTAATATCCCTTTGTGAAAAATAATACATTAGCTTTTTTCTCTGTCAGACATGTAGCTAGGGTCTAGGAACACTGCAGTGGATAAAGCACTCCAGCCCCTGAGCAGTGTATAATTTAGTAAAGCATATCAACCTATGAGCACACAAAGAAAGCTGTGATGATTATTAGGCCAGTGAGGTGTATACAGAGGCCCTGAGAAGGAATACAAGGTGCTGTTGAAATAAACCTTAATAGCTAACTAGGAATTTAATATTGGAGGAAAGGATAAGAAATTTCTGTCAACAAAAATGAGTTTGTATAAAGATGCAAATGAAAGAAAGATAACTTGTTAATAAAACATTAAAAGCCCAATTTTCTCTTTACTAGGGAGAATTTCAGAGGAATAGAAAATTGGGGTCTAGAAACACTGTATCCCATACACATCACAGACACAAAAATGTGAAGATTGTAATGCGCTTGAATGGTATGTTTGAACAGACCCTGTTTGTAGTAGAAAGAAAAAATAATTTAACATAGAAAGACAAGAGGAAATCAATTGAAATAAAAGTATGAAATTTCATAGAGGAAAGTAAAAAAGACAACAAAGGAAGCAGGGCATGTTAGGTAGAGAATCAAGAATTATTTAAGAAGTATATTCAACAACACTTGGTGACTGGTGTGTGAAAGGTGACACAGACATTAACCATCAAGGTTTCTGAAGTCATGAGCTTGAGAGACCCTGGATGAATGACATGAGTCAATCACAGGGCAATTGATAAAGTTACTGGGGGGATAATGAGTTCATTTTGGATGTGTTAATTGGGAAGTTCCTGTATGACACACTAGACCAAATTCCCAAGTGGAAGTTTAAATCACGTGTTAAATTCAGAAGAGCAGTCTGCTTGAGAAACAGACATTTGTAAGCAATCATTTGATAGTGGTTGAATTCACAGGAGAGAGGGATTGTTCACAGTGAAAAAGAATGGTGAAAGACAATCATGGGGAATCCTGATGATTTACAGGGTGCATAGAAAAGTAATCAATTAAATAAAAGTGTGAAACTCAATGGGAAGTGTTTCAATAGCAGGTTTAAAGTGTCAAATGCAGAAAATGTCAAAGAAAAGGAAGATACTAAAATGTTCTCTCTTAAAAAATTGAAGGGATATAGAATTCTGTTGGTGGTCACAAAATAGTCACAGGGATAGAAAGTACAACATAAGGAATACAGTCAAAAATGTATAGTAACTATTTACGGTGCCAGGTGGGTACTTGAGATATCAAGGAGACTACTTTGAAAAGTATATAATCTGAAACTAACACAAAATGATATTAAATCTAAACTGTAATTAAAAAATAAAATTAAAAAGTTAAATGAAGCTTCCCAAGTTTATCAGTGGTAAAAACCACTTACCACAGCACAGGCTTTTAATTTAACTATTAAAGACATATTTAATTATTTGATTAAATAGAAAATATAATCGTCTCTGAGATGAAATAAAGATTCCTTGATCTTTCAAATTTTTTTCCTCTTAAATGAGGTGCCTGGATGCAAATAAAAATGGAGTGTGATTTTCAGTCTTGACCATGGGGACTTGACTGCAGGCCTCATGGGGAAAGCCTGCCTTCCCCACAGGGTTAGTACACAGCTAGTGCACTGCACTCTCTAAAGGGAATTGCACTCAAAGATGCAGGCCACTCTGAGCATGCTCCTAAGCCTAGCTGCATTGCTAACCATGTGCCTGCATTTGGAATCTGCTTTGCAGGGGCCTTCAGTTGATACCTTCCCCAGTTGCTGTGCTGTGATTTTATAATGGGAGGTAGGGGTGACTTGAAGATGTTTTCTCCACTAACTTAGCATTCAGTACTTTTCCAATCCCAGCTCCTAGGGATTCACAAAATAACAAGAGCCTTTTATTTAAGACTCCCCTACCAATGAGATGATTTCCCCCACTTGTGCTGATCCACTAGCTCCAATCCCGACCCTCACTCTCAGATGAAGTGGGTCCATGGGAAAAAATGGAACATTGATAGTGTTGATACTTCTGGTTTGTTGTTTACACTATTGCTGTTAGTTAATAAAGTCGTAAGTGTCACTTTAATTTTGACTTGCTATTTTAGTCAACCAGTTCTCTTCAGCTCAGCTTTTGACAATAAGTGGGTTTATGAGCACAGGCCCAGGATGGATGTGAATTATCTGGAGGGAGTTTCAATTCAATAAAAGCCAACAGGTTGACATAATGTAAACTTTCATGAGAGGCAGTTATTATTTACTGTTCTATTAAAAAGAGACCTATTAAAGCATAAGAGCTGTATGTTAAAATTTCTATACCCTTCTATGATTTTATACCCTTTCATAACTACTGGACTCAGAATAAATTATTTTGTAGACTGTCTCTATCTAATGAAGAAGGAATAGAGTGCCAATTTTTTACTTAAAATATATTTTATATGGACAATAAAATTTTTAATATTAATTTTATTTTCTAAAATAAGTCCTCTCTAACTACTTATTATAAGTGTCCTATTTCATCTTTTAAAATAGCAATAGGTTAAGAAACAAAGAGTGTTTCTGATTAATTTTTGTATTCCCTGGTGGCCAACTCATTGAAACATAAACATTTTATAACTGAATGAAACTATACTGTTATATATTGCAACAACAACAAAATAAATGAAACACAAAGACAATTTCATAGGTAATACAGAATTATGTGCTAATGATAATATTGATATTAATTAGTAATGGTGTTCATAATAAGGATAGCTCACATCATTCAGATACTTTAAGCTCTAGGCTATACTACTTCCAAAATCAGAAGCAGCAGATATAGAAGCAGAACCCATTTTTGATCTTCTGAACTTAGCTCTTCTTAAGCAGGGAACTCCTTGATCATTCACTTTTATGTGCTAGATTATTCCCTCTCTCTATTTCTCTCTCATTTTCACTCTCACAGGATATGTGTGTGGATGTGTGATAAACTTTGAATTATATTTCTATCATTTAAAACCAAATGGATACTGATTATTATAGTTTGTCGAATAGGAAGAGTGAGTAACATTGGCTCATTTTGTAAGTAATATGTTGGGGGTATGGGCATATGGAGGTTGTTACTTTAACAGGGCTTTTGAATGATGACAAGTGGAAATAATAAAACATATATTCAGTTTCCTGACATTCAACATACCTTTTCAGTACTTTTTAAAACATCAATGATTGTGGGTTGCTAATTTACACTTCTATTAAAAGATACTTCTAGAATTGAAGCAACTATATATATTTGTATAATTTGTGAACAGAAAATAGCTTCAAGTCTTAAAGAAATAATATTTTGGTAAGAATATTTATGTTTAAAATGGAGACCATATATTTTTGTCTAGATGACAGCTTTGAACAAAAGTTGCTCTGTGGCCCTTCCCACCCCTTCCTCCAACTGAAATGACAAATGGAATATAAAAATAGAGAGAAACTTAAATCAATATGAAATTAGGGAGTGTTTCCTCACCGTTTAGAAGCATCAAGTAATTGTTTGCAATGTGGAGTGTAAAGAAACAGATTACAATAATAGCAAATCTATGACTCACTCCCTACCTGGTCAGCATCCCAGATTGGATCCTGGCAGAGTGTTGTAGTTCAGTAAGATGAACTATGGGGCAAATGGGAATGGATTTTCAACCTTGGCAATGTTACTGAGGAGTATTCTTGTTGCTTTAATCCAAAAAAAGGCAGAGTATGCCCTCTTGGAACAGAAGGCTCTACAGGGCAAAATCAGGGGATATGTGGAGGTTGGCTCTTAAGGAAGTCAGATATTCCAGGCAAACACCAGGGACCTGATGAGGCTGACCATTGACTGCCACACCAAATACTAAAAAGACACACTTAGAAAGAAGGCAAAACTGTCTGCTGTGACTTCCCAGCTCCCTCCCTTCCCAACTCTCTTCAATACATAGCGACTCTATAGTAACATGGTAAAAATCACTAAGGTATTTGTAAAATTTTCTCTCTTACCTTGTTTGTCCTGAGAGATTTGGCTTAGGATATACATCAGTATTGGACAAAACCAATCTTAACTCAAATTTGCTAGCATTCCTTACTAGCAAAGTATAGACTTCATTCTTTAAATGCGAACTAAGAAAAATAGCATCATAACTATGAATTGATGGTATTATTACAAAAATAGGGGTAAGTCTTAGACAAATTTGAATTTATATTCTTAGACTGAAAGGTTCTTTACAGAGTGGTAAAGAAAGATTGCATTGAGATGAAAGTTTCAAATGGTGAATTGGGAAGTACAATATGCAGTGAACAACTACTTTTGTACAGCAGAAAATAAAAAGGGACAAAGGAGAAAGTAAATGTAGGAAGTTTACCTCACCCTGGAATTCCTGAAATGTTAGTGAATAGATGAGATTGGTGAGAAATAGGAAAGGAAAGTGGTAGATGCATCAAAGACACTCGTTTATAATTACATAACAGTATTCCTAAACTAAGGCAGTGGGAAAAGGGGGAAGATAAAATATTCAAATAATGATTTCATTTATTTTTGAAAATTAAATGAGGAAGTCAAATGACCTCATTGCATTTGAAACTATCTATATCTTTATCTATTCTTTTCTCTCTATAAAAATCACCACATTAAACATAGCCGGAGTAGGAAATATAAAACACCTAAGAAAGAAATAAAAAAAGATACATAGCAAATGCCTCCCTCTACACTAAATAGCAATAGATACTGATAATGAAATGTAGTTTTATTTCAAAAAATAAAGAAAAAAGAAAAGAAAAGAAAAGATTACAACAGAGTGCATTATTCCTATCCAATTGGCCATTCAAGTTAGCAAGGAACCAACTGCTATTTTAGGGTAAGGGGCACTTATGGGCGTACTATAGCTGATATGGGTAAAAATAAAATTAATTGTTGTGATAAAATACAAAATAAAATTTAAATATTAGTTATTAAACAGAAACTATAAAGATCAATACATATTTAAGAGTTAGAAAACTAATTATCAAAACAGATACTTGAATTAAGATACAAAATTGTATTGGCCTTTTATGCTAATTTTTTCATTTTATATTTACATTTGTAACAGTCAACAGCAGTTTATGTATTAGGATAACTATAAAATTACCTTAAATATGTTTTAGAAACAAATATTATAAATAAGCACTGAATATATGCCTCTCAAAGTATGAGAGTGAGTAAAAGAAGTGAACTTATTTAGTTACTGCTGCTTAACAAACTTAATATATAAATCCGCAATTTATAATTGCATGTCACATCATGTTCATTGAAAGTACTGAACAGGAATGACTCATCCTTGGTCCATGATATCTCTGCTCACAACTAACAGCTGGAATAGTTGAGGCCTGAACAGACGTTTATCACTCTCTTTCTCTCTGTGTCTTTGTCTTGAGTCTGAGTCTTCTTCCACTGCCTACCTTAGACTTACATAAGGTATGCTGGTCTCAAGATGCTCAGACCTTTTTTTTTAAGATTTTATTTATTTATTTTTTAGAGAGGGAAGGGAGAGGGGGGGAGAGAGAGAGAGAGAAACATCAATGTGTGGTTGCTGGGGGACATGGCCTGCAACCTAGGCATGTGCCCTGACTGGGAATCGAACCTGCGATGCCTGGTTCGCAGCCTGTGCTCAATCCACTGAGCTACACCAGCCAGGGCTTCAAGATGCTCAGAATTCTGATGTGACAGCTCAGGGCTCTGATAGAAAATAATGGAAATTGACAACTCTCCACAGGGTACCTTAGTTCATGTCTATAGGATGTACATAAAGTTCTTTGGCTTCTCTATTTCCTATACTGTTCTTAACCTCCCCTATTTTGTACCTACTATTTATGCTTCTAATTCCCTATATCTTTTCCCCCATTCTGCCCTCTTCTGCTCCCTACTGATAACCCTCTATGTGATATCTATTTCTGTGATTCTGTTCCTGTTCTGTTTGCTTAGTTCATTTTTGTTTTACATAACACTTTTTAAAATAACATCAACAATGTATGCAATCTGCCCTGACCAGTGTGGCTCAGTTTGTTGGGCATTGTCCCACTAAGTGAGAGGTCACTGGTTCAATTCCTGGTCAGGAACATGCCTGGGTTGTGGGCCAAGTGCTGGTATGGGAGCATGGGAAAGGCAAACCATTGATGATATTTCTCTCACACATCGATGTTTCTCTCCTTCTCTTTCTTCCTCTCATCCCTTCTTTCTAAGACTAAATAAATAAAATATTCTTTAAAAAATATATATGTAATAATGTATGTTTAGGGCTATCTTACAAACTATGATTATATATAAATGAAATAAATTATAGTAATAATGAAAGCGGTAGAAAGAGGATTTAGAATTATTTTGTTATTATAACATTTTCACACTACCAGTGAAATAGTATGGTGCTATCTGAAAGTGGATTTAAATATATACTGCATGCCCTGGCTGGTGTGGCTCAGTGGATTGAGTGCCATCCTGCACTCAAATATCCAAAGGGTCACCAGTTCGATTCCCAGTCAGGACACATGCCTGGGTTGCAGACCAGGTCCTCAGTAGCAGGGCGCACGAGAGGCAACCATACATATATGTTTCTTTCTCTCTCTGTTTCTTTTCCTTCCCCTTCCTAAAAATAAATAAAATATTTTTAAAAATGTATATTGAAAACTCTAGGGCAACTACTAAAAACTATAATATAAAAATATATATTGCATTACAACATTCAAAGAAATGTAAAAATACTAAAAGTATTTTAATATTCTGTGATAAGTATTCATAACTTCTTCTGATAAAGAGAAACTAAACACAATTTTTAAAAAATTAGTTCCCTAAAGAGGGTTGAGAATTTAATGGCTTTACTTCCTGTGATATTTATCCCTATGAATCATTAACAGAGATTGACTGAAAACTCCATCCAAAACTACTTTGTGGATCTAACAAGAGAAATGCATTAGTTGTTGTATTTGCAAACTGAATTTACCAGTTAGCTTAAAGGTGAAAGGCTCTGTTTGAAATTAAATTCCCTATTGAAAACATTCATCATTGGTAATAGAGACCTTTTAGTTCTCAGCAGTTAGCCAGAAAAAAAAAAAAAAAGAAAAAAATTTGGTGTCTGAGCAATAATCCTATGGCTTTCCTTTTTAATAAATTTTAGCATTTGCATTAAAAGAATACATTTGTAAAATATAAAGTTATTTTAGTAATTGGCATAATTGCACATGAAACAATTTTACAAACCTGATTCAAGGTGAAGTATAACATGGTCTAGAATATTGAATTCTGCAAGATAAAATGAATCCTAATGGGAAAAGCATGTAGGTGGTCATTGTATTAATCTGCTTGCAATATCAAAATAAAGTTGAATGTTTTAAGTGATGGCTTTAGATAACTTTTAGATAACTTTTAGATAACAAAAAGATAACTTTTCTAAAAAGTTAGAAAACATAACTTTTGCTTTTTTAGTAAGCCTGGTATTTGTGCCCAATCTTAATAAATTTACTAATATGTCTTGATTAGTTCTGCCTTTTTAATTACACTTTTTGTAGAGAGAGGCTGATGGTAGCTATATCACTGATTATTATTTCAGAATTGTTCACTTTACTCTTATTTGTATATTAAAATTATAGTTTATGTCAGTGTACAGTGAGGGTATAAACACACAATTTCAGAAGCTTTGAAGTGCATATCTTTAAGCTTTTTTGCATAATATCAAAGTTCACCAGAATAAAATGATGCATGAGGAAAAATATTATTGTGATGTTTGTCAAAATGTCTCATAATGTACATCAGTAAGCAAGTATCTTAACAGATTATAAGTTTGTTTCTGACTCTGCTCCTAGGTATATCATAAATAAGACTCTCTTTGTGATGTCATTTAAAGAATTTACTTGTCACTCTACTGCTGATGAATAAGAATTAAAAAAAAAAACAATTGTCTATTGTCTATTGAGTGTGTTAATATAAAGAATTTCAGCTCATAGCCTTCAATATAGGTCCAAGAAAAAAGATATAATGACATTGGAGAAGGACCATGAATGTCTATTTAGTATACTAAACTAATTGAGTTATATTGTTATATATCTCAATAAAAGAGAAAGTGCATATTCAGAAAATTTAATTTAGCAAAATAAATGGAAGAACTCATTTGTTTTCATTTGCAGATGAGATATCTTATATATAGAAAACCCTAAAGACTCCATTAAAAATAAACCATCAGCACTCATAAAGTAATTCATAAAAAGTTACAGGATAAAAATCAACATACAAAAATCAGTTGCTTTGTATACATTAACAATAAACTATCTGGAAAAAAGAAGAACAATGCCATTTACAATAACACCATAAAGAATAAAATATTTGGAAATAAATGTAATCAACAAAGTAAAAAACTCAAAACACTAAAAACTTCAAAAATATGATAAAATACATAAAAGAAGACAGTAAGTAATGCAAAGACATCCTGTGTTTATGGATTGGAAGTTTTAACATAATTAAAATGGTCATTTCCCCCCAAATATTGTATACATTCAACTCAAGCCTTATCAAAAACCTAACAACATTTATTTACAGATATTGAAAAAAAATTCTAAAATTCATATGAAACAACAAAGAACCCTGATACTCAAGTAAACTTAACAAGAACAAATGTGGAGGCATACTACATCTGATTTGAAATAGCATATTACAAAGCTATAATAATTAAAATTGTATAATATTGACATACAGACAGACATATAGGCCATTGGAACAGAATACAGGGCCCAGAAAGAGCATTTATTGTCATTTGATCTTTGATACATGTATCAAAAATATATATTGAGGAAAGAACAGTTTCTTTAACAAATGGTATTGGAAAAACTGGATATCCATATGCAAAAGAATGAAATTGGACCCTTATCACATATCATGCACTAAAGTCAACTCAAAGTGTATTAAATACTGAAACATAAGCCCTGAAACTGTAAAATTCTTTGAAGAAAACACAAAAGGAAAGCTTAATGAAATTGGTATTGGTAATGATTTTATGGCTAAAAGAAGAGGAAATATTGCAAAAATAGACAAATGGGACTAGTCAAAGGAAAAATCTGCAAAGTAAAAAATCAGCAGAGGAAAAAAGAATACCCATGGAATGGGAGAAAATAATTTTAAATCATATATCTGATGGGTTAATTTCCAAAATATATATGGAATTTCTACAACTCAATAGGTAAAAATACTAACCATATTATAGTATGAGCTAAAGGCTTGAGTAGACATTTGTCCAAAGAAGACATACAAATAGCCAACAAGTACATGAAGAAATGCTCAATACACTAATCACTAGTAAAATGTAAATTAAAATTATAATGAGGTACCTCATACCTATTAGAATAGCTACTATTAAAAGCAAAAAAACCCACCCCTGGCTGGTGTGGTTCAGTAGATTGAGCATCAGCCTATGAACCAAAGGTCGCTGGCTTGGTTCCCAGTCAGGACACATGACTGGGTCACAGGACAGGTCCCTATTAGGGGGCACCCAGAGGCAACCACACACTGATGTTTCTCTTCCTCACTTTCTCTCTCCCTTCCCCTCTGTATAAAAATAAATAAATAAAGCCTTAAAAAAAAACAGAGGGCAATAAACATTGATGAGAATGTAGAGAAGTTAGAACACTATACACTGTGGCTGAGAATGCAAAATAATGCAATCATTGTGAAAAACAGTGCGGAGTTTACTCAACAATTAAAAACAGAAACACTGTATGATCCAGCAATCCCATTCATGAGTATACAAGGGAAGATCCCAGAAAAACCAAGTTATTTTCTGGAGGGTAGGCCCCTCGTAGTACAGGTTTCTCTCATAGGTGACTGTTGTAGGAACATATCTGTATCAGTGTACCGCTGGTGTCATTGTGAGATGCCGTATTTGGCTTCAGCAAAGTTTGTATACAGCCTTTTTCAATGAGTATGCCTGTTTCATGATGGGTGATTTATGAGCGTACCTGCCCATACTGTGGCTGAGTGTTCAGCGGTTTTTGAACAAAAATGGCATGACCCTGTGCCCCACCCTTCCTATTCACCTGATCTCACTCTGAGTGATATTATTTTGTTTTTCCAGATTAAAAAATGTCCTCAAAGGGAAATGTTTTGCCGATATGGAAGAGGTGAAACAAGCAAACAAATAAACAGAAAATGGCAGAAAACCTAAAAGACATCAAAATCAATGAGTTCAAAAACTTTTGAGCAGCAAAAAAAAGTCTTGATAGGTATATTGCATCAGATAGAGAGTACTTTGAAGGTGACTGAAGTTTAAATATGGAAGAATAAATACACAATTTTTTACAAATAAACTCAAATTTCAGTACCCCTTCACATATCCAAAAGAATTATAACTGCGATTTCAAAGAGATAGCACTCACTACCCACTGCAGCATTATTCACAGTAGCCCAAACTCAGAAACTACCTAAATGAGCAATGATGGACAAATATGTATATTTAAAATAAAATACTATTCATTCTTTATAAAAGAAGGAAGTTCTTCAATATGTGATAGTATGAATGAACCTGGAAGACATTTTTGCCAAATGAAATAAGACAGGTGCAGCAACACAAATACTGCATGATTTCACTTATGCGAAGTATCTAAAATTGTCAAATTTATAAAAACAAAGTGTCGAATGACACTTGCCAGGACCTCAGTGAAGGGATGATGGGATTTATTAACCAATGGGCATGAAGTTTTAATTAAACAATATAAATAAGCTATAGAGATCAACTGTACAACATTGCACCTACAGTAAACAATGTATTCTGTGCATTTTTAGTGAATATGGCCTCATATTTTTGTAGTATTATCTTTACATTCACACTGAGAGGTAAGGCGTACATTTTTGTTGTTAATTTATAGCATTGATTATGGGACTTAGAGATGCTGAAAACAGCAGACAGTTTTTGATAATAGCAATCTCAGCTGTAGTCAAAATTAACAAACATTTTATTTGACGCCTTGTCATTAACTAGAATGAAGATTCAAAGATGAAAACCATTTTAGTATGTGAGATATTTTACTTTTCAAGTATTAAGTTTTAGGAAGAACCTACAACAAGTGGCATAATTTGTTTGTCTTAATACTTTTATTAGTTTTAAAATATTAAGAACTGTCAGAATTTCAAAGTTATTATTTCACAATTGCAATGCAGAGATTTGCAATAAATCACAACTAAGGCAACATGGCAAAAAAAGGACATTTGACCAGAAAATTCATTTGCATATTATATTTGTAATTTTTTATTAATTTTAAGTTTAAGATGTGATTAAAAGCTGACAAAATTGAGTGGCATTTTTATTTCTTTCTTGGTTTAATTATTAGAATGCATTACTGAAAGTAAAGCAACAACAAGGTTTTGGACTTTAGAAATGATCAGAACATTATACTGATACTGAATAAGAAAAGTTATATTGCTGACTTAATCTTCATGACCATGTTATACATAGCTCTTCTCTTAGTGAACATCAGCCAAAGCAGAGACTTTTTGTGTGAGACAATTGGAAGTTTTGCTGTTACATCACTGAAAATACCTATTGTTATAAGATGTCAGATGGGTACTAGAATTATTGGTGTGATCACTTCATAAGTTACATAAATGTCTAACCACTATACTATACCTGAAGCTAATATAAAATAATATTGAATGTCAAGTGTAATTGAAAAATTAAATAAACAAACAAACAAACCCAAAGTGGCATAGAGTAAAAACAGTTTTACATATCTTATAATACTCTGGGGTGACTGGGCTTAGCCATGTGGACAATAAGTCTATGTAAAGGGGGCTAAGTAAGTGGGGGTTCCTCTGAGCCTGAACATGCATGGTATGTCACTCACAGTTTAGTTATCTTGCAGGGGATGGCTGGATGACTGGACTGAGCAGTAATTCTGGGATGGTCTGGGGTTATTTATATATATATGAAGTCTCTTAAAATTTAAACTTTGGAAGGCTGTCAAACAAATTTAATCAAAAGAGTAAACATAAACTATTTGTAACACAATAATTTTATAGTAATAACTTCAAGACATTTATTAAGATTAATACCAGTCTTCACATCAAATAATTTGTCCAACCTCCTTGATTCTGCTTAATTTATGTGTTTACTTTCTTTAATCCAATAAAATATTACACACTAATTATATGCTCTGGAGGCAGAAAACATACCGCATGTAATACACAGACAAACACATTTCACATAAAGACCAAACACATAAAGAATGAACACACAAAGCCTATACATATAATTTGACTTACTAATTTGGGTAGAGAAAGTACCAGATGTTCTCACTAGCTTGGCTTTTTGCTTCTTCCCTTTACACAATCCTTGTGCAACTTTCTTAATACCCTTTATTTTGTTCTTTGAACTCATCCAGAAATTAGAACAATGTACTTTTAATTCTTATTCCTTCAAAATATATTACCATAATATACACCTTTTATTACTAAAACCATACGTACTTTTCAAACTTAAATGTAAGTAATTAGCATTCTTTAGATTCAAATTCATAAATACATTTCATAAATCTTAGTCTATTTACTAAACCTTTGGCAAAAAAATACTAATTAGTCAAAAGTGCAGCCTAAGCCACTCCTTTCCAAAATAGAAACAAAGACAAAATCTAAAGCAAAGACAACTTTTCAAGGAGAGATTAGGAGTAGACTTAGAATCCTTTTTATTAAATCATTTTTTATTGTTATTCTATTACGGTTGTCCCAATTTGTCCCACTTGTCTCTCTTCTGCCCATCCCATCCCCTGCTTTCACAGTTAATTCCCATACTATCATCCATCTGAAGGTCATTCACACATGTTCTTTATCTAGTCTCTTCCCCTTCTTTCTACCTTTACCCCCTCACACCTCTCCTCTGGTCACTGTCAGTCTGTTCCATGTTTCCACACCTGTGTTTCTGCTTTGTTCATTAATTTTGTTCATTAGATTCACACCTATCAAAATGACCATCACTAACAAATCAACAAACAAGTGCTGGCAAGGATGAATAGGAAAGGAAACCCTAGCACACTGTTGGTGAGAATATAGACTGGTGTGTCCTCTGTTGAAAACAGTGTGGAATTTCTTTAAAAAAACTAAAAGCTGAACTGCCTTTTGAACCAGAGCTTCTGCTTTTGGGAATATACCCTAAAAATCCCAAATCACCAATTCAAAAGAATTTATGCACCCCAATGTTCATAGTGGTGTTATTGAACAGCTAAGTGTTGGAATTAGCCTGAGTGCCCATCAGTAAATGAGTGGATCAAAAAACTGTGGTACATTGACACAATAGATTTAGAATCGTATGTCCTTATTTTTCTCTCTAACTTAAGCTCACCTTCTAACTGCCATACTATTATTTCTGCTACTTCTTTCTTTCCCCCCATGCAGGTCTTCTGCAAGGCCCAAAGAGCATTGGGGCATCCCCCCAATACTGGTGCAATACCCTGGAATTACCCCTGCTGTTTCTAGGATTACCCCTTGGCTTCCCCAACCCAGCATATTATCACATGCCTTCTACTCAATGGGTATTTTCTGGAATATACTGTTTGTGACTCCAATGTTAGCACAGGAGCCCTAAACAAGGGAACTGCTTAGATGTTCATTACATTCCGGAAAAAAAAAAAAACCCACTCAGAGGACTAGTGACAGCTGGTCCCTATGAGAGAGGCTGCACCTCCTCCAGTCTGAGGTTCCATATAAGGGGTCCCAGACAAAGGAGGCATGTGTGCTATGTGTTATTCTAAACTACATTACTTCAGTGTGTGTGTGTGTGTGTGCAGCAAGAAACAGGCACAGGATAAGAAGCCACTCCTTAAAGGAGATAAGGAGGGAGTTATAATCCATTCCCAAAACAATACGCATTCCCTCTGGGGGGTGCAGGGCAGGGGGAGCCTCCTGGCCAGCCCTCAACAAGGGCGGTGGAATGGGCCCTGTCTTGAGCTATCCCGCACCAGCTCAGTTTTAAAGAGAGAGAACAAACTCTACTTCTCAGTAGGAGTGACAGGAGGAAAAATAAAGCACTTCTAGCTATTGTTAATCCACATGTGTAACATACTATTTTTAAAAGTTATACGATAAATAAAAAACTTCTAAATTCTGGATCCATTCTGAGTAAATATGAATAATGCAGAGATTTCTTGGAGTTGATGTTACCTATTTTTTAAATCAAGGTATATTGAGTATACATTTTACTCATTTCAGGTGTACAATATAATTATTTTATATTTATATGTATTTCAAAATGTTTACCACAATAGTTCTAGTTTACATTTGTTATCAAACATAGCTAATTTTTTTTTCTGATGAGGACTTTTAAGATCTACTCACTTAGCAAATTTTAAATATGCAAAACTGTCTAATAACTACAATACAGTGCTACATTTCATTCCATGTCTTAGTTTATAACTGGAAGTTTTTACCTTTAAAACTCTCCACACTTTTCATTATAATATATGTATTTCTGTCTATTTGTATTCTTATGTATGATTAGTCGGTTGAGTTCTATGGAATTAGATGAGTATTATTGCTGTGATGACAAATCATCAATGTCACTGGCAAATCAGATAATTTTTCTTACTATCTTTCTGAAAGAGGGTTGGGACTGGCTTGTATAATGATCAAGTCCCAATCATTTGATACAGATATACCATTTTATTTACATGGCTGAGTACAAATAAAGTAGTTAGTATACTTTATTTATGAAAGATTCATTGGTCAGCAATGTCATTCCCACTTAAATTCTCTGTTTTTGACAATATTCTTCCTCAAGGAATAAGACATCTTTCAAAGTTAAAAGAAAATAGATCTTGAAAACAGATGATAACCCAGAGCATCAGTATTGATTGAGAGCAGGCACATTTTCATTTGTACATCTCTAGAAACCAGCAAGAGTTCTAGATTCAGTGTAAAGAGTCAAGAACCATTTGTTGAATTGATGTAAATAAAACTAAGGTTTAAAAAAAACTTAAGGACAGGTGTTGGGAACTGCCCTGCCTGGTATCAGAAGCTGTAACCCCCGCCAAGGCTAAGGCTGAGGAAACGACCTTGGAACTATAAGCCAGCAAGGAGACAAAAGCTTATCTCCCTGGCAGGAATGCTGCTTCTGCTACTTTTACTTCACCCTGCCTGGTCCCCAGTGCTTGGTCGGTTAGCCAATGATGGGTAAGATTCCCCAAGGGGGAACAACCTAAGACAGGCATGATCACACAGGAGGCCCCCAAGGAAGGACTTTGGGGGCTACAGTAAAAGGGGGTGATGGACCCTCTCCCCTCACCTTTGACAAAGCCTGAGTCCTCATTCCATCTGAGAGAAAATCTCCTAATCTTTTGGCTGTCTTAGTTCCCTTGCTCCACCTAAGCCTGAAACAATGACAGAGGGTAGTGCAGCCCTGTGCTGGAAAGGGTGGGTTCCCTGGGTGATCAGGCCTAAGAAAGAATATGTAAAATCCTGTGAAACCTTCTTTGTTTAGAATGCTCTCAATGGAATGATAAGGGTCCAAGGAAGAAATAAGTTTGTTCCTTAAAGTCTTTTACAGCTCTTTGACCCTGACTCAGAATAGGCCCTCAGACTTCCTTGTTGTCTATCGTTTGACCCTTTCTTCCTGGCAATGAGTAATGAGCTTTACCTGAATTCTTATGCAAACAAACCCAATAAAAGCCTGCTGGGACAGGAGAACAGGGTGCTCTCCCCTAGGGGCTCTCCCCTGGGGAGGGTGGCCCCGCAATCCCCACTAGAGACAGTGGCCGACCCATTCCTACTTCCCCACAGGACCTGGTTGTCTCTGTGTATGTTTTTCTCATTTGTCAACGAGCCGTCCTCAGTGTTCCGTGGTCACTGCCAGTCAGTGGCCACGACAGACAGGCAATAGTTATTAAGAAAGCAGATATAGAGTCAGACAGGCAGGATTCAAAGCTTACTTTGATCACTTTCCAGCTGCATTACCATGGTAGTTTTACCCAATGCTATTTGACAGCTTGCACTTATTCACTTATAATTTTCAGGACTTTGTAGACCATGGTGCAATAATCAAATTTATGTCACCAAATGAAACCTGTTTGAGCCCAGTCTCAAGATTTCACTGGAGAAAGCCACTGCCCAATTCAATATAGTGCAATTAATACATTAATAACTATTGGTCACTACGTGATCAGTTTCATCAAAATGGCCAAATTGCATGCATATGTAGATGGCATAAATGAAAAAAATCTAAAGAAGCCAAATAGGATATAATAATTGAAAACATATTTAATTTTATATGGCTTATATAATACATTAAAAGTATTTGTTTCTGCATAATTCATTTATTCTTAAGATTGGCTGTAATAAATTGTAAGTGTTATTTTGTTATCATTGTAGAGAAAAGGAAACTGAGTCCCAGGAAGTTAAGGTAACTTTCTAATAATACTAATAAAAACTCTGAAATTTAAATTTCATTTCAGACTTTAGAAATGCAAATTTAAAATTATTGCCATACAATTCACGCACACAAAGAGATTTAGTAAGCGATGGCTTATAATGATTAATTGTATGTGTCAACTTGGATAGGCTATCATGCCAATTACTTGGTCAAACATCAGTCTAGATGTTGCTGTATATTTTTCATGTGATTAACATTTAAATCAGTGGAATGTTGCTAAAGCGGATTATCCTCCATCATCACATGGGTGGGCTACTTCCAATCAATTAAAGGCTTTAAGAACAAAGATTCAGGTTCTCCCCTCCCCTTGCCTTAAGAAAGGAATTCAGTCTTGAGATGGAGATGTTAAAAACAAAACAAAAGAAAACAAACAAACAGAAACAAACAAATGGAGAATTGAGTTTCTAGCCTGACACACTCAAGTTTACGACTTCAACTTTTACCTAAATTGCCAGCCTGCCAGTGTGCTTGGACTTGCTGGCCTCTGCAATCACATACACCAATCCCTTGAAATAAGTAAATCTATACACGAGTGTATACATCCTACTTATTGCATTTTTGATAACCCCAGCACAGTATTATTTCCACATTCTCATTAAACAAATAACTTCAAGCAAAGAAAATCTTCTATATATTTGTAAGGTTTTCTTTTATTCACCAGTGAAAATTATACCTTAGTTAATTCAGTGCTCAATAGAGCCCCCAGAAATTTTATATATGTATATTGGTTCGTCAAATGATTAAATGAATGTATGAATTTCCCAAGTGAGGATTTTTATGTTTTTTATGGTTCAATTCACATAACATTTTTATTTTTTATTGTTGTTCAATTAGAGTTGTTCCACCTTTTTTTCCTTTATTCTCCCCTGCCCCATGCCACCACAGTCAATCCTCACCCCATTGTCCGTGCCCATGAATCCTATGTACATGTTCCTTCACTTGCCCTTTCCCCTTCTTTCCCCCGTTATCCTTGTCCCAACTCCCCTCTGGTCACTGTCAGTTTGTTTTTAATTTCAATGTTTCTGGTTCTGTTTTTCTCTTTTGTTTATTTCATTTATTAGGTTCCACTTATAGGTGAGATCATATGGTATTTGTCTTTCACTGCCTGGCTTATTTCACTTGGCATAATACTCTCCAGTTCCATCCATGTTGTTGCAAAGGGTAGGAGCTCCTTCTTTCTTTCTGCTGCATAGAATTCCATTGTGTAAATGTACCAAAGTTTTTTGATCCATTCATTTACTGATGGACACTTAGGTTTCTTCCAGAACTTGGCTATTGTAAATTGTGTTGCTATGAACATTGGGGTGCATGGATTCTTTTGAATCAGTGTTTTGGGATTCTTAGAGTATAATCCCAGCACTGGAATTGCCAGGTCAAAAGGCAGCTCCATTTTTAGTTTTCTGAGGAAATTCTATAATGTTTTCCACAGTGTCTGCATTCCCACCAACAGTGCACTAGGG
The DNA here is from genome assembly GCA_004024845.1 of Tonatia bakeri. NCBI lineage: Eukaryota > Metazoa > Chordata > Mammalia > Chiroptera > Phyllostomidae > Tonatia > Tonatia bakeri. The sequence goes on from PVIA01000790.1 coordinate 242,579, forward strand.
TTGCCTTTTCTCCACAACTTCATTGCAACTTGTTTATTGATGTGTTAATGATAGACAATCTGACCAGTGTGAAGTGGTATCTCACTGTGGTTTTAATTAGCATTTTTATGATGGATAGTGATATTGAACATTTTTTTCATGTGTCAGTGGGCCCTCTGTATGTCCTCCTTGGAGAAGTGTCTGTTCAGGTCCTTTGCCAATTTTTAATTGCATCGTTTGTCTTCTTGGTTTGGAGGCATGTAAATTCTTTATGTATTTTGGAGATCAAACCCTTGTTTGAGGTAACATTGGCAAATATGTTTCCTCATATGGTTGGTTCCCTTTTCATTTGTTGCTGTTTTCTTTAACCATGCAGAAGCTTTTTAATTTGATGTAGTCCATCTTGTTTATTCTTTCCTTTATGTCCCTAAGGGACATATGGATGAAAATATTTTCCTGCCTATGTTCTCCTATAGGACTTTTATTGTGTCACAATTTATATTTAAATTTTTTATCCATCTTGAGTTTATTTTAGTGTACAGTGTAAATTGGTGGTCTAGTTTCATTTTCTTCATGTACTTGTCCAGATCTCCCAACATCATTTATTGAAAAGGCTATTTTTAGTTTATTTTATGTTTCTTCTCCCTTTGTTGAAAAGTAATTGACCATAGATACTCTGGTGTATTTCTGGGCTCTTTATTCTGGTCTATGTGTCTGTTCTTATGCCAGCTTGAGACTGTTTTGATTACCGTAGCCTTGTTTGTTATGAGGTACTGTGGATTTTTATTTATGAATTTATATATTCATAGCACTTAAAATTCTAGTATAAAGTTATTCATTAACAATTGACTTTAGTTATAATTAGTTTTAAAAAAATAGAGTTCTGTTGTACAAGCCACTTTTATTTGTCCAAAGTGTTTTCAACACACAAAAAAAATATTTTTGCATTTATTGTAATGGTAATAATAAACTTTGATTAAGTTCTTACGAAGAATTAGGCTTTATATTAAGAGCCTTAGATTCACTTACAAATCATTGTCATACCCAGCTATGACTGTTATTTTTCTTATTCCCACTTCAAAGATGAGCAAAGTAATGATTTTAAAACTTCAATAACTTTCCCAAGCTTGTGTTACTAGTAAGTGATACGTGATCAATCTGAAATTCTAACACAAATCTTTCTGAGAAAAAACTCTTTTTGACTAGACCATGTGATCCACCTATTCAAAGTTTTCTTTAAAGTTTGAAGCAGTTTATAAGTGACAATATTGTTTAGAAGAGCCAACTTTCCTCTTCTAAAACTTGCAATGGTTTTCTATGTTTGTTTTTAACTCATTTAAAATTTTTCTTTCTTTAGATTTTCAGGAAAAATAATTTCATAATATAAATACTCTTTAAGAATATATTCCTAATTTTAAGAAAGCACCAAATTAATTTATCAATGGGCATAATCCTACATGAGAAAACATGCCCTACAGTTAGCACTTTAGAGGGAAGAAATCAAATTCTTAATCTGCATATTGTTTTAAGTAGGTTTCAAAGCAGGGTTATTGATTAACTAGGGTCTTGAGGAAGGGAAGGTCAAGTACTAAGATTTTAGGAGGAAAAGTGCAAACCTAAGAAAGATATTTGTCCAAATTAGGTATAGAAGAGGAATACTGATCTGACAGAACAGGAATGAAAAATGAGACTATATGATTATATGTAAATAAGAACTGCTTGGAGAGGTGTGTAAGAGAAACAGTGATGTGAGTTTTCACAAAATATTCTCAGCTAATACAAAAAACTGCACAGTAGGATGGCAGGAGAGCCATGCTACTTGATAAAAATTCAATGTCTTAAAAAATCTCATACTAATATGGTATTTGTATGATTGTATAAGATTATATTTATAGAAGAAATATGGCATTTTTTAACAAAGATATTATGAAAAAGTAAGTTATTAGCACTTTGGAATTATGTAGAGTTAATAATCTTGAGTGTTTGGTCATATCAGATACTAACTGAAGCATTTTTCATGTATCCTCTAATTTAATGTTTATAAAATATTAAGCATGTATTACAAAAATGTGACTCCTCAGATGACCCTGAAGCATAGACAGCACACTGATTCTATCAAAAGTCATATGGTTAATAAATTATTGCATTTTAAACACTCTATCTTACATATTACATGCACTCACTTACTTTATAGGACACCGCTAAGAGATTTTTATTCATTTCTACTAAAACCAAAACAGGGACATTATGTCTATCATGGCTTAAAAATACGTTCTAGCCCTGGCTGGTGTAGCTCAGTGGATTGAGGGCTGGTCTGCTAACCAATGCAAGTTCAGTTCCCAGTCAGGGCACATACCTGGATGGTGGGCCAGGTCCCCAGTAAGGGGCTCATGAGAGGCAATCATGCATTAATGTTTCTTTCCCTTTCTCCTTCCCTTCCCCTCTAAAAATAAATAAATAAAACTTTTTTAAAAACACAGAAATTTATCTTAAAAATCTAGATCTTACCTTTTGGGATAGCATAGATGGACCTGGATATTGTTATGTTAAGTGAAATAAGCCAGTGAGAGAAAGACAAATACTATTCGATCTCACTTATGAACAAAATAAACTGATAAAATAGAAACAGAAGCATGGATACATTGAACTGTCAGAGGAAATGGGGGGTGGATTAGATGAGAAATGTGAAGGAATTAACCCCCCCAAATACATGCATACATATGAATTATGTGTGTATATGTACACATGCATGTGCATGCACACACATGTACACATATGCACACACGTGCGATTATAAGTCTATATGTATATGCACATGTGTGTGTGTGTGCATGTGTGTGTGTGTGTGATATACATAACCACATAGACACAGACAACAGTGTGTGTCTCCTGGACTCAGTGATAGCCAGAGGGAAAGGGGGATGGGAGTTAGGTAGAGGTGATCAAAGGAAGGGAAAATGGGACAGAAAGATACTCTTCTCAGGGCAATGGATGCATCACGCAGAGTGCAGATGATGTTTTATTGAATTGTACACCTGAAATCTGTATGGTGTTGTGAACAAATGTTACCTCAATACATTCAATTAAAAAATAAAATAACCTGTTTCCGACGGGAAAAAATTCTATCACAGAATGTCCTTATTCTTATTTTTCAAACTATTGCTCTTTCCTCTATTCATCCTTTCTTGCTTATGACTCACAAACTCCAATGTAACTCAGTGTCATTCCCAATAGCTAGATATATATCTCACCCTTTAAGAATACTAGAAATAAATGTTTCACATAAATCAATTAATAACTACCATCACAATACTTAGTTTATAAATATCACCTGAAAATTGAAAAGACAGTAGTAATATTGGCTGCAATGTTTTATCTTATGTGGAATGACTCCTATGCAGTGGAGTAGAAAGACGAGATTGATTGGAGCTTCCTATGAAGTTACCTGCAGAAAGTGTGCACCCGTTGTCCCCTAAGCCGTCACCTCAGATGTCAGAGGCACATTTCTCAGCCACTACAGGCTTTTTCCCTAGTCTTCTCTGAATGCTTGCTTTCTGGTGCATCCCCCACCTCCAGGTTCCTTTCCAAGACAATATTCCAAGGCATGTCAAAGGAACAAATGTAATCCTTTACCACTTTCCTTATAGGATGTTACATTTCAAAGCATTATCATTTTAAATTTTTACTGTATTTCCACCTTACACCTTTCTATGTGAACTCCACTATAATACATTTACTTTTTTTTTTTTTATTACTTCAGTGTTTTCCACTTACATGTAGGATGGTCTGAAGCACACAAAGTTACTAGGTTATTATATAATCCATCTTCTAGCACATATAGGAAGTATTTACATAATTTTCAAATTCTGATCAAATTATATCTCTGAAGAATGATGGACAAATTTCCTCTGAGATACTTTACATTTTTTCATACATTTATAAAATCTTACACTAATGCAGCTTCCTAACACCTTTGAAATGATATCTCCTGGATGCAGTGTACACTTTACCGAAGAGAAAGAACTCCTGAATACGGACAACAGTGTGGCGATTGCTGGGGGTGTGGAGCTCAGTGAACGTGGAAGAGGGTGTGGGAGATAAACATGATGAAAAAATAAAAATGATTTACTTTTGATAAAAAAGTTGTTTTTTAAATAAATAGATAAATCATGAATGAATCTTGTTTTAAATGGTTTTAAAGAACTAAACTCAGTTATTATGACAGAAATGTTTGTAAAATTTCCCAGTATCATGTTCAGTGGGAGTTAATTTTGCTGTTTTCCAGGTCTAAATGATTGTTAGTGACGACATTAAGCAAAATTAGGTCTAACCCTAATTCAGCCACTTGACTGTACACATTAGTGCTGTTATATACATTGCAGTTTATCACCATTCTATGGGTAAGATGACTCAGATACTTTCTAATTTGTGTAATGCTTTCTATTGGAAAACAATTTCAGTGTGTTTTAAATGGGCAAATACCAGAATTTTATGTAAGAAGATTTGATGTAGAATTTTATGTGGGAAATACAGAAAAATATACATTTTTCATAAAATATATTTAAGTAGCAAAATCTTTGGGTTTATTTTGTGAACAGAAAAAGTAAGGAATCTTATTGCTTTCTCCATTTGAGATCATTTATCCTTTTCTTTAAAAGTTATAGTACTATATCACCAACAAGTTTTCATTCTGTCATTCTACAAAAATTGAACAATACCCAGGCATTTGTTATTTTTGCAATAAAAAGGAAAAGTAAATATTTGTTAATTCAGTTTACTTAGAGTTTCCTGAAGCAAAACAAAGCAAGTGACAAAACAAAAACTGAATAAACAAAAAGAGATGTATAATAATGTATGAGGTGCACATGGAAATTTTTCTCGTTTATTGAACCTACAAAGACAATTTCTGGGACTTTCTCAATTCACGGCAAAAAATGGTTCTGGAATTTTTTCTATGTAGATATTTTGTAATAATGGGAAACTAACTGATAAAATATTTTTACTCTTCCTTTGATGTTAAATTAGTTCTAAATCTCTAGCTAAACTGAGCATGGTGATAAGATGATCCTTTGAGAATCCTACAGTATCCTTTTGTTGTCCTCAAATTTCAAGTGGCATTGTAATAGAGCCACTCGTTCACTAATTTTCTCAAATATTTTCTCACTTCCCTTTCTTTAAACCCAGGAGTATATCTAAAATTTAAAACAAGCTGTGTTATGACAAAGTTAAAATGTAGTATAATAAATACATAATCAGAGAAACATGTTTAATCAATAATATAAGGGTAAAGTAAGTGAAACTATCTAGCCAACTTAACCTGAAAAACACTCCATTCATTTTACTTTCAGTTATATTTTTCCATTTCCTGCTGCAGAATTCAAGATATTCTGCCTCTTATTATCACATAAGTTTAATCCGAGATATTAAAAAAAGGATTTTTCTCAGTGAATTGTTCTATTGCAATTTATGTTTTAAAAATTTTCTTACCACTTTTTTTTAGGACATAATGAAGTCTTCTCCCTTTTATATTGCTCTGTTGACTCTCAGCTTCCCTATTCTTTCAATATCTTTATATAATAAATGTTTATGTTATACATTCATATGGCTCCATATTTTTACATGTAAAATTCATTTGTCTACTAAGAAAATATGGAGATGTCACAAGAAGTTGTCTTTCAGTTTTTGGGTATCTGATATTGGGTGTGGCAAAAAGGGATTTGCTGTAGGGTGATAATTGGAAGTCTTTCTGGCAAAATAAGGAGAAGGAGCAACTTTTCACATTTTTCACTCAAAAATAAAAAATAAAAAGCAAGCAGATGAGTGACGCTGAACAGAAAGGGATCATCAGTGGAAGCTAGATAAAATGGAATGAGTTAATGGAGTCTGCAGTTTTCAACCTAAGGTGATAAACCATTGGAGTTCAACAGCAAAAAGAGACAATCAAGTGAAAAAAAATTTTGTTACAAATGTTACTGTTTTTCAGAAGAACTCTAACATTTGTTGACCTGAAGGATTAATAGAGTTTGAACAACCAAATAAAGAACACTGAGGTAGAGGACAAGGCCTTAGACTGTGAAGAGGAGTGGTTTAGGGCTACTATGGAAAGTACCAAATGAAATTAAGGTTGTTCAGTGGCAACTATGTTCAAGGCACTGTATTGGGAATTTGGCATTTTCTATACCCAATGTGCCTAATTTGTTTAAAATAATTGCCATCCATTTTTTAAAAAAGAATGTATCTGACTCAGGGATTAGGTATCTAATCAGGGATTAAAATGTTTCTAAATTGCTGGATGATATTTGGTTCAAAACAGTATCTAACAGAAATATATGGCAAATGTATGTGAACAGAAATTTTATTCTCAAGAAATACACACAGGCTCAAACTGTAAAGAATGAAGAAAGGTTTAGGTAAATTTATGGATGATTGTTAAGGTAGATTTTTAAAGTACTGATTGATAATATACATATGGGCCCCTGGCACAGTATTGGTAGGGAACAATCCAGTGAATTGTTTTGTGGTCTGATCCCCTGTGCATCTTCATAACACTTCAGTAAAAGATGATGAAGTCACAAGTTGGTAGAATTGCTTTAGCCTCTGGAGGGCTCTGGGAGGAAGCACCTTCATGCTTGAGCCAAGTAATCAGGCAGACACTCACTGTGCACCTAATTAGTTTTCCTGGAAGAGGGAACATTTCTATTTGTGGTAGAAGGACAGCTCTTTCCTCTCCGTCCCAGTTTTGAAAATGAAAAAATAATAATAATTTCATAAAGTTGCTATTGACAATTGATATATGACTACAGAATGCCATTTACAAATATTAGCAAATGGGTTTATTAGAAAATTCACATTATAAAAAATAATTGAGTCTTTATTTTGTTAGTTTTAACATGTATTTTAAAAGTTAGAAAAGCACTGCAATGTTTTGTCTTTTATCAATTTTCATTGACTCGAACACAAAACTCCAATTTTGTATTTTTCTGAAGATTTTCTCAAAATTTTTACTAATTATAAGTTTTAGAAGGCATCTTAGGTATCTAAAATGATGGTTTGGGGGCTTTTACTATCATTTTATATGTCATATTGAAAATCATTTTTAATAACTAGGTACATGTATCACTTACAAACCTTGAAATATATTTTTCTTTCTTAAAGTAGAATATAAATTTTAGGGCACAATAACATCACTAAAAAAGAACTCTGATGAACAGTGTAGGATGAAATAAGTTTTCAAAGTCACAAAAGCTACAGTTTTAATATTTAGGGTTTTAATTACCATGATTTTTATAACTAATATTATAATTTTTGTGTAACCTATGACCTACTACAAAATTTATGTAACAGTGATCTTATGTTGTCAAAAAGTGTTTTAAAGGTCTGGAGAAAAATGCTGGTAAATTTACAGTTTGCTTAAATCTAAATAGATTATGCAATTTAAATATGTACTCTTAAAAATATTTGCCAATACTATGTCAAATCATACCACCAGAACTTTGCCATTAATATTTTGGCCATTTGTAAACCTCAAAAAAATGTAAATTATTGAATTTTCTTGACAATAATAACAGTAATGTGTTTGTTTTGTAGATGATTAAGTATAAAAATAAGACATTTTAATAAGGGTGTGGGTATGTGTATGCTTGTGTGTTCTCCATGCAAAGGTAATATCTCTGTATATTTTGACATATTTTTATATAATTTCTTTCCTGCACTGAAATAGAAATTTTCCTCTGACACCAAATATTTGTGAAAACAATATTCCAAATAAACAAAATATTATGTATTATATAACCAACTCCCACAATGACTATTGAGTCATATTTTATCACATTATATTGTACAGATAATCTTTATACCTAAAGTCTTGAGCCAATTTTTATTACTTTCATAATGGAAATCAATAAATTTGAATAATTTAAGTAAGTTGAGATTCCTTTAAATGACATTAATGATTCAAAGGAAATAAATAATTTAAGCCTTAATTTGCTTACAATGTTTCACAAAATTTTTTGTAAGTTATCCTACAACAAGAATGCATAAAAATTACAAAATTGAACAATAGTGCATATTATATTTGTCGTGATGTCAAATATTTACAGTCAGATGTTTAAATCTTTTTTTTAATTCTTTAGCTTGTCTTTTTTTTAAGATTTTATTTATTTTATTTTTAGAGAGGGAAGGGAGGGAGAAAGAGAGAGAGAGAGAAACATCAATGTGTGGTTGTTGGGGGCTGTGGACTGCAGCCCATCCATGTGCCCTGACTGGGAATCAAACCTGCGATGCTTTGGTTCACAGCCCGCGCTCAATCCACTGAGCTACGCTAGCCAGGCAGATGTTTAAATTTTTAATTTATTTTATTTCTAATTACTTTTAAATACTCACATGTTTCTTGAACATTAACTCTGTCTGAATTTCTTGTTCATACACTTTTTTCAGTTTTATGTAAGAATGAGCCTCTTCCTCTTAATGATAGCTATGAACACTAGTATACTAATTTATTAACTTGCTTTCTGTTTTATTTTTTCAGAAATATTGTATGCCTTTGAATATTTATATGGTGTGATTGATTGATATACTATGTTTTAAACTTTTGTAATATAATTTTTCACATTTTCACTTTATATTTTCTTCTACTGTTTTTATATAATATAGGAATCAGTTTTCTTTTTTCACTGTATTATATTCTTATTTTTTATTTTTATTTTACATTCAAATTTCTCAAAATTCTAAACTTTAGTCGTATTTTTAAATTATATCACTCAGTCACATTCTATTATATTTTCTTTTTACTTTTCTATTTGATTTTAAGTATCATATTTTTATAGTACTTTAAACTTTCATATATTGTTGGGATGTCTATCCAAATTCATTGTTTTTTGATTTTTATATTTTGTGTTTCAAGAAGAAAAAATGATTCCTGGATAATCTTGTTGGGACATGATTAGAAGATATATTTTAATAAATTCTAGGGTAGATTATCTCTTGCTTTGATGTTAAATTATTAGCAAATGAAGTGAATCAAAACTTCCTATCAAATAGATTTGAAAAGTTTTAGGAATTCTATAGAAATACACACCCACTGAAAATAAGCCTTGAGGAGACACTGACATAAGCATTTTTCCTTTTTCCCATGGCTGCTTGGTTTTCCCAAAGTAACAAGGTAAATATATCAGAAGGAATTCTGCCACCACATTTGTTCACTGACCTATCACTGTGTCTAGTCTGATACATGAGGAAGTTACGTGATTTCTTATTAGAATTACCACTTGAAATATTTTGATCAAAGAAAAATGGGACTTCACGGGAATGGAAAATATTAAAACCAAAGTGTCCAGCATAGTGGTCTAAATTAACTTTTAATTTTAAGTATATGAAGAGCTACTTCTCTTTTAATTCTGGTGAATTAGGCAAAAATGAACCTCTTTCACACACTGTTTTTCAAAAACTGGTGTATTTCACTGTGATTCTCAATTCACATTTATGTTACATAAACATTTGTTAACTTGTCATTTTTAACAGGTGTGAAATGGTATCTCACTGTAATTTTGATTTGCATTTCCCTAATATTGAAGTTGAGCATCTTTTCATAATATCTGTTGTCCATTTGCATGTCTTCTTAGGAGAAGTGTCTCTTCAGGTCCTCTGCTCAATTTACTCAAGAAAAACTTGAAATTCTGAGAGTTTAGAAGTTTGCTTAAGATCACACACTGTTACAACTTTTTTTGAAAGGGTTAAATCAAAATCAAACTTTTTAAATATCATTTACATTAAATAATTCTTATAGATAGCTATCCTTTGCTTTTCTCTTGCTTTCTTGCTTCACTGTGTCAGTTTCTTCTATCTATGTGCCATATTTGTGGCAAAGGCCCAGAGTTTTCACTTGGGGATCAAAATGTCAATTATCCTTAGGGCTTGTGGTTTGGGTGGACTTCACCTCCACAAATAGGTAAGTATGTGATCTAGTTTTAATGCAAATAAATGGATTTACCTCTTTGGTCACAGCAATTCAATGCTGGGCATGTGATTTTAGTCATATTAACCAGGCTTATTTAAGCCATGTGTGGATGTTTTTGAGAAACTGTAAGGGCAAATTTGAACTTGACCTGAGCATGTGAAGCTGAAGGTGCCACCGTCATCCTCTGACTATGAGCAAACTGAGGGTAAAAGCAACACGTGGAGAAAAGCAGAGCTGAACCAAGAGGCAAAAGCAAACCTCACTTCTCATTATGAGGGCAGAGTCCAGAATTCCATCACTCAAAGCCAATTAGATCCTATTAAATATTTTAATAACCTATTAACAGCTGGTTATTAATTGAGTTTCTACTCTGAATCAGTCAATGTGATAAGCATTACCTAATGTAGTGATTTTAGTGCTCAGAACTACTATGTGAGATAGATGTTACTGTTATCTCCATTGGAGAAGGAAGGAAAATGAGGCCCCAAAATACGTCAGAATTCAGACAATGGTGGAGTCATGATTAGAATTTAGTCAGTCCAAATGTGGAGTGGAACGTTACTATTTACAGCTGTTTTTGGAGCAAGTGTGACAATGCATCACTGCCCTTAGAACAACAATGTCCTTACAAAGAGAGGGAGGAATTATCACTGCTTTGCTTTCTAATCTATTTTATTGTTTTGTGATACTTTATTTTAATTTATATGCTTTTCTAAAAGTCAAGAAGACATACAAAGAGCACCTTTGGCATTTAATATTCAGGTAACCTTTGTGATTATTATTTTTTCTTATTGAATTGGTTAATAAAATTATGTAAGTTCCAGGTGTACAATTTTATAATACATCATCTGTGTATTGTATTGCATGTTAACTATGCCAAGTCTTTTTTATCTATTATATTTTTCATAATAGAAATACATTGATGATTAGAACCAAAGAGAAGTTATTATGGAAATGAGTTACATTTTTTGGTGTCCACAAGTTTGGGAAAGTAGCATTTCTTGGATATAATGCCTCCATTATAAATAATGATTCTGTCATGAAATCTGCCCTTAACCAAAGGAACATATAAACTAGCCCAAAATAATGCAGCTAGGTATGGTCAGAGTATGTCTGGGCATAAAGTGTGAGTTGAACACTGTTGGCAGTTTTTTTATAATATTAATAAATGTTATAATATCAATAAGGTTTTTGTACTACTTCAAAAATGTAATGCGATCTGTGAAGTTTTGTCCTTCATACTATTTTATAAAATTTTATTTGATAATTTTAGGAATTACAAAGCAAATATTTTGAATTGAGGAAATTGTTATTTTTGGAAGAAAGTGTCTATTGTATTAAAAATTTTTTAAAAGATTTTATTTATTTATTTTTTTAGAGAGGGAAGGGAGGGAGAAAGAGAGAGAGAGAGAAACATCAATGTGCGGTTGCTGGGGGCCATGGCCTGCAACCCAGGCATGTGCCCTGACTGGGAACCGAACCTGCGATGCTTTGGTTCAATCCACTGAGCTACGCCAGCCAGGGCTGTATTAAAAATTTTTAAGGCAATTTTTTATTATTACTTACAAGTACATTCATAGTGAATTTTTAACATAAACATTTGAAAAATGAGGGAATACAAGATACAATCTAAATGGAGTACAAGAACATACTTTGTTGTGTGAGAATAGTGTGATATAACTGTTTTTCTCCATAAAATGTAGCATCATCCTGTCCAGAAATAAGACTCCATATTTTTTTGATAAGAACTATAAAAACTTATATTATTCTGTTCTAAATTGAACCATTTAGAAAGCCTGCAACTTGTAGAATCACACGATTTTCATCTAAAAATTTAAGTCTTGTATATCTCAGGATACTATTGTTGGAAACGAAAAAATATACTATTGTAAGATCAATGAGGGTTGGGATGACTATATTCTTAATAAGCTAAAAAAGACAATCAGTATGATAATTAGAGTATGTTAATTACCACCAGCAACAAAAAATGTAAATGATATACAGCAGGAAATTAACAGCAGTTACTGCTCAATATTGCATGACTTTTCCATTAAGAATAATATGAGGAGTTGTTAAATTATAGAAAATGAGAATAATGAGCCTAGAATATTAAATAGCTTTTGGTTTCCTGTCTGACGAAGAAGGAAATCATTAGGAATAATTCTGGGCAAGTATTACATTCTGCGTGGGTTCAGCAAGCTTGTTGAGTACAATGGGGAAATCTTCATGCATGCTTTTGTTTTTGCAAGATAAAACAAGACAGGGTATTCTGGCTCAGCTAGAAGCAGTTTCAGTAACCTTTCCTGAATAATACATTTGCCGAAATCTGCTAACACCACCACTTTACCCTTTCCTTTAAAAACATGGAACTGATGGAACAGTGAATATATTTTGCTGAAGTCCCAGCACTATGTAAAGATTTAAGGGGGTCTTTGTAGTTACAAATCATTTTTAAAGAAAGAAACTAATTATATAAGTAATATTTAGACAAAACATAAATATATGCTACAAAGAAAAAGTCACATTAACTTTCTTTTGAGAAGTTTTAATATGAAAGGAAATTGCATTATAATAAGCACCTCATGTGCCATCATCACTGTATAATTCAATCTGTCAAATGGGGTACAAATACAGCAGGAGCGAAACCTAGAAAGTATGGTATTAAATACATATTTGAAAGAATATACAATTATATAATATGCCTTAAATTCTGTCAAGAATAATCTGTTCCCAAAGAGAAAATTATTAATATATTAATTTATTCAAGCCAGAGGGACATAATTTAGTATACTAATAGACTAAAATAAATATCAAAATTATTGTTTTAAAGGAAAAACAGAATGTTTGCAACATTTACTTTCTATTTTATAATTTTTAACAATTAATTGGTTATATTAATATAAATTCATCTTGATTTGTGTTGTAGAATGTACAGTGTGTATAATTTAGTTTGACTCAAAAACTTTATTGTATTTTAAACTAAGATCTTGTATTTAATGTTTTTCTAAAATTCCAGTGTAAAATTAAAAACCATTTAACTTTGTTTATCTACTCTATCTCAAATCATGACCATTATAAGCCTTGAGCAATAGTGGTATTTTCATCCATACAACAGAGTTTGAGGCTCAACTTCTTATAGCATTAGGGAGCTCCAGTTCCCCTATGAAAATATTTGTCTTTGGTTCAAATACAGCCAGTTTTTTCCTAATAAAATATTTAGCTATTATCATACTCTCCTTCTTTGCCTTTTTTCCTATTATCATCTATTTACTACAGTCTGTTTGTGTAGCTTCATTTGTGGAAAGACATTTTAAAAGCATCCTGGTAAGTACCACAACAGTAAAACTATTCCATGACCAGGTTATTGGCTGAATGCAAGCTGTTGCTAACTACACATAAGCAAGCTTAGCCATCTACTGCCTAAAATCACTGCACTCTAGGTAGGCAATTCATTCCTTTGGAACTACCTCTGAAAGAACCCTCAAAGTGATTATTGCCCAGTAAATATTCATTTTAATGCTAGTGCCTTGTTGGTATTGTTGTTGTTGTTGATGTTGTCTCACCATAGCAGTTTTAGAAACATTTTCTCTGAAATTAATATCATACTGTTTCAAAACTGTAGAATCCATGTCAGCTTTTTCATCAAAACACAGGCAAATAAGGAGGAGGAGTTATTCTTCCTAAATGTACCCCATGATTGGTAAATTTCAGAAGAGTAACTGCGGCTGGCTCAGCTTAGCATCTCCCTGTCTGGAGGCAGTTTTCAAAGAAACTCTGCAAGGAAGGTTATAGTAATTGAGGAGAGAGAAAGGAACATGGAAGGAGAGAGAATACAGTGCAAGACCAATGCTAACACAGTGGTGAGCAAAGCCAGTGAAAATGAGAAAGGTCTAACAACAGGAGTGTTTAAAAAACAGCATTTTCTGATGTGAAAATCATCTGTCCTATGCTATGGCAATATAACCAGCTTCAGTATCTGTTGTCCTTCCTTAAATTCTACCACACAGAAAAAATAAAATCAGGCAAATAGGATCATGAGGAAGAGCAAGACTGCCCTAATATTTTCCATTTTCTACTCTAGTTCATCTTGTGTGATTATCTCCCTTTACAAACACACAACAAGTACTAGGATTTATGGTGAGGGAATTGGGTGGATGCAGTCATGAGCCCTCTTCCTTACTGTTGCAAAATTTCAGCCCACAACTGAGTCCACCATATGACTTGCACTTATCAACATCCAAAATGAAGAAGATACACAAGAGAAGAAGGCAAGATATTCTCTCAGGAGAAACATTTCAAAGAAAAGATAAAAGTAAAAACATGCAACAATACCAATAAAATATCTGGCCATCAAAACACCTCAAGTCCATAATTTTACATTAACTGTAATTACTCATTATGACAAGTAGGACATATGCTGAGAAATGAAGTTTGAAATCAATTTATATTTTGAAGTGCATTCAAATGATGTAATTTTGCAGAAGCTATAAAAAATTAAAAAGTGAATGATAAAGTGAATGAGGTCAAGAATATAACAATTATTTTTGCTTTTTTCCCCCAAATCACCTAGTGTTCTTTCCACAACATCATGCTGCATTCAAATCATTAATGTACAAAAATTCTTACTTTGTACAACATATAGTTTACAGAACTCTTTCATTTATATCATAATAGTTAATCTCTTTATGATGGTTTAAGGGCTGCAAGTCTTTCCCAATTGCATATAAGAAAATTGATAGAATTTGAGACTGTTGCAATAGTGTCCTGGTTCTAAAAATACTATAATTCTGGCCTAATTTTTTCCTACAACATCACAGAATTTATGTATAAGAAATATCTGCTCTTTCATTTACTTAACTAATACTCATAACCTACCAAGTGCTAGTCTCATGGGATATATGGAGATTAAAAAACAATGAAGTTTCCTGCTTTCCTGCAGTATATACATATTGGAGGGAGATGCAGGGAGGAGAAGGGCAGTAGAAGGAAAAACAGAACAGAGCAACAGAGGTGTGGGGCAGTGTGCCTATGCCTACCTTTTGCATGGAGAACCCAATTTATCATCACTACCCCTTAATACCAACCATGTGTTCATTGGGATTTGTTGCTGTTCCTGACATGGAATACTTTCTTATCTCTCTGTGTCTTTGAAAGAATACCTGAGTATACTAATCCTTCTTTCTTTACGTGATTCTTATTTGCCTTTAAAAGCACAACTTAATAATAGTTACCTGAGAAGTTGTTGCTCATCTTTTTAACCTGAATGCTCATTCTTTCATCTTGCCCTAGTCCCAAAATTTATGGATATTAAATGAAATGTTACTTTCTAGCAGCTTACTTGTTTGTTTTACTCTTTTACCATATGACATTATTGAATGAAAGGTTGTATTTGATCTCAGTACTTAGCATAGTTCTTGGTACTTCAAAGGGGCCCAGTGAGTTCTGGTTACTCAGTTGAGTGCCAGTGAGTTTTAGAATGTTAGTTATTCTAGTAATTACACCAGTTACCAGAGCGTCCAACCTTTGGCATCTCTGGCCCACACTGGAGTAACAAGAGTTGTTTTGGGCCAAATATTAAGTACACAAACATTAACAAAAACTGATGAGGAAAAAAAAGTTTTAAATAAATTTATGATTTTGAGTTGGACCCCATTCACAGCTATTCTGGGTCACATGCAGCCCATGGGCCGTGGGCTGGACTCTATTAGACAGTCATAAAATGACCTTAGTTTCTTTCCCTTTTGAATAGACATTTTCATTCCAAACACCAGCTTTATGAAGTAAAGTCCTGTGAACATTTTTAAAATAATTTTAAAGAACTCCAAATGATTTGATGACTAGTCAGATTGATCTATTGGACATATGAATCACATTAATACCATTTTTTAGCTTAGAAATTGTTGACATATTTCATCTCATCACTAAGTATGAAGTAAAAAGAGGAACAATACACTATATAAAACTCAACAATAAGAAAATGAACAATCTAATTTAAAAATGAACAAAAGATCTAACAGACAATTCACCAAAGAAGTTTTACAGGTGGCAAATAAGCATATAAAAAACTCTCTACATCATACATCATTAGGGAATTGCAAGTTAAAATAGCATGAGATACAACTACATACTTACTAGAATGGCCAAAATCTGAGACACTGACAACACCAAATGCTGTCAAGATTTGGAGTAACAGAAATTTGCATTCATTGATGGCGGGAAAGCAAAATTATACAGCCACTTTGGGACACAGTTTGGCAGTTGCTTACAAAACTAAATGTACTCTTACCATATGATGTAACAAATGCATGCCTTGGTATTTATCCAAATGAGTGGAAAACTTATGTCCAAGAAAAAAATTTACACATGGATGTTTATAGCAGCTTCATTCATAATCATCAAAAGTTGAAAATAACTAAGATATTCTTCAAAACATGAACATATACAAACTATGGTACATCCAAATAATGAAATATTATTCAGCACTAAAATGAAACAAGATATCAAGCCACAAAAAGACATGCAGGATGTTTAAATGTATATTACCAAGTGAAAGAAACCAATCTCAAAATACTACACACTATAGGATTCCAACTATATAACATATGGAAACAGTAAAAAAATTCAATATTCACAGCAGTTAGGGAGGAGGTAGGGATGAATAGGTAAAATACTTGGGATGTATAAGACAGTGAAACTATTCTGTAGAATCCTATAATGGGGAATGAATGTCAATACACTCATCAAAATCCATAGAATATACAACATCAGTAGTGAACTCTATTGTAAATTATGAATTTTGAGCGAGAATGATGTGCAATGTAGGCCCATCAGTTGTAACAAATGTACCCCTCTAGTGCAGGATGTAAAGGTGGGGAGGCTGTGGGTGTGAGTGGGAGCAGAGGACAGAGGGGAAATCTCTGCACTTCCTGCTTAATGTTGCTGTGAACCTCAAATTGCTCTAAAGTCTATTAAAATATCTAAATCATTCTAAAAAGGGGGAAAAGAATGTACATTTTAAAACAAAATTCAACCAACTCTCCTGTCAGACTAGGACCTCACATTTGAATGAATACTGTGCCATCCAACCATTGCTGTATTTTCCAAGCAAAGGCTTATGAAAACATCATCAAAAGTAACTTTTAAAGATTCAATTTTTCATAAGATTTGGTATATTTTGCATATGAATGAGAATAATATTTTATAGTCTCCCTAACATTTTATTCTTTTAGTATTTTTATTGTGATTCTATACTTCATTTTACTTCATATACAAAAGTTTTTGAATGTTTAAAAAAATCCAATATGTCACAATAGAATGTTATTTGCCACTAATGAAAATATTCAATTAGCTATGTGATTGTGCCCAAAATATATAAAATTATAACTAAACAAAGAGAAAATACAGCAATAAAAATAGGCCAATTTTGAACAGGCATTACAGAAAAGAAGATTAAAAAATGGCCAATGACTACCTAAAAAAGATAATGAGATTCTTGTTATGAGGGAAATGCTAATTTAAACACAGTGATAAACTATTTCACAAGGATTGATAAAATTAGAAGGGTTAATAATATGAGTTTTAGTGAGGATGGGGCTACTGGAGCTCATGCTCATATATTAATCACTAGTGAGAGCGATTAATATACACTCATTTAGCAAAATAATTTGGTCATTTCTTATACATTCAATATACAACCATCAAGTCTTGGGCACTTTTATATTACATGGCATATGCCAAGGGAAATAAATACTCTTCTTGTGCAGCTTATGTTTTAGTAGTGTGAAATGAGCCAATAAACACAAAGAGTAAGTAAATTATGTAGCACATTAAAAAAGAACAATGATGTAGAAATTTGATTTCTGTGCATTTACCCACAGAAAAAATATTTTCACAAAAAATATCAACAAGAATGTCAACAGCAGTTTTATTAACATCCAAATGTCTACTTGTATATTAGTGGATTATCAAAGTACAGTACTTTAATACAGTGAAAGAGACTTTGTAACATTATGTATATTAACTAGTATTACATGTGTGTTACTTCATCACTATATGTATATATACATATATCAACATATACACATATGAAATATATAATATATGTACAATATATATGTTTACATATATAAATACATATGAAACATTAATAAACAAAAATATTTCATGGTTGATGCCTTTTATGATTTTTTTAAAAAAAGATAAAACTAAGCTGCAGTGATAGAAATGATAACAGTTTTGTGGATATGGTTTGACTGCAAAATTGACATGGAAAAATGCAAACATAATGAAGATTTTCTGCTTTGATTGGGTTAAAGGCTGTATAAAACTCATCAAATAGATATTTATGCATTTTGTTATATTTAGTTATATATCAATAAAATTAGTTTTAAAGGTATACTATAAACTATGAAGTAGATTAAGAAGAGAACATAAAAGATGCTTTGACAAGTAGCAATATTTTAGAATTAGAAAGCCCCTTGAAGAGTATCAACTTTGTAAAGTTCAGTAATACTTTTTGTAAATAAATTGTATTCTATTGTTTTAAAATAAATCATCTTTATCAATATTCTTATTTCTCAAATTAAAATGCAATTTATTTGTGGTAAATTATATATCATAATTGTGTATCTTGGCAAAATATTCCTAGTTGAACATTCCTGTATAACCAACATTTAAATGAAACAGAAGTTAGCAGCCCCCAAATGTCCTCTTGCCTGTCTTCCTAGTCATTACACACCCAAGGATAAATTAGATTATTATTTCTAAAAGCACAGATTAGATCTTCAAAGAATCTAGGTATATAGATTATCTTCAATTTATTTTTTTGATTCTCCACTTTCTGTTAAGTTTATTTTAGTTTCAACAGAACTTGCCTTAATTTCAATTTCTAAACTTTTGTACGTAAAAAGTTTAATAACTTTCTAAATAGTTTCTTAATTTGTAGCCTCTAATTTATCCAATCTGTCTCATCTTCTTCAACACAAATTTTATTTTTTTACCTTTTTGTGTATATGTGTGTGTATAATGTATACATGAGATTTTTTTTTTCGGTCTAGCTTTTAATTTATAAATGTGACAGAATGGCAATGTGAAGTGAATGCCATATAGAGAAAAACTGAGTGTTGCTCACAATTCCCCTGGAAACAAGAGGCACAGCTCACCGCACAGGCCCAAGGGAGAAACACCAGGTTTTAATTAGAAAGCAGAGGCAGGAGGGAGGACAGAACTGGGCCTAACCTCAGGAACAGAAAGATTTCCTCAGGAAAGGAGAAGAAAGGCAAACAATTTAAGATTGGCTACTTTAAATAGTTGTCATGGGTTTTGAACTATAAGTATGATCTCTTCTCTCCTAGTACCTGGTCCTTGGATGATTAAAGCAGGGGAATATTGCCTCCTGTTATATAGGCTGGATAGAGGAGGTATAGGCCTGGATTGGATTGTTTGCACATCAAAAGCTATTCCTGATTGAGTCCTTTGCTATTTCTAAGAAATAATTGGCTAAGCGCAGGAGGGGCAGTCTATCCCAAGCCAGAAGGTTTTTAATACAGTGGGCATTATACACACACACATGAATATATTCATATTTTTGCTTGGAGATTTTCATATATACACACACATATCTCTCTATATATTTATACATTGAAATTGACAACAAACTGACAGTAACCAGACGGGAGGGGAGATAGAAATACCATGGGAAAGAAAGGAAAGGGATGTAAATGAACATGAAGGAGGGACCCTTGGACAAAGCCAAGGTGGGGTGGGATTGAGGGTGGGAGGTGGCCATGGGTAGGGCCAAGGAAAGTGGTGGTGGGAAAATTGTGACAAGTGTATTTGAACATCAATAAAAAAGGAAAAGAAAAAATATACATATATATATATACACACACATATATATTCATGTATATATATACATATGCATACCTGTGTGTAAATATATATCTACACCATCATGTTCATACTATACTCTTTTATTTCCATCTTATCTGTAGTCTCATCTTTACTTCTTGTTCACTGATTACTTTATTGACTTATTGACTCATTTACTCCTCTAGTTTCACCTCCAAATAATTAGAAATCATTTCCAATGCCACTAAAATCGATCTCTTTCTCCTCTGTAAAGCTATAGGACTTTTAAAAAATCCCCATGTAACAAGTATGACTATACTACTTGAATTACAGTGTGATACTATGTCCCTGAGTAAATTTTGAGATCCATGAAGATAGTGATCTAGTAAGAGTCCATAATTTTGTTTATTTATAGCTAAACCAATTATTCTCTCTGTGCTCCACGTGATATTAATTGTAATTATCTGTTAGTCTGTTTAAACTACAAAAGCCATGACCACAGCCCAGGCTATTAGTCATCCTCTTTAAGGAGAGTTGGGGGAATCTGGATTTTTATTAGCATCTTTGCATACTATTTGGCACACTGCATTTTAGAACCACTTCTCAAGCTAATAACCAATCTCTTTGATGTTTTATGCATCATGCTTAATACAACTAAAAAATATAGTTCAAATTTTATTTCTAAATAATAGTAGCCAACACATATAACATTTCCTATGTATCCAATATAAACTTGTATATATTAAGTCATTGAAACATCACAGTAACCTGCAGAAGTGATTCCTATAGTTATCCCCACTTTATAGATGGAGGAAATAAAATTAGAAGGCATGAAGTAACTTGCCAAAGATTATAAGCTTTAAAACCTGGTTGTAGTCTGTGTTCTTATGTAATAAGCTATAATTATTCTGGTGCATGAATAAATTAGATGATTGCTGGCTGATAGTTAGATGGATAGGTAGAGTGTAATACCTGAAATGTTTAATGTGACCGAAGTTATCACAGAACAAATAGAAAGCATAAAGCGTCAAACAGTTACATGAAAAAACAAACATACCTTCCTCAGTCTGTCAGCCAATCATACATGGAAGCCAGTAATTCTCAGTAATAGAAACCACCCATATCTATAATACAACCCAGGCTGCTAGTTTATGTAAAGTAAGTGTTTACTACAATCAATATTCTTAAAAGAATATCTGATTCAGAGAAAATAAATATTTTTGAGAATTATGTCTAAAATATTTCTACTCTTAATATTGTCTACATTCATTAAACCAAAACAAATTCTACAGAAAAACCTGGCCATGAATCTTACTCATTGACAGTTAATTTGTAAGTTTCAATTTTGATAATCCAATTTAAGATTTATTTTAATGTTCGATTCTGGATATGCAAAGTGTTTAATGTCCCATGAATGTATGTACAAGAAAATGGCCATGGTATTCAATAGCTTGGCTGAAGAGATAATTTAATTCAAAGGTGGTATCATGCATTTTTATTACTGTATAGTAATTGTTTATTGTAAAAAATATAGTTAACTGTAGCTTAAAGTTATCTGATCACATTCAATAAGAAAAATACTTTATATGCATTATATCATATAAGCCTCATAACAAAAGAAACTAGATATTATTTAGACATGAACATACTAAGGCTCAAAAAGTGATTTGCCAAGCATCTCAAGTGAGTCTAATATTAAACATTGAAATAAATGGAACTATACATACATTTAAGAAAGATTAACAAAAACAAGTAAGATAATGATTTTCCAACCTTCTTATGCCAGTTCAATGTGGCATGTGGTGGGAGCCTATCCCACAGCTCAGGGCAAAAGGTGGGAACCCACACTGGACAAGATGCCCTGACCCTTCCATCACAGGGCCATACACACACACCCCACACACATTCAGACAGGGACAATTTATATGTGTCAGGCAATTCACTGCATGTGCACATCTTTGTGATATGGGAGAAAACCAGAATCCTGGAGAAAATCCACGCAGACATGCAAAAACCATTCAAGCTCCACAGTCATTGGTATTGGCCAGGATTCTATTTTATTTTTCTCATCAACATTATAATAAAATTATGTTATTCAAGGACTTGCTATACATACACTATACAAAGATCTGTCTGGAAAAAGTCCAGCTATTGTTAATATAATGAGAAGAGTTTGTGTGAAGTTGGTGTGACCTGGCAGTCAAGGAGAGTAGACTGGAATGCTTATGCATAAACAATGACAACTTCACTGTACTAGTCAGAGGGAGCAGTAGACACTGTTGAGTGAACATGTGTACTGCATGGATGTCACATTCAAAATGACCGAGTGAGTAGAGCAATGAATCTGCATCAAATTTTTGCATTAAGCTTGAACATTCCTCTACAGAAACTATTTGGATTATTCAGGAGGGCACAGCTATGGGCAACTAGCTATGGGCAGCTTCATTACGACAACAAGCCTGTTCATGCACCACATTTAGTGCAAAAATTTTTGCAAACCATCATATCATCCAGTTGACACAGCTCCCCTGCAGCCCAGATTTGGTGCCCTGTGACTTCTGGCTGTTCCCAAAACTAAAATTATCTTTGCAAGGAAAGAGATTTCAGACCATTGATGAGATTCAGGGAAATACGACGGGGCAGCTGGTGGTGATTGGGAGAACTATGTGAGGTCCCCAGGTGTTTACTTTGAAGGGAACTGAGGCATCATTGTCCTATTTACAATGTTTCTCGTTTCTTATATCTTCTTCAGTAAATGCCTCTATTTTTCACAGTACATGACTGGACACCTTCTGTACAGACTCTCTCTATATATATCTATTTTTTGTAGATATAATATATGGGACATATAAATTATATCATATATCATTTACATCCAATAGTCATTAATTCCTTGTAGGAGAGCATCTTACCTGCATTTTATATATGAAGATGAGCCTCACTCATTTATTCATTAGATAAGCTTGTATTGATTGCCTCCTCAGTATAGGCATTATTCTAGGTGTTGAAGATATATAGTCTTGAACCACATTGGCAAGGTCTCTGATCTCAGAGGCTGACATTCTTTGGAGGAAACAGAAATAAATAAGTGAACTAAAATTAAACTTTGCTGTGTTGTGGAGAAAATATAAAGGGCTCTTTACATACATTTGGTAACCAGGCATGCAAGGACATTCCAATGAGATAATATTGAGACTCACACTGTGTTACAGGAAGTCAGATTTCCATCTCTGACATTCTGAGGCAAAAGGCCATTGCAGTTTCTGTAGCAGAAATAAGCTTGGTTTGTGGGAGGACTGAGAAAAATGTCAGCATTTTTTTTAACAGTGTTCAAGGAAATTCTGTTTTCTGCTTCTGTGAACTATTTTATCCAACTTGTTTTCCTTAATACTAGCTGAATGGGAGGAGAAAATATCAATATCAGAAAAATTACCAGTGGACAAAGGAAAAACATTATGAATTTGCATTTTCTCTATATGAAATTGAATATTTCTTTTAAGATGAAAAAATTGAAGATATATGTCTCAGTTATGCTAATCAAAATCAAATTTAACATTTAATTAAGCTCAATAAAATGTATTGAATGCTTATTAAATGATAGCCATTATAAGGAATAATGTCATGCACATATAACAAACTTTGAAAACGCATAACTATGTAAATAGTTAATCCATAGAAAAGTGACCAATAAATACATTTCTGAAAGAGAAAAAGGAGGTGAAATAAAAGTCATATTCTTAGCCTACGTTTGGATACAGACAATTTGGAACCATTAAAAATATCAATTATTTCTTATCAATTTGAAGTGACTACAAACTTATGTTAGTATATGAATAATAATCTTTGCACCATAGAAGCTACAGTCCAAATAAAAGCACTAAGAAAACAAGTATAAAAAATATTGTGTCCTAACTCCCCTGAAACAAGACTGGATGGACACTTAAAAGCAGCAGTAAGTTGAATACTGACAGGTATTTTTCTGAGAAACGATAGAAATGTTTAGAGTTTCTGAGATGGAGAAAATCACTTATATAATATGATGACTTGAAGAATAAAAAAGGAAATAGTAGCTGTGAATTCACTCAACTTCAAAATGTCATCCTGAACACAGAAAGAAGATATCTATAGAAAAGATGGCACAGGATATCTAGGAAGACCAGAAACTATTATTAACAGTAAGAGATATGAAGTATAACTCTTCTTATGACCTCAGGCTTCAAATCCTGTTTGGATAGTACATTTAGTATCGATAAATTTATTTTTCTTTCATGGACTATTCTGTCTACAATGTACTACTATTGGAGCTTGAGCTAAAAGTACCATGAAAACTGAACTTAGAATCTAGGGCATGTTGGGACAAATCAGTCTTACACAGAGACACAGAAAAGTCACTTGCTTACTAGGAAAAAATATTACATGATTTTGTTTCACAGGCCAAAGGAGATCTCTAAATGATTTTTACAAATAGGTCAAGTGGATGAGGATAAATATATTTTTTCTGCTCCTTAGGCTTTTAGGCAATTGCTATATAGCCTGAAGAAATAGGTTATGCTGGTGTTTTATTTATCTACTACAGCTAGCTAACTCATGGACTCAAATATAAATATGAAGGACAGTAGAGAGAAATAGATGAAAGGAAACAATATGAGAATTGGCAGCATGAATTTCTGAGACTGACAAATTCGACAGTTGAGTTACTTGCATCTGCAAATAGGCAACTAATACAGGACACTTGCTCTCTGTATTTATAGGAACACAGGGTCTTATCTGATGAAAACAAAATTTTAGTCTTGTGGAGGATGGGAAAGAGGGAGAATAATCCTTGTACTTATTAACCTATCCATTGTTGATACCAAAAATGAAACAAAAAATCAGAAGAGCAAAAATTTTAGCAGAAATTTTAGTCAAAATGATACAGGCTAGGACAAGTGTGGAAAACTGAACTGCAAGATGAAACAGCTATAAAATGTCTACGCAGCTGGCCACAACCTCAAGTGGCTTTAATGTGGTGTTTGGAATGCTCATAGGACGAAAGATGATGCAGCTCACAGAGCATAAAGTGGTAGTAGTCATCGGTCCTAGATGCACATGCAGGTTATATTCATACTGTTCAACACCCTTCAATTGAAAAATAATTTTTAATCATCAAAAATCAACAAAAATATCAATACAATCTATTGAACAAAGCAACATAAATTATTATAAAATGGTGTGCCTAATAAGAGAAACCAAGGCAAAGTAAAATAGATCTAATTTAGGGAGCAAAAAATTAAGATGATTTTACTTGCATTTTTTCCCAAAATGCAGTGTATTTATAATTTAATTTTACAATGGCATCAAAATCTTTTATTGTTTTCTTTAACAAATATACTGTGGGTTTATATATTGAGTTAACAGTTCACCATTTTGCTTATTAACATTAAACTAATAATATAAAAGTGTTATATGTACATATTTTGTTATAGTAAAGTTAATTAAATAAAATATTTTACTTATCATTTCAGCATATTCTTTTAACTTAGTTATAATAACTAAAATAATTAGAGTAAAAATTATAGGAAACATGTTAATTAACATGTATGTTTTTTACTTCACACATGGAGGAAGGCAATTAGATAAACAACTTGATATTTATAAACCTGTAATTTCCAGTTTATAGTTTTTGGTTGAAAATATATTGACAATTTCTAAATTGAGCTAAAAATATCAAATGCCAATACCTCACTTCAGAACTATTATTAACTTGCTAAATATATTATTCATTCATTATTTTGAAAATAATTATTATTCCTAAAAATATAAAAACATATTTTTATTTAAAAATATTCTTGTTGAAAGAATAAAGTATACATTTTTATTTTATCACATAAGCCTTTTTAAACCCGATCCTAAAAAATTTTTAGTAATTCTTTTCACTACCTAAAAATTAGTAAACTTCTTGGATACAACAATTTTTAAAGAAATACTGTGTTAAAAGCTTAAGAATGACAAATCTTGACTGGGTTAAATAAAGCAGGTAAAATATATTTATAGAATAACTATTTGTAGAAATTATCAAATTTTGACTTAAGTGCATTGTTTTTTAGCTTCTCCTCTAATTACTTGTGACTTTATGTTTTAGAGCAGTTTCAGGTTCACAACAAAATTGAAAGGGAAGTACAGGAATTCTTCATACACTGACGGCCTGGGACCAACGGATAAATAAACCCTCTGAGACAAGCAAACCTAGCATCTGAGGGGAGGGTACTTTCAAAGGATAACAGGAGAGATGACTAGTATCAACTGCAGCGTTGAGTTGAGGCCAATTTAATGGGTGCACACTCTAGTGTGTCCCATTAACATTTCTCTTCTAAACTCCCATATAAAAATGAGGCCCGCCAAACACCAAACAGGAAATTATCTTTACATGCATATATAGAAGTAGGTTCTTTGAATACTAATGGTAGAGTGGTGGACATGAAGATGTGCTACTCAGTTCCTTCTCTATCTAGAAAGGATATTCTGGCAGGTTCATAGTAGGGCCGAATTCTTCAGGGATTGCCTCAGCTGTGTACAACCATCTCGTCCAAGATCATGTTTTTGGGGGGGCATTCCACATTCTGAAATTGAGCAGTGGAGACCAAAAAGCCTGTTTCAGACTGATGCAGGATAACCCCGACGCTCACTTCTCAGTCCATGCTCTCTCCACCAGATCGGCTGTGGTTTGGGCAGGGCTGCATCACAATGTCATTTATTTCATTGTCCAAGCCTATTGTTCCCCATTTACAAGGTATCTGCTTGCAGAAGGCTGAATGGAAGACACACTCTATGAAAGAGAATATTTAAAAATAGCATAGAATATTTATACACAATAGACATAAATATATGTATTTCAAACTTTCAGCAAAATATGTCATTCAAGTATAATATGTCGGTATGTTGGTATTAAAGCTCAAAAGCATCTCATCTGATAATAACATCATTTTAGAAACTGAATTGCATATTTAATTGGAATTAAAATTGGAAAATAATCTGGAGCACTAAAATCAGTCCTAATAATATTTTGATTTTAAAAGAAAAAACTATTAAAAAGAAATTCTTCAAGTTCAGACTGATATACATTAACAAGATTCTATGATATTTCATATATGTATAGTAAATGATGAAACATGATACAGGTTCTTCATTTAAACTGCAATATGTTTAAGGACATTTTGGATGAGTAGGACTGGTGAATGGACACATGCAAACACACATACCCTTTAGTATTAAACTAATATGGAGTAATTGGCATCTAAAAGTTTATGCTTAGTCATCAAGGATGTATGTGAGGATAAAAAGTAGTCACACCTTGGAACTTTAATAGTCCCAACTTAGTTTCAGGAGTGGGAAGATCGTTGGGATCAAGACGTCTTTTCAGACATCCATCCATGTCATATCAGATACATGAAATGTTTCAGAGCAATACATGTATGTATCCAATGTCTTCTTTTCCTTTCTGAAATGTATCTTTTTGGACTGACTGCCACTAAATAAATGGTCTATCCTTAACCTGAGTTCAGAAGAATTCATTTTTTATTTTAGTTTTTTCTGTTTTGTGGATATCATTCCCAAAAGATTCTTGAGAACAAACTTCTTTCAGATTCATAGGAATGCTGTCAAATGAGAGAGTTGTAACTTCTCAATTCTTCATTAGGTCAACCTAAAGATATAATTGTGTTTTTTCTTCTATATCCTAAAACCCTTAAATGTAAAAGCCTTTGGCCCACAATTTTTCTTGAAAACATAACTGTATTGTGAAAAAGATATGATCAGAATAGGATGGATCCAAATATAAATATTATATAGAGGAAAAATAGTTTACAATATTGAATCTCTATTTAGGATTTTGTTTAGTATTTTGTACAAAATACTGCAAATATTTTAGTTGTCCTAAAAGTCTAAACTCAAACATTACGCAGATACATTTTGAATATCTACTATGTTCTGAGCACCCTATAAAAGCAACATATGTCCTGTGGCTACAGGAAAACTTGCTTCTAATTTTATAGAAATCTTCTAAGAGTGTTAAAGTATCTGTTCTATTGACTGACTAGTTCAGAGGAAAGAGAAATCACTGAAAATTAGGAAATTACCTTTCTAGGGCCTAGAAGGGGTGATATAGTTTAAGCTTACAATTAAATTTTGTGCTAAATTGACAAAATGTCATTCTTTACCTTTATAAGATATATTTCACTGGGCATTGCACAGTTTTTAGGTAACTTAAAACATAAAGCTTTCTTTTAGAGACAATCATAAGCTCCCCTGCCCCTAATGAACTATAGAAAAAAGGCCTACTTACATTTGCTCTTTTCACTTCTTCAGATTATTGCCCAGAGTCTCTTCATTTCCCAAAGATTATCCCATTTATATTGCAGTGACTTGTTCAAAATAAATAATTCATGGGAATCACTTTATTTTTCTGTGGGTAATAAGGTAATAATTTCACCAAAGAAAGCAAGTCAAAATTTTTTCTGATTACTTAAATTCACATGATAGGCTCTATGTTTACCTCTATCATAGAATCATCAGCTTAGAAAGGAAATTTTCCTTGGCGTGGTTCTGAACACTGAAATAAAGTCTTCTTACAAGGTTGTCATGGTAACATTCATGCATCACCTGTCCTGCTCACATTTAAAATTGGTTCCTTAATATCTCCCATATGTATATTTGCTTTTTTAAAACTTTATATCACCTGTGCTATACTTCGTAAGATTCATCAAGTTAAAATTATAACTAAATTTAATGATCAAATTAACTGATTTGCAAAAATGCATGCATAACTAAGACTGTACTGGACTCACAGAAATGGGCGTGACAAAAATAACATGGCAATTAATTGCACTGTGTAGTTTAGCATTAGACAAAACTTTAAAGATTATATATATATACATATATGCATGTTCAGTTACCATCAATTTAATTCAGTCCTGTAATGGTAAGCTCATCCATGTGAAGTTAGCAGAACTAGTGGGATCTGCTGGGAGAGTTCACAGATCAGTGAATCGGGGCAATCATTGCTATTACTATAGCTGCTTTGCCTTAATCAGCACAACTAAAACAAACAAATGGTTCATTCAATGCTTAGTGTGTGTGGTGTACTGTGCTAAGCAATAGACACCCCTGTTCTTGTTTTATCATTTAAACTACCCTGTGTGATGAACATTGACATTATTTGCAAAGAAAACAATTGAGGATTAAAGGTTTAAGTTCCTGCCCAATATCACACTGCGTATTTGGAATCCAAAACAAGCCTAATTTTA
This sequence comes from Tonatia bakeri, assembly GCA_004024845.1. NCBI lineage: Eukaryota > Metazoa > Chordata > Mammalia > Chiroptera > Phyllostomidae > Tonatia > Tonatia bakeri. Next base: position 271,643 of record PVIA01000790.1, read on the forward strand.
AAAAGCATGTTTTTAAATTTATGTTAGACTTCATTTTTCAGAATGATCCTTATGGAAACTCACTGGAAAACAAAAGGCAAGAATTGAGTTAGGTAGCAGGATGTGCAGAACCCTCTCAGAAATGTTGTTACCAAAAGGATTCAAAAAGAAAATGTCTTGCCCAATATTAAAAGCTGTGCCCTGAGTATTTCATTGGGTCCTATTTCTAATTAATCATGAGCATTTTGATAAAAAATTATAGAATAATCATCAACTTGTATGCTGGGGACTTTCCTGTGCTGTGTAACATTATAGTAGTCACTTCTTGAAAAAAAATATTATGCTTGTGTTTAGTATTCCAAGAGTGAATGTGTCATAAAACTATTTTGCAGCTGATCCCCATCCCACCACAACCTACCTGCTGCAGTCTTAAGAGGCATCTTTCCCTACTTCATTTATCTGTGAAAGATTTATCATCTTCAACAGATATTTCCTGCAGAGGATAATGTAAGTATTCTGTTCAATCCTTTCTTCGGGGCAGACTCTCCTCCCCTACCTGCTATGAATTTTGGTTGCTGATAGAGTATAAGTTCACCTGTCAATGGGAATTGATTGCTTTTGGCCAAATGGTCCTATGTAACCAAAAATTATAGCTCCGCCCAGCAAGAATTCAAAGGCCACAAGGCTTGCCTCAATTTGGGACAATTCTGAATGACCATCTGGCTCCAAAGTTCCCTGTACAAGAGGCTGAAGAATATGTGTAACCACATTAGTAGTGGGCTTTTTGCTTTTCTCAGTCATGCCTCCCACACTTCCTCAAAGGTGCATCCCCCACAGAGAACTGCCTAAAAACTTCCTCATACAATATTTTCTTTCAGAGTGGGAGTTTTATATCCCAATAGTGATGGAACTGAAATATCTCTGAAATCCTTTGAATTGTAAGGAAATCTACTGCTATTTCCTATCATGTATTTTATCTTTAGTCTCAGAAAAGAGTGTGCCCCTCTAAATTTTTTTCATTCGTAATAGCTTTGAAATCCCTGATACATACCCCAGTGCCAAGAACGAATTCAAATTACAATGTTTTCTCAAATTTGTTTCATCTCATTTTCTTTCAGGTCTCACACTCAGAAATTAGCTTTTAGTTTTCCACTTTGATCCTATTCTTGTCATTTTAATTTGAGCATCAACTTTCTGGAAAGAATAAAAGTATTCAGTTTCCTTCCAAATTAACATTAAAATATGCAAGCTATTATGCCTAGTATCTCAGATACAACCAATATCAATGAATGTGCAATATTGAAATTTTATCAAAATTCTCTGAAGTTCTTTATTTTCATGGACCTTAGTCTCCTAGTTTATCTTTTATTCCAGGCATTTTTATTGTTAACCTTCTCAATTTTAAAAGTCCTTTAGGTGTATAGATATTCAATTAACCTAGAATTTTATTTGCCTTTCTATCAACTACCAATAAACAATGCCAGCAAATGCAACCACATTGTAAATTTTCATCCAAAATGTTTAGTAAAATTCTCTGGCTGGTGTAGCTCAGTGGACTGAGTACTGGCCTGCAAACTAAAGGGTCATGGGTTTGATACCCAGTTTAGGGAACATGCCTGAGTTGTGGACCAGGTCCCCAGTGGGGTACACGTGAGGGTAACCACACATTGATGTTTCTCTCCCTCTCTTTCTTTCTCCCTTACCTTCTCTAAAAATAAATAAAATAAAAATAAAATCTTTAAAAAGCATTTAGTAAAACAGTTTAATAGGTCCATTTAAGTAATTCATATGACATTTACATTACCATACAGAGTTGATTCACATGCTCCAGTTTTTTAGAAAACATTAGGTTTATATTCTGATCACTATTATATTTTATATGTTTATAAATAATTTTCAAACATTTTGGTCTTAAACCTAGAGGGTTTTTTCATAAAAATTAACATAAAACTACAGCAATTAATTTGTTTGAGATATTCAAATTATTGCCTAGGCAAAATCATTCCATGCATGATTCCTTATTTGGTGTTAATTGCAATGAGAACCACAAAAGGAAAGAAAGAAAAAACAGAATGATGTACTTATGGATAATTTTGCAGATAAGATCCAATATGCTTTACAAGTATGCAATAGAGTTTTGACCAAATAACATGTTTTTTTTATTGGGATCTTTTGCTTGGATCTGTTGTAAACATGGTCAGCATTTTATTCTGCATAAACTCTTTCTTCTCCCTAATAAATGAAATTAAGATGGATTTTCTTACTGCATATTTATTTTGGGGCCAGAGTAATTCTGACTTGTAATAAGCATCGTCATTCAGCCAGAGAAAACAATGCTACTTAAAGACTCTCCTTGGTCCCATATTCAAATCATTCTACCATCACTTACACAAAGCACTTCGGGTCTCTCCAAAAATTAAACTTTATTGTACATTTGCTTATTGATGGAGGTCAACTGATTTTTTACAACTCTCACTAAACATTCTAGAAGTTCCCCACTTAAAACTGTTTTCTCTTCTTTCAATCTTCTGATTTCCACTATTCTGTGGTATCTGGGAAGGCTGCTTATTTCTGAAGTTATTTTCAGACTTCTTTCGTATCACTATACTTCCTTTTTCAAACTTCAGCCATGACTGGGATTATGCAGGAAATTAATCAGGGATCATGCCCCACAAGGGTCTTCTCCCTACAAGTCTCCCCAAGAAGACCTCATCTAGTCCTCCAGGTATCAGAGATACTGATGTTGATAAGCCATTAATAGTTTCCCTCATTTAATAAGCTATCCTTTACTTTACTCAATATTGTCAATTTCACAAACCACACACACCCTTAAATCTTTCACTAAGGTACGGTGAGGAGGTAGAAAATCTCATAGATATCTCTTCACCTAGTCTTTGTTCCTCAATTGTTTTCCTCACTCTTCTCTCTCTCTTCCTCCTCTCCTTATTTTGCAATTCTTTTTTTAAATATAGATTATTGATTATGCTATTAGTTGTCCCATTTGCCCCTTCACTCCCCTCCACCATGCATACCCTTTCCCACCCACATCCCCCACTTTAGTTCATGTCCATGTGTCATACTTATAAGTTCTTTAACTTCTACATTTCCCATACTATTCTTACCCACCCCTTGTCTATTTTCTACCTACCATCTATGCTACTTATTCTCTGTACCTTTCCCCCTCTCTCCTCCTCCCACTCCCCTGTTGCTAACCCTCCATGTGGTTTCCATTTCTGTGGTTCTGTTCCTGTTCTAGTTGTTTGCTTAGTTTGTTTTGTTTTTGCTTTTATTTTAGGTGTGGTTGTTAATAATTGTGAGTTTGCTATCATTTTAATGTACATGTTTTTTTTTTATCTTTTTCTTAGATAAGTTCCTTTAACATTTCATATAATAAGGGGTTGGTGGTGATGAACTCCTTTAACTTGATCTTATCTGAGAAGCACTTTATCTGCCCTTCCATTCTAAATGAAAGCTTTGCTGGATAGAGCAATCTTGGATGGAGGTCCTTGCCTTTCATGACTTGGAATACTTCTTTCCAGCCCCTTCTTGCCTGTAAGGTGTCTTTTGAGAAATCAACTGACAGTCTGATGGGAACTCCTTTGTAGGTAACTGCTTCCTTATCTCTTGCTGCTTCTAGGATTCTCTCCTTCATTTTTATCTTGGCTAATGTAATTATGATGTGCCTTGGTGTGTTCTTCCTTGGGTCCAACTTCTTTGGGATTCTCTGAGCTTCCTGGACGTCCTGGAAGTCTATTTCCTTTGTCAGATTGGGGAAGTTCTCCTTTATTATTTGTTCAAATAACTTTTCCACTTTTTGCTCTTCCTCTTCTCCTTCTGATACCCCTATAATTGGGATGTTAGAATGTTTAAAGATGTCCTGGAGGTTCCTAAGCCTCTCCTCATTTTTTTGAAATCTTGTTGCTTCATTCTTTTCTGTTTGGTTGTTTCTTTCTTTCTTCTGGTCCATTCCATTGATTTGAATCCCAGTTTTCTTCCCATCACTATTGGTTCCCTATACATTTTCCTTTCTTTCACTTAAGGTAGCCTTCATTTTTTCATCTAATTTGTGACCAAATTCAACTAGTTCTATGAGCATCCTGATCACCAGTGCTTTGAACTATGCATCTTATAGGTTGGCTATCTCTTTGTTGCTTAGTTGTATTTGTTCTGAAGCTTTGATTTGTTCTTTTGTTTGGGCCATTCTTTTTGTCTGGTCACACCTGTCACGTATGAGGGGTGGTGCCTTAGGTGTTCACCAGGGCAGGGCAACCCAGTAGCTGGGTTGTGATGCTGTATGTGGGGGAGAGGTCAGAGAGAGAACAATGGTGCTTCCTCCACTCTCTGCCAGATTTCAGTCACTTCTGCCACTTCCCCTAAGCAAACTGAGCCCTTCTGGTGCTGATTCCTGTGTTCAGTGGGTTTGCGTACATTCTAGGAGCCTGCAGGTCTCTCCAATAAACTCTCCTGTGAGGCTGGGAGTCTCTCCCAGCACCTCAACCCACACAGGTGTTTTCAATCAGTGTTTTGAGGCTTTATTTCCCCACGCTGGAGCCCTGGGTTGGGAAGTCAGTCTCGTTCCCCAGTTTTCCTTGGTTTATCTGTGCACCAATGTGGGACTACCTGGTTCACCAGCTGCCTTATGTGCCTGGCACCTCCACAATCCACTGCTTCACTGCGTCTGCCTGCTGCCACCTGCTCACCTGGGGTCTGCCAGCCACCGCTTTGCTGGGACCCCTCTCTGTCCAGCTGACCAACTCTGCCCCTCCTACTGGTCTGGACGAATGTTTTTCTTTAACTCCTTGGTTGTTGGATTTCCACACAGTTCAACTTTCTGTCAGTACTGGTTTTTTGGTTTGATTCTAAATTTTTGTTGTCCTTATTTTGGTTGTATGAAGAGGCACAGTGTGTCTACCTATGCCTCCATCTTGGCCAGAAGTCCTGTTGACCTCTTTTTTTTTCTTTTAATCTAGTCTTCAGAAACAGCAAAATAAGATAATGCATTTCTCAATTTTGGTCTCACCTAATTCCCATATTTTTTTTTCTAGCTAAAGTTCCTTTCTGCCCTGTGAATAGTAATTATTCACATGACAAAGGCTCAAGAAAATCTTTAGAAGCACTGCCATTAAAAACTTTGCATCCAAGTTGTATTTCATCCTAACCTTTAAGACCCATGATCTTAGAGATAGTTTTCCTATTTGTCTCATCCACAATCTGGTACTTCTCTCTTAATTTCTGTTGAATGGAAAATGTCATGTTTTCTGCCACATCCTAGAAATATATCCAGTGATACTGAAAAGGAGTTTATCATAGAGATATGAGGAAGATAAGCAAAAAGAGAGCACCTCACTGTAAATTGACATAAGAGGAAAAAGGAAATAGGTTTCAGATTATCCTCTGTATTCTGTCTATATGTTTGCTCATCTAATAATGAACTTTGTTTCCTGGCAATACTATGAATACTTTCTAAATATTAACAGCATGTTTAAAGCTTTAACATGTTTATTGACTCCTTGATTCCTGGATAATTTCCTGTCCCAGTCTTGTACACATATTTTTTTCTATTTAGATATTCATTTCTCTTTAAGTGAACAAATGTGTGTGCGTGTGTGTACATCTCACTTTTAATTTTTGCTTATAGTGATATGCCATTTGCTTATATTTGGAATGCCATTTACACTATGAGTCGAACTTTTCTGAGTGGTTTCTGGACTGGGCGTAAAGTTTTGAAATGCTTTTTCCATATCAAATGCTCATTTTATTCACTTTTATAGTTTTTCCTGTTTGCATTGTCTTTAGAAAAACTATTCTTACCAATATTTTTTCAAAAGTTCTTATGTTTATTTTTTTGTTCATTTCTAAAATGTATTTTAAAAGATGTTTGTCTTTCATTAAATTAAATTTACTGAAATTTTTAAATAAAGCATTGAGAACATTTATATTTGCAGTTGAAGTTTCCAAACAACAACTTTTATATAACTCAACTTTATTCAAATTTTTAAAAACCTCATTTAGATATGTTATTCACTATCAAGTGTTCATTTGCTTAGTCCCCATGAAGACTGCTTCATAATAGAATGAGATACTTTTGATAAATGTGTTTAATTAATGATCCTTTCAACAAATAAGTATATAAGTGGACCATACTGTGGACTGATCCCAAAATCTTGGTCTTGATGTATTTCATTTGGGACAGGGGAACATGGCAAAAATATTGAAGGGACAATGCTATTTATTGATTGTACAGCATACTGCCAGAATCTATATTACTATTATATATATCATTGAATACTTAAGGTATAGAGTCAATATTGTTATTTCTCTTTGTTTCATAAGTCACCAATTCAGTTAAAATTATTAGAGAAATGAGTTTAATCAACCTCTTAATGATTTCAATGCCAGGAGTTTTTTTAATAAGCCTGGCTAGCATATCTCAGTGGACTAAACACTGACTGTGAACCAAAGGGTCACCGGTTCGATTCCCAGTCAGGGCACATGCCTGTGTTGCAGGCCAGATCCACAGTGGGAGCCCCGTGAGAGGCAAGCACACATTGATATATCTCTCCCTCTCTCTCTCCCTCCCTTCTCCTCTCTAAAAATAAATAAATAAAATCTTCCTCTAAAAAAGTACAACTGTAAAAGCAAGTCTTTTTCAAGAAAAGGCTTTTTTGAATAGAGCAACAAAGAACAATTTTTTTGGACTCTGGATTACCTTTACATTCCTTTTCTTATTTGAACCACAAGTAAAATTTTAGATGAAAAGTAAAAAGTAATAATAATTTTAATATTAGTAACAATACTCATTGACATTTATCTAATCATTAATATAATTAGCAAAATGATTTAGAACTCAGATATTGCTTTCATTCTGTATTAATTTACTTTCAGAAAACATTGCTTACTATTATACCAGATCATACTGCTTTCTGACACAAATTATATTGTTGCAGTAAATCAATATGAATTTTAAAAGGCTGAGGAGGAAAAAAGAGTATAGATGTTAAATAAAGAACTTTTTTCATTTGAGAGATTAAGTATTCATTAAATGTGTGACTGCATAGCATGATGATTAAAACCAGAAATTCTAAGGTTCAAGTTTCTTTTTAAATCCTAATTCTTTCAGGATCTACTTGTTGAAGAAGGGATGTTATTAAACTTTCATAAATATTAAATTAATTCTCCTAAACTAAGAGAATATTCTTTCTTCTCTCCTAAGCTTAGTTCATTTTTAATCTAGATTGTTTTAAAAAGCAGACTAAATAAAGTTTCCCTTTAGTTAAAAAAATAACATTAGCTATCTTGAGCAGTGCAAAGATTAAACGAGATAAATATGGAGTTCTTGTCACATAATCAACAATGAATAATGTTCATGTTATTAATAGAAACTGAGAAAAAGTGGTCTTAAGAAATCTAGTAATATGGAGGCACACGCCGAGGACAAATATTTTATCCACTATTTTCCAATACAGGGCAAAAATAGTGTTCAAATAAACCTGCTGGTTGAATAGAATTGCCAAATTTGAGGAGAAAAGGGCATTCATATTATAGGAGCAAAAAGGGGTGAAGATAAGGAGATGCTGGGAAAATTGATTCCAAATCTATACAGACAATGCCCCCACACATTTGGTATCAACATATGTTCATTCACTATTTTAACTATTTAAATTACCACTGCATTTTAAATTATTCTTTTCAATTTTTATGCATAATTTGTTATAATTCTCCCTACCAAATCAAACATCTATTAAATCTACCTTGAACAGCAAGCAAACTGTAGTCTTAAATACTATTTGGAGAGATGTTTCTTTGTTGTTTTTATGTATTTTCCTTCCCCTTATTTGAAAACTAAAGGAAATTACAAGAACAAAGATGGAGTTATGCAAACATGAGGAAATGAAAGGAAGTGAGGTACTGAAGGAAAACCACTTGGAATATAGAAAGCTGATCTCTAATATTAATCATGGAAAAATGTCTTATGCTGACTATTATTTTTTTAAACAAATATATTTTTCTGTATATTTTCTAGGCTCACAAAAAATTGAGAAGCAGCCTACAAGTTTTATGTGGTGCAAACTCTGGAGGATAAGGAATCTCTGTGTGATAGAGCTCATTAAGGGGACACAGCAAGGAGCTTTGTGGAGAGAGCGTAGGTGAACAACAAAGATTCTAGACAGCTAAGCATGAAGTTGGGGGAAAGGACATCAACAATAAGAGTAAAAATATCATTGCTCCAAGAAGTTGCTTACCTAATGCCTAGGGAATAAAAGCCATAAATTAGTTTAGTGAGAAACTGCAGAGATGGGAGAAACTTTAAGTAAATGTTTCTCATGTGTTAAAATATATGTGAGCATGTATGTATAAATTATATATAGATAATGATATGTAAATGATAAACTCATATAACATAGATATAAATTATTAAAATTATAAATTAAATGCTAGAATATATTTTATTCATATTCTTTTGAGAACATATAAATATTTTCACCTTGCAATTTGACTAAAATAACCTTGACCATTATTATGTTCTTGATTTTTAGCAGTATCAAAACTATATATTATATGATTCTTCCCCTTGTTTCTTACTTTCTTCAAAAATAAACTTATTACAATACAATGAGTAGAGAGGATGTGAGACCTCTGGTCAAGATGGCAGCATAAATAAATGCAGCCCACTTCCTCGTACAACCACAAAAAATTTCAACTAAAATATAGAACAGCAATCATTCAGAACTGTCAGAAATCTAGCTGAACCAAAGTCTGACAACTATGGAATTAAAGAAACCACATCCACTCAAACTGGTAGCAGGGGTGGGATTGCAGAACAGGCTGGTCTAACATCCATGTGTGGTGGATAAAAATTTGGGATGGATATCTTGAGAGTGAGGGGTCCAAGCTCTATACTAAGCCCCCCAGTCCAGGGTTCTAGTGCCAGGAAGATAAGTCCCCATATCTTCTGGCTAGAAAAATGAGCAGGGATTGAGTCAGTGGAAGAAACTACTGGGGTCAACAGTAGTTCCTCTTAAAGAACCCACAGATGGGCTTACTCAGACTCAACCCCCCTTAGCTCCAGCAACAGGGTAGCAGCTTGAATGCCAGCAGTGGCATACAGGGAGAAACTGAAGTAACAGGCACGAAGGCATGAGATCAGGGATGGCTTAGTCCAGGACAAAAGATGGACAGAGGCAATTGTTATATTTTAGAGCCCCTCACTCTGCATAGAGCCACAGAGTAGGCAGGTGGATACCATATCTAAGACTCCATCAACTTGGTTAACAGTGGTTGTCCCACCCTGGAGATACCCTGAGATTCCCTTACACCCAACTTAAGGGCCCACCCAAACTGTAAACCATGACTTTTCCATCTGAATAGCTGGTCTTGGTTCATGCTATGCAAATTTGTAAATCCTATCAAACAAGCAACAGCCAGCTTCAGTAAGCTACCAGCCCCTGTGCCTTTTGCTGAGTGAACCCAGACAACAACCAGCCTAGATTCAGAACTTGGTTGCACTTGGTAATCTCCAAGCCCAACACTAGTAGCAGCCATCAGATTGCTTTGTAGCCCAGGCATGGTAGCCCCAAACAAAACACATGTGGGTGCTGACCTCGACCTGCAACAGCTGAGAAATTCCCCAGCCTGCACACCCAGTGGATAGCTACAGACCATACTGGAGCACCACCACCCTGCCCCTGCACAGCTGATCCACCAGGAAGGGTGGAAGTTGGAGATCAGTGGTCACAGCTAGTCCTTGCAGTTGACTGGGTAAATCCCTCCCACTGACCTGCCAAAAGCAATCAAAACCCAACTCTGAAAGGAGGGTGTACTCAGCCCACATGAAGGGTACATATCTAGTACCCAGCTTGGGTAATAGGGGAGGCTGTGACACTGGATGCTATAGGACACCTACTATATTAGGCCATGTTACCAATACCAGGGTCATAGCAGCTTTATCTAATACACGGAAATGAACACAGGGAGGCTGACAAAATGAGGAAACTAAAAAGACATGGCCCAAATAAAAGAAGAGATTAAAACTCCTGAAAAAGAAATAAACAAAATGGAGATAAGCAATCTATCAGTTGAAGAGTTCAAAGCACTGGTTATATGGCTGCTCAAGGAACTTAGTGAGGACCTTAACTGTATAGAAAAGATCCAGTTGGAAATAAAGGATACACTAATTGAAATAAAGAACAATTTACAGAGAAACAACAGTAGAGTACTTGAAATCTAGGATCAAATCAGTGATTTGGAACATAAGGAAGCACAAGGGAAAAATATTAAAAAAAATAAGGATAGTATAAGCAGCTTTTGGGACAACTTCAAGCTTTATAACATTTTCATCATACAGGTGCTGGAAGAAGGGAAAAAGCAAGAGATTGGAAATCTATTTGAAAAAAATAATGAAAGAAAACTTCCTTCTAAATTGGTGAAGGAAATGCACATGCAAGTGCAGGAAAAGAATCCCAAACAAGATAGATAAAAGGAGACCTACTCCAAGACACATCATAATTAGAATAACAAAATTTAAAGATAAAGAGAGAATGTTAAAAGTAGGAAGAGAAAAGAAATTAGTTACCTACAGGGGAGTTCCCATAAGACTGTCAGCTGACTTCTCAAAAGAAACTTTGTAGGCTAGAAGAGATTGGCAAGAAATATTCAAAGTGATGAAAATCATGGACCTACAGCTAAGATTGCTTTACGCAGAAAAGCTATCATTTAGAATCAAAGAGTAGATATAGAGGTAGCCAGACAAGAAAAAGCTAAAGGAGTTCATCATCACCAAACCATTATTATATGAAATTTTAAATGGACTTAGTTAAGAAAAAGAGAAATTTGATTTGTTCATAATCAAAATTATGAACAACAGTGTGACAAAAAATACATCTCTATCAACAACTGAATCTAAAAAACAAACTAAGCAAAGAAGAAAAACAGAGACAGAATTATAGATATGGAGATCATTTTGATGGTTGCCAAATGGGAGGGGTGTTCGGGGAATGGGTGAAGAGGTGAGGAAATTAAGAAGTACAAATAGGTAGTTAAAGAATAGCCATGGGGGTGTAAAGCACAGTATAGGAAGTGGAGTAGCCAAAGAACTTATATGCATGACCCATACACATGAACAATGCTGTTGGGATTGCCTGATGGAATGGAGGGTTGCAGAGTGAGGAGCACAATAGGGGAAAAAATGGGGACAACTGTAATAGCATAATCAATGAAATATCATTCAAAGATATAAATAAGTAAATAAACTACAAAGAGTGATTCTTAACTTGATAGTACATCATCAGTTGTGCAGGTGTGCAAAGTCTCTCTATTTTGAAAGTGTTGCTACATGGAACCTATAAGCCATAGCATTTTTATTAAAAAATTAATTAAAGCAGACTCTTTTATTAAGATTTCTCAGCTTCATTAACTCAATGATATATTTTATTAATTAGATTAACTCAGAGTTATATTTATGTTGTGGAATTAAAGCAATTCCAGTCACAATATGCATGTTTCAATGCAAATTCCTGATGGACTTGGGAAGAGCAGAGTGTGTAATATGAATTCTAGCCAAAGGAGTTAAAAATCAATAAAATCCTCTACTCATGAGTTAAGACATTCATCTTTTGTGATGTACATCAGATTGGTGCCTAGAAGGAGCAGAGTACATGGAGAACTATATGATAAAGACAGAATATTAAAAGAAAATAAAAATTAGTTTTATATTCATCAAACATTAAAGATGGTATCAATAGCTAACATTTTTTGTTAGAATATTTCTTATTCTTTGAAATGTGCTAAAATTCTAATGCAAAAATAAAACAACAATTGCAAAACTCTGAAGATATGTTATTGAAAGTGTTTAATCTAAAATGTATCTATGCAGCAGAAAGAAAGAAGGATCTCCTACCCTTTGTAACAGAATGCATGGAACAGAAAAGCATTATGCTAAGCAAAATAAGCCAGGCAATGAAAGACAAATATCATATGATCTCACCTTTAACAGGAACCTAAACAACAAAACAAACCAACAAGCAAAATATAACCAAAGACACTGAAACAGAGAACAGGCTGACAGTGACCAGAGGGGAGAGGGAAGGGGATTTCAGGGGAAAGGGGGAAGGGTTTTCAGGAACAAGTATAAAGGACACATGGACAAAAACTAGGGTGGGAGTGGAAATGTGAGGGAGGTGGGGAGGGTTGGAGGGGTGCTGGGATGGGAGTAAAATGCAGAAAACTGTACTTGAACAACAATAAAAATAAAAATAAAAATAATAAATAATAAATACATACATACATACATACATACATACATACATAAAATGTGCCCCAGCCTATGATAACATACCCGAGTTATGATGTGGGAAGAGAGCATGCAATCTGAAGAAGAAAATGACATAAACACATCTGATATCCATTATGATAATAAATATTGGCATTTATTGACATAATTGCCATCATTCACACCTAATATACATAAAATTCCAAAATAAATATGTATAAAATCAGTAACAAATTGTGTTCAAGTGATTCAAATGGTATTTTACTGAACTTTTTCATACTGCATATAATGAAACAGTATGATGAAATCAGTCTTTGTTCTCAAAGAATGTATAATCTACCATAGAATATTTCTTAAAATACTCAAATAACAAGGATCCATATCAAATCACAATAAATACTCTAAGACAGGAAAGGCAAAGTGCTCACCTATTTAAAGGAAATACATGATTATAATTTTATTTGTTTGGCTGCTCTTAACTTTTTACTATACTTTTACTATTCATTCTATTGCTACTCATTTCTTCTATACACATAACTGTATTTTTACTTTTACTATTTAATTTTTTGCAGTGATAAAGTATAACTTGTCTGCGTTTTCTAACTAATTAAAATTTAAAATGGTAGAATTTAAGTAATAGAAGAAAAGATGGCTAGTATTGGAGAAAAAACCATGGAAGGGAGGCACAGTGTGGGTTGAGAATATTAAGTCAAGTCTAACTGCAGCAAAAGAAAAATCAGAGATTAACTCAAGTAAATTGTGATTATTGTAAAGAAGGCCTTGAAATGAAATTTAGATAGCAATAGAGGGGAAAAAAAGCTTAACTTAATGACTAGAGAAACAAAAGCAGCCTAAAAGATAAACTTTTTTATTAAAAGTGATTTATAATTACAAAAGCTAAAGCAAAATGTATGCAAAGCACATCCATATGCATTTCCTGTAGATTTTTGCATCTCAATGAAATTCATTGGTTTATGTGTTACATACTAAATATTGTTTTCATGCTGTTTTTCTTATAGTAATCTAAATATTGTTATTTTACAGGATTTGTTTTCTTAACAATGATATTTTTTCACAACCTAAAATCAGAAATACAAGTGACGGGTAGGAGAGCCCTCTGCAGGCTGTGGGTGCCTCAGCCCTCTGATGAGTGAAGATGTGTCCCTGGATGGCCTGCCGAAGAGATAGCAAAATGAGTGCAGAACTGAAGGGCTGCACCTAGCTCTTTATCCAAAGCCTAACTTCAAGAAAAAAGGGATAACCCTACATGAAATTATGTTCAAGAAAATATCTTTATTCAAAGATCATTACAAAACACACACACCATTAGCATCACTAGGATTTTAGTATTATTTTATTTTCTTCAATGATTTGGTGCCCAATCTGTTGCAATCAGAAATTTATACAATCTTCTCCTTATGTGATACATCCATGTATATAATTTTTCCTACCACTGATTTTCATTATATTACTTGTTTTTTATGTTCCTTTCCCTAAGTCCTTATTTCAAATGCTGTTTCAATTTTCTTTGTCATTATAATCTTAAAATTATTTTCTCCTTAATTTTAGTTTATCTGTACACAATTATTTACTAACTGTGTTAGTTTTGCATCATGGTCCTAATATTTTACATGTTTAAATATCTTTTATCTCTATAGTTTATAACTTTTTCTTTGATAGAGTGAAATTTTACTTGCTTAAAAGCATATTGGCATGCTTTCCCTAAGAGTTTTCTATTATTCTTAATAAATGATTCTTATTTTATGTTTACTGATTAATTTAGCTTTCTTCTCCTTGAATGAGTGTTTTTTTTTTTTTTTACTTTTTATTATACTGAAAAATTTGAACATATCCCCTGGAAAAATGTCAAAGATATCTAAAATTCAACTATTTCTTTAAAAAATCCCAAGAGAAGCTTTGTGTAACTGAACAATATGATCCAAAATGCATACATAAGGATAGAGAATATTCAAGAGAATTTGAATAAGAAAAATAAGCATGAGCATGCCCCCATATATCAAGATTTATTTTGCTCCTATAATATTTAAAACATTAGATTAAGCATGTGGTATCTTGAAAGCCTTTAAAGATCATGTTAATGAGCCTGGATTCTATCCCAATTGTTGTAGGAAAACTTTGGAAAGCTCTGTGCAAATGAGTCATGATCTGATTTCCATTTTTAAAACATTACTCTGGTTGGAAAACCAACTACAGAGGCACTGTATGGCATCAGGAAGGCTAGGTTAGAGATCATTGAGCTGTCAGAACAGAAGACGCTGGCTTGCCTAGGATGTGGAGATAGTAAATGGTTACTATATTTAGGATAACATTTTCAAGTAAAGCCAATTAAACTTCTTAATATAAATAGATTGCTTGTGTATATAAGAAAAAGAAATATTGGAGTTTAATTCAGTTTTGGAGCTTAAGCAGTTGGGCCAAGATAGGGTGAATTTGTTGAGTTAATATAATTGGGAAAGGAGTTACTTTGAGATAGAAAACTGAAGGTTTATTTTTGGATGGTTTACATTTGAAATATTTATTAGACATCCAAGTGGAGAAGTAACAACAGAGATGGATGAGTCTAGACACAAAGACCAAGATACAAATTTGGAATCATCAAAGTATTTTGGTACTTAAAATCATATGCCAGAAGTATAATAAGAGGTAAAAGAGAAATTACTCCAATATTTCAAAAAAGATGAAAGTCTGTTAAGAAGAAACATCCACTGAAGTGTGATGATTACATAAAGAATAAAGTTTATGTTTCAAGGAGAGACCAATAGTAACAGAAAGTTCTTGGAGATGTAGTAACATAAAGATAGGCTTGGCCACCACCTTGTCAAGATTAAGATCTGATGTGACAGTGGCAAATGCTGCTTTGGTGAGCTGAGATTTTAGTTGGACGAGGAAAAAAGTTACATGCAGAAGCTCAGGTACCAAATATAGATAATTTACAAAGCATTTTTGGTATAAGGGAGATTTGAGATAAAGTAGTAGATGGAAAAGATACATAGTTAATCGAGAATCCTTTTAACAAAGTTTTTGTGCAGATGGGAATAAATAACCCAGTGGAATGAACCAAACCGGTAGGGCAGAAGACGAAGATAAAAAGAACAAATTCAGGAGTAAGCCTTGATAAGGAGGAAATAGAATGGGATTCAGTGCTCAGGGTTAATGCATTGGTTGGTAAATAAATGTAGGAATTCTCATTTGTTGAGTTTATTTTATTGAAATAAGAAACCAAATTAACATCTAAGAGTGAATATTTGTTTGGTACTTGAGGTTTGATTAGAGGGAAGAACATATAAAAATCAATTTAAAAATTGAGAAAGTAAGTTAAGTTGAAGAGAGAGAGTTCTGGAGAGTGTTTAGCTCCAATTAAGGTTTCCTGATTTAGTTATGAAAGAGCAAAAATCATAAAGAAAATTATTAATAAATTTGAGTTCATCAAACTTAAAAATAAATATAAGGCAATTTGTATTTTAAATAAAGTTGAAAAACAAGTTACAGAATGAGAAGATGCTCACATAAAACTGACAAAGAACTAGTGTATTAGATACAAAATTATTTCAATAAAGGAGAAATAAAACAACTGGATAGAAACATCACCAAAAGTTATAAAAATTACAGAAATACAGAAGGCAATTTGACTAAGAAATTCAAATTATGATCACAACAAGATAACATTTCACATCCAATTGAATGACAAAACCAAAGCTGTTCATTATCCAATGTTCTGGAATATTAGGGAAACCAAGAGCCTTCATATGCTGAAACAGGAGTGTGTGTTTAGACTCATTTTGGAGAACCAACTGAGAATATCCAGACTGCCTTGAGATACACATATTTCTCTTCTGTTCTTGAAGAGATATTCTTCAAAATCATAAATGTACTGAATTTTATAATGTATATATTTAAACACATTGTACATATTTACAAACACAGTCAGAACATAAAACATCAATGGAGGAAATAGATAAAATTTTTTGTAAACAATTATTTCTAGAGAGGGATAAGACTAGACTGGGTGAGGCTGTCTTTAAGGTGTAATATCTTCTCAATAATAGTTACTTAGAATCAAATATGGCAAACTGAGTAATCTGTGTGAAGTGTTTATGGACAAGTCTTAGATTACTTTCTGTATTTCTCTGCATGTTTGAAAATTTTCAATTTAAAAATTCAAATATATATATATATATATATATGGTCTATATGAAAAATGGGCAAATTAAAGGCTTCTTGCTTTTTTTCTTATCATGATTTTCTTTAATATTGGTCTCAGTTCTCTCCAGAACAAAAAAATTAAAAACAACTTTAACAATACAGACAGATGTAATTTTTGGAATATATAACTTTTGTTCAATATATTTAAAGACTTCACATGCATAAATTCACTTTCTACTTGTTATAGGCCCTTGAGGAAAGTGTTATTTTAGCACTTAAATAACTGGTTCAATAACACAGTTAGTGGGGAAGATGTTCGTTGACTCTCCCCAAAGGCCATGTTCTGACCCACCACGAATATTGTCTCTTTTAATATACCCAAATAAGGGTTGGCTTTTCATGACAGACAAATAGAACCTCAATTTGAATTTATATTTTACTTCTGATGGCTAATATGATTTATGAGTACCTTTATCTAAGGCCAACTTCCAATGATGCTAAATTACATTAAATGAGTTTTAAATGAGATGATATATGTAAGATCTTTGGCACAGTGCCTGGAACTGTGTAACAGTCTGTCAGTGTTAGATAACATTGTCATTGTCAGGATTGTCACAATCATCGTTAAGTATTGTAAGCAATACAAAGATAAGACAAGATGCTTGACTTTTTAAATGAAAAAATGGAATGTATTTAAATTTAAAGAAAAATGGAGAAAAACATTCTGAATATTACTAGCTATAAATGAAGGGAAAATTAAATAGATACTATAATAAAGGTGCAGAATATGAGATTCTAGATTGAAGAGAGGCTAATTTTCTCTTGGAAACTTGAGGAAGTAAAGATAATTGCTTAAAGGGGTATAATTTTAAAGTTATTGGAAAGAAAAAAATAGTGAACAAGACACAAAAAAGGACAATATTTTAAAATAACAAAATATGTGAATGATGGTAGAAGCAAAGTATCCAATTACGTGGCTGGCGGTTGGTCGGGGACTTAGAGACGTGCTAGAAAAGGAGCTAAGATGTCGTTACGGGGAGTCCAGCCAGGAATGCCGGCGAAAACATTAATCTCATAGTCATTGAAAACATACAGAAGTATTGAAATGATTGCCTCTGTTACTGTCTTGTTTAGTCAAATTATTTAACTGTACTTTGGAGTTATATAAACTGAAAAGGTCTCTAAAAAAAGCTTAGATTTTTCATCTTCCTTTTCCCATGTATTTAAACATACAATGTAAAATTTCCCTGAATTCGCCATATATACCAAAAGGCTAAAACAACTCTGAGTATTATGATTATATTTTTTCATATACTAAATAAATTGGTTATTTCACATTGGTCCCAATTTTTCTTATTATTATTTTATTATATTTGTTAACCTTTATTTTTTCCTTTTATTATTATAGTAAAAGCATTTCTAAACCAGTATTCTTCAGAGGATAAGAAATTATTTTAATGGCCATTTTTTATTTTTTTTATTTTATAATTGCAGTTGATATTTAAAATTATATTAGTTTCATATGTACACCATAATGGGTAGATATTTATAGAACTTACAAAATGATTCATCAATAAGTCTAGTAGCTGGTACCATACATAGTTATTTCAATGTTATTGACTGTATTTCCTACACTATATTTTACATCCTGTGAATCTGGTTTTCTGTCCTGAAAATAAGAGATTAAATTAAATCTTCCCCCTACCCAGGAAAAAAAACTCAGAAGATTATATATTTAGAGTTTTAGGGAACTCATAAAGGCATTAGAAACTTCTTAGAGATAGTAAACCAAGTCTAATTTAATTAATGGAGAGTTTTAGAGGCATACCTGGTACTGATAAAATTGGTTTGAAATGTTTTGAAACAGAATTCTGCCATTCTTGAACTGGAATAACATTGACAAATTTGGTTTTATGACATGCACACAATGTTAATCATTCATGAAAAATCTAACAATTATATTCCAAATAAATTATAGTATAAGGAAATCATTATGTTTGTATCAAGAGGCCATAATGAATTTAATATTTAAATTTATAGTTAACAATGTCAATCTACGAAATATGATTGTCACATTAAATAATCTAAAGTACTATTTGCAATTATCTTTTTATAATATAATTATTCATAACACTAAATAAATACTGATTTAGATTTTGTTGATATATAATAATTCATAAACTTACTTATAATTCCTAAAGGTATTTATATATCAATATTCCTTTATTTCCAATATTCCTTATTCAAACCCGCCTCTCCTTGATGGATTACAGATTTAAAATTTCTGTGTGTTTAAATGTTGCTTCATAGGTTTAAAATGCAAGGCGAAAGAAATTCCAGAAAAATTCTTACACTAAATTTTTTGATAATCTGAAAATATTATTGGAAAAGAATCTGAAAAATATAGGCATATCTGTGAAGTTTATCAGGGACATTCTTTCCAATACCTTCCTAAATTCATCCTCATTTAGTTGCTTATCCTGAGACCATGCTACCTTATACTCTCCTGCTCATGCTTACTCTTCCTGCTTCCCTTCTTTTCAACTTTATATTCATATTGGTTAAATGTATGTTTTGCATGTGTTGCCATGAGATTTTACAAAGAAAATTAGTTCCAAGAAAGTAGTAAATACATGTAAGAATAAATATATGAATAAAATATGTCATAAAAATCCATAGCTATATTATTTTACATTTAGACATGTAAAAATAGAGAGTGATATTGAATTATAATTGGGAGGCAGTAACAAGTGGAAGCCTCTTCCTGTTCTCATTTATATTTCAGTCCTTGTCACTAGAATAGATTAATGCTGTGTTAATTTCTGTCCTTTATTAATTTTGCCATAAGAAATGAAGCACTGGAATTTTACCCCAAAATGTTTAATAGTTAATGAGCCTGATCCTCCCAAAGCAAAATCTACTGCCTAGAACAAATATCAGATATACACAGCTGAAACAACTATAGATCATATCAGATGTATTTAATCATTTTCTAGCATACTTGATCACCATCTATTTGACTGATACTCTGCTTCTTTTACCTTGTTCCTGGTCAGTGTAGGTCTTTGTTTTGATCATTTTAAAGCTACTAATGGATGTCCACAACAATCTATTTAATTGGCCATGTTTTGGTTCTTTTATTCATAGATAGCTAACATATATATATAGACACACACAGGTGTGCACGCATGCACACAGACAGATATACACATACATATACATGCAGTATATTCTGTAAAGAAATACCTAAATCTTTTATTTACCAAGTACTAAATGACTTCCTCTGTGCAACATAGTTAAATCAATCATGCTATGTTGTAGAGTATTTTATCAAGTAATTAAATAAATTTAGAGTTTGTCCTGTGTATGAGGAAAATAAGACAATTACCAGAGAAAAAGATAATATTTTTCGAGAGATAAAAGATAAATGCATGCAAGAGCCAAAAACTTATGTGAATAAATATAGGTAATTTTAGAATAGGTAATTCAGTATCATTTTCAGTTCTATCCTGTGTCATCTTTCCTTTTTAAATCAGTTTGTATTTTAAATCACTAAGCAACCTTCAAACAAACACCTCTTACCAAAGTGATACAATTTCTAAACATAAAATATCCACACATATCTTTTTAAAATCTTTACCTTAGAAATCATAATGGATTATAGTCAAGTCTTTACCTTAGTGTTTCTTTTAATGTTGTCCATACCTGAAATATAAGATCTAAAGTATATAGAAAGAATATTCTATGTAATTTCCTAGGAATTTATTTACAAACCTATCCTAGTCCTTTGGATAGATTAATGATAAATGTATATCAATTGATTAATATTTCTAAAGTCACGTATCTTGTGTTTGTATAATGACTAAAATAAAGTTAACATTGTCTAAATCTTTCTACATATGAGGTATTTTAAAATACAGAGCTGTGCTAGATATTTCCTTTAATGGCAATAACTCAAAAATGTTCACCTCATTTCACTCTCCATGCTATCCACCATATAACTTTCTGGATATTCATCAACTCTGCAGGGACTTGTGACCCATTCTCCACTCTTCCCTTGTGAATATTTTATTGCATGTAAGAGACAGAAGGTTCAGTTCTGTGAATCTTACTGTGTATTTCATTGACCCTTACTGGTTTTGCAAAACTCTTACTCCTCCACAAAGTCCATAAATCATTTATCAGGGTGTCATGTACGTTCTCTATATGTGCTCATGAGCAAAGGTTTCTGGCTGTGTATGGCACTTTTCATGTCCTGCCTTTTGTACTCTGTCTCTCTTGTGGCACAATGAACGTCACCAAGGACCTACTGCCTGCAAGAAGTTGGAGGCTAAGCATGTGGTCTCAAAAAACTAGTATATATGTATGTGGTCATACACTACAAATGGAATAACAAAGTGCAATAAAAAAGTACACATTTCAGGCATAGTTTAGATTGAAAGACCATGGACATATTCTAAAAATTAATACTGATCATGAGATATTTATCCATTAGGGAATTAGAATAACAAATGTAATGATTATTTGCAAGTTTAAAAATTGTGGTTTCAGAATAACTAAGAAAACAGTAGTAACTAAAAAAATAACTGGCAACATCTGTGAGAGCTAAACTGTCCTGCCAGGTACTAAAGTATATTGTGAATCCACTACAACTAAAACAGATGCATAAATAGACAGAAAAGTCATGTGTATGTAAAATATTAATAAAATCCAGAAATAAATCCAACAAGGTATTTTTAAAATCTACTACATATTAATTGGTTATATATCAAATCACTGGAATAAGGATGTTGAAATCACTTAATATTTTTGGAAACATCTAAAACTCTTTATACCATATACGAAAAATAAACAAACAAATGTTTAATTTATGTAAACATTTTTTTTGCTTTATTTCACTATAATCTGGGTATAGGAAAAGACTTTCTAACTATTACTAAAATTCCAAATGCAATTAAAACAAAATGATTATCTAAAAGTAAAAAAAAAATTCCATGGCAAAAAGTATGGGAAGAAAAAGCAGAAGACATATAACAAAGCAAAAGAAATATTTTCAACATATATCACAAAGAAGATTACTATAACTATTATATTAAAAAAATTAAATTGAAATAAAAAAGTTCAAAAATCTAAAACTATAAAAAATACAAGAAAACAACTCACAAAAAGAATAATATCAATAGCCCTTAAACATTTGAAAAGAAACTCAGCTTGCCCTGACTGGGTTGCTCAGTTTGTTAGAGCACATTTTTATGGATTCAATCTCCGGTCTGGGTACATACGAAAAGCAGCCAGTGAATGCACAAATACATGGAAGAACAAATCAATTTCTCTCTCCCTCTCCCCCCCCTCTCTCTCAAAAGAAAAAAATGTATATATACATAAAGTTTAAAAAAGAAATTCATGCCCTGGCTGGTGTGGCTCAGCGGCCTGAGCCCTGGCCTACGAGCCAAAAGGTCACCAGTTCGATCCCTGGTAAGGACTCACACCTGGGTTGCAGGTCAGGTCCTCAGTCAGGGACATGCGAGAGGCAACCACACATTGATGGTTTCCTCTCTTCCTCTCTCCATTCCCCTCTGTCTGAAAATATATAAATAAAATTAAAAAAAAAAAGAATTTCAGCTTCATTTGTAATGAAAGAAATGCAACGAAAAGTACATTGAAATTCCATTTCTTATCACTGGGTGAGTAAAACAGCAAAGCTTGAGAACTGACAAAGCTTTGAGAATTAGGCACTTGCATATTTTGTGTGATGGGAATGGAAATTGATACAATACCTTTGGTGATTATTTAGTAATGTCTAGCAAAACTATTCTATGTAAGCATTTACCTTTCTACTCAACAATCCCACTCCTAGGAAAGTATCTTAATGATAGAACTCCAGCAATACAAAAATTTGCATTCACAAGGTTATTCACTAAAGCATTATTTGTAACTGCAAAATATTTGAAACTAATAAGAGATTAAGTAAATATACTATGGTACATGCACACATTTTAAAAATTGCAATTACAATGTGCAGTTGTAAAAAGTATATGAACTGATATGAAATTAGTTACAGGAGAGTCTCAAGTAAATAAAGCCCAAATATAAACTACACATATATGTATAATAGATCATTCATATATAGTATATATTCATTATATAAAAAGGCATAAATAATAAAATAGCATAATATATATATTATCTTTACAAAAGAAATACAAGAGGGAAAAAGAAACAAACATTAAATTTGTTACTTACACTATGTTGGAACAAATGAGGTAAAAGAGATACCTTATTTTTGTTTGGTTTTGACTTATATAAGCAAGTTAATGTCCTACATTTTAAATATAATTAAATTTAGTCAATAATAATGCAAAAGAAAAACATGTAGAAAATAGCAAATAAATAAATGTATTCAGATAAATTTCAAATAAATGCCATAATCATACTGAAGGGAGAAAAAGAAAGAGAAGAGGAGAGAGAACCAGGGGAGGTGCAGGGAGAGAGGGACATAGACAGGAAGGAGGAGGAAGGGAGGGAGAGAAGGAAAAATGTAGTGGTGGAGGAAGAAAGAAAAGAGCCAAAGTACTTTAGGAATATAATAGTTCACAAACTATCCTAGGTCTTTAGTTGTGGAAGTTGCAAGCAAATCTTGGAATAGTTTTAGTAGGCTTATTTTTGTAATGTTATAGGCAAAGGAATCTGAAACCATTTCAGACATAGGACTAAGCAAAAGATTATATGCTTTGATACTATGATCCCAGTTCTAACTAAGGAAGAAAATATAATTACGGAATGGAAGAAGCAAGAAAGAACCATGTAGTGATGCATTGAACTGGAGGTATCAATGTAAAGTCATGATTTCTCAAATATGTATATACATAATTGCATGCATAAATGTGCACATTTGTGTATATGCATGCATATTTATGTACACACATGGCTAGAAATAAATTATAATGAGCAGGTTATTTTCTTGTTCTGAAATGCTTTTTCCCTAAAAAATAGCTTATTGGTTGCAAGGGAAAATCGACAATATAAAGATAGTAATGTAATCAGACAATACCTTCATAAACTCATCAGAATGAATATCACCAGTGGGGAAATGGACATTGCGTACCTCCAGATGTGATGCCCTGGAAAAGACAAAACACCACCCATCCTACTCCAGCCAATAATATTCTGCCTGATTATAATCAGGAAGAAACACTGGATAAACCTATAATTAAAACCCTATGTTTTTAATAATGAGGAAGTAGTACTCTTCTAAAAAGTGAATTTTATGAAAGACAAAGTTGTGAAAATGCCTCACATTTAGGAGGCTAAAGTTACATGACAGCTAGTGTAGTGCTTCTCTCCAGACTGAATCCTGCACTGGTGAGAAAGGATATACATGTTATAAATAGCATTGTAGCATCCACTAATAGTAATGGAATTGGGATGGTATATTAGAAACAACATTAAATTTAATGTGGTATTAAGTATGCTATGATTTTGTAAAAAAATATTGCTATTCTTAAGAAATAGAAACTGAATTTAGGCAAGGACCATGATGTATGCAACTTAACCTCAAATATAAAGAGAGAAAGACACAGAGATCCACTGAGAGCAGTAGAACAAATGACAAAGGATGTGTGGTAAAAGGTCTACAACCAGTGAATCTGAGTAAAAAGTATACAGATGTTCTTAGTACTATTTTAATTTTTCTAGTTTTTGTAAATTTGAAATTATGCTAAAATAAAAGGAATTAAACAACAAAAATGTTTTGTTACTCTATTTTAGCAACTTTAGGGAAGAGGGATTAATGCTTTAACTAAAGATTATGTTGATGAGTGAATAATTATTAGAAACATAAAATATGCTTTGTTTTGCTATACAACTAAAGGAAGACTTCATTTAAAAAAATGCAAATCTGACATTTGTATTCCCATAAAATTCTAGTAAACTACTTGCCTAGACAGACTATTCTGAGCTAAACAAACTGATCTCCAAGTAATCACGACAAAAAGAAGAGGAGCTGTTGTGAAGGTAATAAAAGATAAATATCAATAGAATTTATGTGGTATTTTAGCAGGTTGCTTTCCTTCCATATATCTGAAGAGCAAGAGACCAGTTAGGCTCAGAATGTCACATAAAATCATCCTAACAGATGAAAATTGTCTCTAATGTTATGTGAGAGGGTAATAAAGATGAGTAATAAAATATTAAACAGGAAGAATATATCTCAGGTGTAAAATAACATCTACAAACTGCTTAAAGTAGACAAATCAATGTATAGTTCCTCATAAAAACTGACTATTTAATTTGTGTATTTTATAAATTTAGGTGATTTAATCACCTAAAATCCAATCAATTCTAACCTCTTGGAATGACATTAGCTTCATTTTCATAATAAAATTTAATACAGATACAATGTAGATTTCATAGTTGAAGTCTCCAGTTTTCAAGTGCAGAATAATTGGTCATTTTTTTTCTCACCAAACCTACTGGGTACTCAATAAACATTTCTTTTCATTTATCCACCATGTAGGGCGTTAGATATTTATTATTCTCAAGTCATTGTGCTATGTCCTTGGGAAATAAATATAGTCCCTGGCACAGACAATCTCAATTTAGTGTGGAAGATAATCAAATAGGCAATTTCTATTCATTGTGTAAGTGCTTATAGCAATAAGCATGGAGTGCTTGCTACAGGAACATAAAGAAGAGGTATCTAAGTCAGATTTGGGGAGTCAAGAAATAACCATGAAGATGAATATGGGTTTACTCATAATATTATATAAATAATTACCTTGGTTGAGTTGTCCATGTGAAGATTTGAGGAGTGTTCCAGGATAGGCAAAGGGCAAATGTACAGAGAGCTGATCTGACCTGCAAGTATATCTTTATACTTGGAACAGACAAAAACAAATGTGAAAGGTTAGGCTCCAGTGAAATCAGTGGCCACCTGCAAAGGGCCTTTGAGCTATACTGAGACTTATGGATAGGTATATACTTATCCATTAATGTTTATTGAGGAACTACCATCTGGTTATACAGTTTTGGGTATAGTAGTTTTTTTTCCTTCATAGAGTTTATATTTTAGACTTTAGAGTGTATAACAGTTAAAAAGCAGGTAAATGATTTGACCACAAGAAAATAAAGAAAATAAGTGTATCTGATAATCATTAAATGATTGATATACCATAATTGATTTGTTAATTCACTGTTATAGTATACATTCTGTGTGGAATATCCTACAGATAAAATAGTGACCGAGAGACATATACTATTTATCTTCTAGTGTTTATGATTTAATGGAAAATGGGAAAACTAAGAAAAATAAATAGTTATTTAGTATTTTCTACATGCTCAGCACTGCTCTAAATACTTTACAAATATTAACTTTTAAAAACCTTATAACATCTTTTAAGGAACTGTTATCCTTCCTGTTTTATAAATAAGCAAAACAAACAGATTTTAAGTAACTTGCTTAAAATCACACATCTAGAAAGTGATGAAGCTAGGATTTGAACCAAGAAGGGTGGCTCCATTCACTGAACCACTCCACTATGTTATTTTCGAAATTCTGTATGTATAAATGTGAATACAAAAAGAAAAACAGAATGCCATGGGAACATGTTGCCTAATCAAAGGTCAGGATGGCCTTCTCTGAGGAATTGGCATTTAACTTGAGACCAGAAAAAAAGAAAAACAAATATTATTCTTCAAGAGCAGTTGCAGGAAGAGTATTCCAGATTGAGGAAATAATATGAATTAGTGACAAAAGAAACAGAAACTTACAAGATCTGGCCAAGGTTTTGAACTTTATCCTTGAAACTAAGAATAGGGAATGTACAACCCCTTGGGCCAAACACCCAAGGAGTCAAGCTGGAAAATTGCAGGATTAATTTGCATTGCAAAATATCACTGCATACAGTATCAAAAATGGATTGGAGAAAGGCAGGATTAAAAGGAAATAAAGAGATCATTTCAGATTTTATTCATAGATAGGGAATGATGGTTGCTTAGACTCAGTCAGAGGGGTAGAAAAAATGTGTGAAGTTGATTAAATGGAAAGTCTCTGATGATTAATGTATATAAAAATGATAAATAGAAATATTTGGGATGACACAGAATTCCTGGTTTGAGTCGTTATGTAGATGGCAGATGAAGGAAGGGGGTGACACAGCCAAATACAGATGAGGCCATTTAAATAAGGTTTCAATGAGAGATTTGATGCACTGATATTGTGGGTGTAGCCACCTAAATGAGAGTTGAAGCGAACAGTATTATTTCTCCAGGAATAATAACAGAAGCTGATATTGATTTTGAATCTAGTTCCTAAATTATCAATGAATATAAGGGAGTCATCCAGCAACATTAACATATGCATGTGACTAATGACCTAGAAGAGACATCATGGAGTGAATAAAAGTCTCATCCCAAGTTCCAAGCCCAAACTCAAACTTCCATGAACGTGGTGAAAGGAGACAATCATTATCGACAGAGTACTGAGGAATCAGACGTTTCTATTGGGCCAATGGAATCGACGAAATATTTACTAAATAGTATGAGAACAGATAAAACGAAGTAAGGTTGATATGCAACTTTAAGTCACTTTCTGCATTGATAAGAGTTTCTAGAGCTAAGGTTATCTTCCGCTTTCTTGTACAGCAAGAGAGACACCTTGCAATAAATGTCTTTTTCAAAGGGTAACTTCTACTTGGTTTTCAGAGCTTCTCCTATGTTTGCTTTTTCTGAAAATTAACCAGCCTAAAATAATTCTTTACCAAAGAGTTATTTTTAGGGTGACAAATTCTGTCCCCTTACAGCTTTAGGCTACAAACCTGTACAGTGTATTTCTGCACTGAATACTACAGGCAATTTTAACACAACAATGAGTGCATTGTGCGAGGATGGTAGGACAGCTATGGCATCACTAGAGAATAGAAATTTTTTAGCTCCATTGTCATTTTATGGGATCATGTAAGTGCTATCTCTCACCCAAATATTGTAATGCAGCATAAGACTGTACATTCCATCGGTACTTAAAATCTTTGGTAAAAACCCATCCCCAACACATGGGTAAGCAAAAGTAGGTTTACAGCTTTTGATGTGGAAAATACTACAATTAATAAATAATAATACAATAATAAACTCTGTGTGTCTCATACTCCTAACTGTAAAACTTTGCCCAGTCTTGTACGGAGTGTACCTGGATAGGAAACATTTGTACCCAAATATTCTGTTACTGCTCACACTCAATTCATGTCAATCTGAATTTCGTGTCCAAAATGACCCTCTGCTTTACTTCATTAGCTCCTTCGGTGGCACCACTGTTTTCAGATCTACCAAAGGAGGTAGTTTAGAAATTATCTTTAACTTTTTCTCTTTGTTTGCTATGGCTTGGTCACCAAATCTTGTCACTGCAAAATTAAATCAAAATACTTAGACAATTTAACACATGTGTCATATTAGGCATGTTAAATATTCTCACCTCCATCTTCTCATTCAACAAGTCAAAATGAATGTCACTGTCATGAAGAAGATGATCTATTGAAACTAGAATAAGAGGCACCATACTGTAATGGTTGAGAGAATGAGCTTTGTGGCCCAAATGCCTGGATTGAATCCTAGCTATGTTCTGCACTAGTTATGAGAACTCTGGCAACTTAACTAACTGTGTGATCTCCATGACTCGATTTTCCCCCTAGAGAAGAAGTATAATAAGATAACCTACCTCACTGAGTTGTTATGAGCATTAAATGAACAATATTTGTAAAACGTTTAGAACTGTTTCTGACACACAGGAAGTGCTATATAAGTATTTGTTAAATAAAGGCCATGCCTACACATGGAGTAGACCATATTTCCTGGAATTTTGTGAGCACTCGAAAATGATCATTCTATATCAAATGTTGGCTATATATCTTATGATTTGTCCCTCCTCTCAGCTTCTATTGTCCCTATTTTGACCACGCTTTCATCAGCTTGCTTTGAATTGTAACCAAAATGTTTACCTCTAACCTTGTCTCTCTTTTCATTACTTGTGGTACATTATCTGTGAATAGATTAATATCACATCCATTCACTTCTTTACTCTTGTACTTCTTCCACTATATTTCCCACAAGCTTCTCCTACTAGATTTCAGCTAATGAGAAGTACTCATGCAAGAGACAGTGGCTGTGTGGGAATTAACAGCCGACATGGGGTATTGCCAGCAAACCATCCTGCTGTGAGCATAACCTACTTAAGTGCTGTTGGCAGCTGAGGTCATTATCAATGGCTTCCTTCCATTTCTTTACTTCATGAGTTATTTAAAGTTACAAATGATCTCTCTAACCTTTGCTCTTTCAGCCTTCCAAAGTTGTTTAAATTTCTAATTCTCTGCATTGAATCCTTTTCATCTCCAAATACATAGGGCTTGCTTTCTTTCTCCCTTTCTTTCTCTCTTTCTTCCTTCCTTCCTTCCTTCCTCCCTTCCTTTCTCTCTCTCTCTCTTTCTTTCTTTCTTTTTGTATTCAATAATGGAATCTTTTGTATGATTCTTATATAATAAAACCAGGTTCATATCAAATCTGAATGATTTACTACCAGAAAACATTTCCCCTATTATCATTAGACTACTTCTTAATAGATGTTCCAAATGATCATGTTCTAGACTAGTATAATTAAGGATGGGTTTCAGTGTTCCTAAAATCATAGAAACATTTCCAAACAAAAATGAAGTCCTTCCACAGTTCAGTACTTCTCCACCTGATTTTTCATTTCAGCATCTCATCTTACTTTGGCTGAGATATTTGAATCCCTCCTATCATTTATTAATTTTTATCTCATCTTTTTGTTTCTGTTTTTTCAGGGTTCTTTGTCCTCCACTATATCTACATGTTTAGTTGCCTGTTATTGTGTATAAAATTTTAAGAGCAGAAGATGTATGCACTTCCCATTCCGAGACAGCATGCCATATTCAAATCCATGGCTAGGATTACATGTAAGAAAAAGTTGGTGTCCCATTTACCCTACTCCATTAAGAAACTAGAGCCTATTGTAAGTATTTAAACATATGTGTGCATTGTTCTAGTTTATCTTTGTTTTTAAGACCCATGGAAACCTATTTCCTAAACAGGAATAAAATCTAGAAACATACTCCATGTTCCCAAGTCTTGAAACCCAAACATCTACTACTGAAGTAGAAAAGGAAAGATGATGCAGAGAAGATAAAAAGCTTCAATCTAGCCAAACACCCTTTTACCCTCAAAAGTTTCCACTATGGGCACCTGTTCTTAGTAAGATCTAACATGGTTTCTCCACAGTGAGGTGTGAGTCAAAGAGGAGGGTGGTTAATGGGACATTGTCTACTTGTTCTGGTCTACAGTTTTCTTAATTCCTGAATTATGCTTGTTGATCTGTTTTCTGTTCAGTTAAGTCATTTTTTTCTGTATTGTAGTGAAAAACATATCTGCATAGTCCCAGTTGTCCTTATTTATATGCATTAACTAAGAGGATATATTACATGGAGAGAGTAAACATGGCATAGTAATTAAAAGCATAGCTGCATTCACTCATATCCACAATCTAATACTCGTT
The DNA here is from genome assembly GCA_004024845.1 of Tonatia bakeri. NCBI lineage: Eukaryota > Metazoa > Chordata > Mammalia > Chiroptera > Phyllostomidae > Tonatia > Tonatia bakeri. The sequence continues at coordinate 301,609 of PVIA01000790.1, forward strand.
AGATGTTTCTTTGGTGAAGTTATTTAACTTCTTTGTGTTTCAGAGACATATTTTTCTTTGTTTTGGTTTTGAACTCTAGAATAATAATAGCACCTTCTTTGTACTTTTGTTTTAAAAGATTAGTACATGCAAAGCACATAGGAGAATATTATGCATCTAATATATGCTTCAAAATGTTAGTAAAGTAAAAGAAACATAATCATCAACATTATTGTAAAATTGATTAATTTTTGAAGTACAACTTTTGAAACAATCCTTCAAGCCCAAAATTTCTATGTGTTTTCCAAATTCCTCCATAATCTGGTGTAGCCAATATAGCAAAACAATTTTCTATTTCTTGTCAAGCTATACTTTTATTCTAGTCTCATTCAGCTCCCTGTGTCTGTATATATATATATTTGTTAATAACAATGAAATAATCACTAACATACACTTGGGGGATTTATAGTTTACAAATCCCTTCCTCATATGCTACTGCTTTTAATCCTGTGCTATCCCTTCGAGATAAGCAGTTTTATATTTCTATTTCTGTGGGAAAACAGATCAACTCATTCAATAGCACATTGCAAGTAAGCATTCTGAAAACAAATCTCATGTTTTTCCTGCTGGTTCTCACCTCATATCTTGGCTTATTCTATCACAATTACCTGAAATCAACCCCCTATATCATCTACATATCCATCTGTGGATATGTGTGAAACTTCCAACTTAAAGTGCCACCCCTCAAAGACTTCCAGACTGTATACTATGTGTTTATATTATTGACTTGCTTATTTAATTGTAATTGCTACCATGTGCTTTAACACTAGAATTTCAAAAAATGAAGAAACAGCAGATTAAAATGTTGCATACTAGAAAAAATCAAAGTTAAAATAAATATTACTATTAGTTTAGCTTGGTTTATCTGTTTCTTTTATATTAAGTGTTTAAAACATGAAATAATCATATTTAAGAATCAGAATATGGGAGAAAAGAGTGATATTCTTTCACATCCTTCTCTAAATACAAGTACTGCTATTAATTTGCTATCTGTCTGCAATAACCTCTTTTTTTAGTTTTTTTTACTATCTTATAGTATTAAAGTAGATGTACATCTGTATCTATACCTATGAATAAATGTCATATATTTTATACGCAGACATACTAATCACTACAATATACATGTGAGGCAAATGCTATTAAAATCAATTTTCAGATACAAAACTAAAAGTCAGAGGTTGAGTAACTTCTTCCATGTCACAGTGATTAAGTGGCAGAGCTCACATTCCCTTCCAGGAAGTCTGGCTCTCTTTCGTGCTCAAACCCTATTTTATTATTCTGACTCATTATAGTGCCTAACAGAGTATTATGTGGCTTTGCAAATATAAGACTTCTCAGTTACCAACATCACTTAACACTTTGTTTTAAAGATTTTTTAATTTATCCTGTTTTAGAGAGCGAGGAACAGAGGGAGAAAGGGAGAGAACATCAATGTGTGGTTGCCTTTCACACGCCCCCTTCTCAGGACCTGGCTTGTGACCCAGGCACGTGCTCTAGTCTGACAGTTGAACGGATGACCCTTTAGTTCCCAGACTGGCACTCAGTCCACTGCGCCAGGCCAACCAGAGTGTCACTTCACACTTTTAAAAGATGCGTAGTGTCTAGTACTATGAACCTATCGTAATTCATTTAGATCCTTTACCAATGGATTAATATATGCATTGTTTCTGATTTGGTGCTATTATAAGTATTCAAATATGCCTATTCTTTATTTTTTATTGTATGCACTGATAGGGTTTGCTCTTGTGTGTATTAGAAAAGTGGAAGAACTGCTCATACATTACATGCCAAATTGTCTTCCAAATTTCATTGTAGTAATTGACACTCCCAGAAACAGTGGGCAAAGAGCCTTAAAAATCCTGCCCCATTGGTGTTTTGGAGAAAGCAATTTAATCCACAAACATTTTTTACTTTTTACATATTTTTCAGCTTTCAACTCTATGGACAGAGATTCCACTAAGCTAAGCTGTGTTTTGAAATCTGGACTTTCTTCCACTCATGACTAATGTTTACACTGCACAATAATACACAGGGTATGTAACAGTGAGTTAGGGGTCAGTAGGAGAGTTGTCCTTGTAGATATGTAAGCACTGAAATTGTGTAAAACAGGAATACATTTTTCGCAGGTTGTGTTATCTGTGTATTAATGATTTGAAAGCATTTTAGTTAGAAATGGAGATAGCAAAAAAATTGAAGCTGAAAGAGTAAACAGCTGGTTTAAAACTTGTCTTCAGAATGCGCATTACAAGCCGGTTGTTCTCCTAATGCAGGGTTTGTAACTCTTTCCTGGAAAACAGTCTTATCCTCAGAACAAGAGATTTTGCTTGAATTTACTAAATATTCTGGGGGTTTTTTATGTAAACTCTTCTAAGTTTTTTTTTTCATTTTAAATATTTACTAATTGGTCTCCTATAGATCATTCACTGTTATATTTTCAACAGAATGATTAAGAATAAAATGAGCTATATAGCCAAATACAAATATTGAATAATATTTATCTTGGTAAATTATTGCAAGGTAGTAAAAAAATTTTCTAATTAGAGACATATTTATAATGTCTCAAATACCAATGCTCATGTGGTCTGGAGTTAGAATTATTTAAATAATTTAAAAATGTAATTTCCTGTTTCTCATTTTCAGAGTAATTAACTGTATAATTTTTAAATAAATTTTCCACTTTAAATTCTTCAAACACATATCAAATGTGACCATGTTTTGCAAGGTAGAACAGAACTCCTAATGGCAAAGATGGCTAAAGACAGATGAAACATGTTTTTTTAATCATTCAATATACTTTGTTTAGCATCTTTAACTGGCAAATTGTGAATGAGTAGTAGTTTTAACTTCAAAAAACTAGTAACACAGAAAACAGCAGTTAATGATTCTTAAAGAGATGAAAATATAATTTGATCCCAGAGGTGGAAATTGAAAATGTTAAGACACCTTTCATTACTAAGTAGGAATGGTAATATATGAAACCATTTGTAGAAATAAGGTCTGTACACGGTATGGCTGATTCAAGTGGGAAAATGTCCCCTCTTAAAATACATTTTTCTTAAGGCATTCAGTGATTCACAATCATTTGAATCAGTTGAGTAAATACAAACACTGGTTCCTAAAATATTTTGATCATTCTGTTTTTGAGGTACTCAATATTCTTGATCTTCCTTTGCTCTTTTTGGCTCATTTGACCTATATATAACTTTAAATAGCTCCCTGGCTGACAGACAGGCTATCTCATCATATGGTAAATGGTAACACAGTCCATTACACAGTAACTTAAAAATCATAGCCCCACTGAGAAGCTGCTCCAAGAGTTTAACTACTCTCCTGGCAGATATCAGCCAATATCTAGATATATTAGCAGGGGAGACTCTACTGACCACAAAAGGATATGGGAGGGAATCAGGATCTTATTTCAATTCTGTGTAAAAACCTCTGGAAGTTCAATAGCCTAATCAACTTTGTTTTTTATTATTGAATGCACACAGGAAAAGAAATTCAGAACCACCTTATCAGATAAAACTTTTCTACCAACTCTGTCCTTGATCAGTCCTCTAAAGACTCCTCACTAATCATATAGTGAAGACATTAAATATTATTAAAAGGCATGCATGTTTTGAGAAATTTTAGTGGTTTTATGTAACAAAGGCAGAAACTGGCAGAAGTAAAAGTGGCATCATCAAACTGATTACCTGCGTGTGTGTGTTCAAATATCCAAATGGTGTTTTTATTCTTATGGAAATTACTAGTACTGTGTTATTCTTTATGGTCACTTAACATTTAAATATGTAATCGTGCAGCAATGCAAAAATCAGCAATAATGGCTTAAAGGACAAATACACTGCAATTCTTCTCTTATTCCTAACACAGAAAGGCAAACCAGTGGCTGTAGATGCCAGCATGCTGAAACAATACATTTCATTTAGCTGAAATATAAACATGTTGTATTTTTGTTTTCACTTCTGGTCATGATATATTTTTAAAGGCACATTTTAGAAATAAATGAGGGAGTTAAGTGTGAGACTTTGTATTCCTTGGAAGAAAGCCATTATACATACATATACAAGTGAGTAGATTTATAAAGAAAATTACACTGGTCTGGAACTGGTACTGTACTGAGCTGAGCATCCTGATAATAATGTAATTATTATCCTTGTCACTTGTTATTAGTGTTAGTGGTATAGAAAAGGAGGTTAGAACTTTCTCCTGGGGTATATCAAGGATTTTCTGGATCTAGCCATGGAAAGTTTTTTATATAGAAATAGTATAATCAAAGCTTACTTGTGACAATGTTCACATTTTTAATTTTTTAAAAAATGTGAAGTTGCCTTTCTTTCAATATGTAACAGTCTAACACTGCATTATATCATTCTCATGAATAAAGAGGTCATGACCAGGTCATTACTGCATCACATGTTCTAAGGACAGAGTAAGTCACAGCAAAGGATAATCAGAAGAGTCACTGAGAAGGAGCAAATGAAGATGACAAGAGTGCATCTTTCTAAAGGACAAGTGACCAAGTCTCCTCTGCTTGCATGAGAAGGGTACGGCCAACATAGAAGAAGCTAGATTTTCAAATGACTACCATATATGTACATATAATATTATATAATTATGCATATGTTATATATCTATGTAGAACCCTTATTCAAAGTTCTGAAGTAGTCATTTACCCCAATTGTTTATAATAATACAAGAATATGTGAATCAAAGTTCATGATTTCAAAACATTAACAAAACAACGATCATCAAAAAGAGAAAAATTCTATTTCAATCCACGGACAGGTTTATTATCTTGAAAATGTATAAAGGATTTAGTAACACAAAATGCTGCTACTAAAAAATAAAAATAAAACTGTATACTAATGATGCATTCCTTCTGGTTCACCAATGTGACATATGTACTATTTATATATCTAGTTTGATTACAAAAAAGATGGTGCATACTGTGTATGAATGTGTGTACTTGTTTGTGTACTCATAATCTGAACTTTGAAAATATCTGCTGTCATTAAGATAAGATTCTCAAATTTAAAACAAATTCAATTTTGGTAAGCAAAATCTTTATGTTACATAAAATACACCAAAAGGCCAATAAATAGAATGCTATCATCTAATGCTATTCAAAACTCTATCTTTTATTGAATGTAGAATTTCCAAGTTTTAAAAATTATAAATTCAATAAGTTATTTTGCAGTTAGAGTAATGTATCACTTCATATTTGTCTTGGAAATATGTATACAGCACCAAAGAACTTATTACAATTTCATTTCTTTTTACCCTATTTTGTGTATTGGTAAAGTGCCTTACAGATTGTAAAGTACTTTCTCATGCATTACCTGTCCTGCCTTACAAAGCAATCATATAAGGTGAATAAGGAAATGTCATATTTCCAGTTCTATACATATTTTTAAGCTCAGAAAGATTAAGAAAACTCTCTGATGTCAAATTTCTATGAAATAGCAGAACTAAGATTGGTAATAAAACTATATTTATTGGAAGAAAATCATGCTCACTTGCACTTCAAAATGTTATTAGTTACCTTGTTTTCCTAAAGAGAATTAAATAATTAGATTCACGAGTATTTGATTTTGCTTCGGAGACACAGAATCTGACACCTTGTCAAATCTTGGTCAATTCTCTGTATAGATTTCTGCTCTTATTTGAATGTGTTCTTCTCTAGGGTGCATGTTTGTAACTGAAACCAGTTCCCCTTGAATAAAGTGCTAGGGGTTTTAGGTAATGTTCAATAAACAAAAATGAAAAATAAAGTAAGGATAAAAAATAAGTAAATAAAAAGAAAGAGAGTTTTAAAATACTAAAAAAGAAATGTAGAGTGAAAAGAATGGCAAATAAATTCTTTTCATTTGGACATTAGAAAAGGAGAAAAGGAATACAGGGAATTATTAGAAAAAGAATATCCATGACTCATCCAATTATCATAATTTAATTTCCAATTTCATAGAAAACACTTCTTTAAAACAACAACTAAAAAATGAATGCCTGTTTATTTGTATTCTAAGTGTCTGCATTTTATGGTGTACAGTGACATGCCACCCAGCAGAAAGAGCAGGGAGTTGCCATGCTATGTGCTTTACTTACTTTTAGCCTGTTTAAGTCTATCACAAATCTATGACTTATTACTTCTACTAATACTGTTTTAACTACTATTTCTCCTCTACAAATAATAGCATTTATTAAGCAATTTTTATTGAGACATTAACTCCACCTAACAGGAAATTAGTCTTTGCATTTTTATTCTTATGTTTGACAAAGAAACAAAAATCACCATCACTGGGGATTACAAAATCTGGGAGAGAGTTCTTTCTCACTCACTCATTTGCCCTATCTTTAAATTGCACAGGTCCAGTTTGATTGTTTCTTTTCATATTATTAACTTCTGTCAAATATATATATATATCAAGTATTAGCTTATAAATATATCATCATGGAGCATGTATGTGACTTGACATGAGTCAGCCATATCATTTACTTATATCATTTTAATTTGTATTTTTTGAATGATAACTTCATGCTTGTTACATTATTCTTCTTTAAGAGTACTACTTAGAATTTTAATGACTAATAGAATCATTATTCTTCTACCCCTTCACTATATTATATATGATATATTATATTGTATATTGTGCATTGTAAATTTATTATATATCATGTCATATATTGTATATTATATATTATGTTACATGTTATGTATTATATCAGAAAGAGAGAGAGTCTAGCCACTTCACCTTTATTTTTAATTGTAAATTTTCATCTTCCCATAGACAATCTGGAAGAATAGTCATGTATGACTACTAGACAAGATGACTTGTCTGGTTTTTATCCCACAGTTTCATTTTTACCCACAGTGTAACAAAAAAAAATTGATTTTACTCTAGTATGACATATATATTTATAAGAATCTTCTAAATAAAATGTTTACAAGTATTCTTCTGACTATACGTGATGAGCTACTAATTTTGGAAATGTGCGTATGTGTGTTTTGTTTGCTGTCTCCATCCTTTAGAGACGTTCCAGGAAGTTTAAAATATTTCGATGGGGTTTGATTGGTATTTTCCTATATTTTAATAGATTATTGAGCAAGATTTTATGCATTTATTGGCCATTTATTTAAAATGCAAATATAGTTTCCTATATTCTGTTCTTATTTCTATTCAATGAAAAATATTTTTATTTTTTAATTCCTTATAGGATCTAAGGACGATTGAGAGATGGCAATGAGAATTTGAATAATTTCCAAATATTTATTGGATTTTAAAATTATTATTTTCATTGATTTCTGTATTAAACTGTTATGGAGAAAAGACATGTCATAGGGTTTTTGAAATTAATTGATAATGATTTTATGGCCCAATTTTTTAATTTTATTTGTACTTGAAAAGAATGTGTAATTTGTCATTGTTATTTGTAGTGTTGTTTCATAATTCTGTCCAAATCTTCTACATCTTTGAAGACTGTGTTTTTACATAACTTTTCAAATTCTAAGATAGTAGTAATGAAGGGTCCAAATATTTTGTACATTTATCAGTTTCAAATTTTAGTTCCATTTTGTGCTATATGCTTTAACGATTTGTTATTATGTGTATCTGCATTTAGGATTGTATAATCTATTTGATATCTTCATTTTATGAATAACATGGTATACATTTATTCATCTCTGGTAACACTCTTTGCCTTAAAACCTATTTTTTGACATTAGTAAAACCATACCCTCACTCTTATATTTAGTATTTTGTGATATATTTTTCCTAACCTTTTAGCTTCAACTATTTTTTCTTTATTTAAAAGTGTTTTTATTGTGTTAAACACATATAATATTTTTTATTTTAACAACTTTAATGTGTAATAAGTGAAATCAATTACATTCACAGTGTTGTGTAAGCCACCATTCCTATTTAGTTCCAAAATATTTCATCTCTCCAAAAAATTCTTTTTACCCCATTTAGCAGTTTCTCCCTGTTTTCCTCCCTACAACTAGATCCTGACAGAAAATCTCTGTTCTTTCTATTCTCTGTATTTCATACATGTGAATAATAATAAAGTATGACATTTTGTGTCTGGCTTTTCTTCTGAGAGAAAGAATATAATGATAAAGTTACAGAATGATATATTTATTTATTTTTGCCCACAAAGACCACATAGTCCTTCCATTGCTTATTTATTTACACAGATGCAGGTCTGCATTTGGTGGAATTTCACCCTCATTTTATGTACTTTAGTAAATGTTTTATTTATTTTTAGGGAGAAGGGAAGTGAGGGAGAAAGAAAAGGAGAGGAACGTCGATGTGAGAGAGCTGTATAGATCCATTGCCTCTCACACGCCCCCAGTTGAGGATCTGGACTGCAACCCAGGCCTGTGCCCCGGTAGGAATCTAGCCAGTGACCTTTCAGGTTGCAGGCCAAGAGTCAATCCACTGAGCTATACTAGCCAGGGTGCATTTTATGTACTTTTTAAGGAATTTCTTACAGTACAGGCCTTGTAAAGATAAATTTTCTCAGCTTTCGCCTTTCTGAAAAGTCCTTTATTTTGTATATATTTGGAACTCAATTTCATATTCATAGTATATGTTATGTTGTTAACAATTTTTTGCAATGCTTCAAAGATGTCATTCCATGGCCTTTTGGAAGCCATTGTTTCTGATGATCATTTCTCTGTATGTAATGAGTGTTTTCCTCTCATAGCTTTTAAGATTTTACTCATTTTTTAGTTTTTAGCACTTTTAATCAGATATGCTTAGGTATGATTTTTTTGTCTTATACAGATTTCTCTAAGCTTGTTTGATATTTGAGTTTTTATCATTCATTAATTTTGCATTTTATTTTTGTCATATTTTTCCCATTACCATTTAGTCCCCTTATACCACCTTACCCCAGCAATGACTGCACTGTTGTCCATGTCCATGAGTCCTTTTTCCTGTTTGCTTCACCTCTCCACCCCCTAACTATCCACCCCCCACCATAACTGTCATCCTGCTCTCTGTTAGCCTGTCTCAATTTTCCCTGTTAGTTCAGCTTGTTCATTAGATTCTACATATGAGTGAAATCATATGGCATTTGTCTTTCTCTGACTGGCTTATTTCACATAGCATAACGTTCTCCAGGTCCATCCATACTGTTGTAAAGGGTGAAATTTTCTTCTTTTTTTACAGCCCAAGTAGCATTCCATTGTGTAAATATCCCATAGTTGTTTTGATCACTCATTTACTGATGGACACTTGTGCTGCTTCCATACCTTGGCAATTATAAATAAAGCTGCAATGAATATAGGGGTGCTTATGTTCTCTCAAATTAGCGTTTGGGGTTCCTTCAGGTATATGCACAGAAGTGGGATTGCTGGATCAAAATGCAGATCCATTTTCAATTATTTGAGGTGTCTTCACACTGCAGTTACTAGTAACAGGTATTCACCAGTAAAAGGTATTTGCCAGTACCAGGCAACCCACTTCGCTGCTCTGTGGTGCTGTTAGTGGTGAGGTATCAGAGAGGAAACAGTGCTGCTTGCTGGGCTCTTGCCCTGCTTTCAACAGACTGTCAGTTTCTCCCACCATCACAACCCCCAAAGAGTTTTACAGCCAGAGGTTCTGAGGCTTTAGCCACTGCTGGAAACCTGGATTGCACAGTCTGTCTAGCTCCTCAGTTGTTCTTCCTGATTTATCCACATGCGAATGTGGAAATGCTAGGTGTACCAGCCACCACCTCTCCTATCTTGTCTGCCAGCAGCCACCTTGCTGTGTGTCCTCTCTGCCATGGCTGCTTGTCTCCATCCCTCCTACCACTCTGGATGAATGTTCTTCTTTAACTCCTAGTTGTCAGACTTCCATAGTTATTTTCTGGCAGTTTGGTTGTTTTTTGTTTTGTTTTGTTTTTTAAGTCAGTTGTTTCCTTCTTTTGGTTGTGCAAGGTGGTGAAGCATATCTACCTATATGTCCATCTTGGACAGACCACTATGGAACAATGACTCTGCATGTTTTTCAGTGTCCCCGTGATTGATTTACGCTTTCATAGCATTGTGGTCGGAGAAGATGCTTGATATTCTTTCAGTATTCTTAAATTTCCTGAGATTTGTTTTGTGACCGAACATATAGTCTATCCTAGAAAACATTCCACTTGCACTTGAAATGTATGTATATTCTGCTGCTTTGGAATGAAATGCTGTGAAGATAATATAATTAAATCCATTTAATCTAGTGTGTGTTTAAGGCTACTGTCTTATTGTTGACTTTCTGTCTAAAAGATCTATCCATTGAAGTCAATGGGGTGTTAAAATCTGCAACTATGACTGTATTTCTGTCAATCTATGCTTTTATATCCCTCAAGACTTGCTTTAATATTTAAGTGCTCCTATGTTGGGTGTATAATTGTTTCTAGGGTTATACCCTCTTGTTGGATTGTTCCCTTTATTATGTAGTGCCTTTCTTGTCACTTACAGCCTTGGTTTCAAAGTCTATTTTGTCAGATATAAGTATTGCTCCCTAAGCTTTATTTATTTCCACTTTCATGAAATATTGTTTTCCATCCCTTTACTTTTAATCTGTTTGTATCTTTCAATCTGAGATGGGTCTCTTAGAGGCAGCATATATATATATAGGTCTTGTTTTCTTATCCATTCAGCTGGCCTATACATTTTAGTTAGAACATTTAAACCATTTACATTTAAAGTGATTATTGATAACTATGTATGCATATTGTACCATTTTATTGTTAGACTATTTTCATCTGTTTTTTTGTTTTGTATGTTTGTTTTTCTTTTCCTTCTTCTTCTTCAGGCAAGCTGTTTAACATTTGTTGCAGTACTGGTTTGGTGTTAACAAACTCCTTTAGCTTTTTCTTATTTGGGAAGCCCTTTACTTTTCCTTCTATTTTAAATGATAACCTTGACGAGTAAAGAAGCCTTGGTTGTAGGTTGTTGCTTTTCACCACCTTGAATACTTTTTGCCACTCCCTTCTGGCCTGAAATGTTTCTGACAAGAAATCAGATGACAATCTAATTGGTGCTCCCTTTTATATTAACTACCTACTTTTCTCTTGCAGCATTTAAGATTCTCTCCTTGTCATTAAGCTTTGCCATTTTAATTATGATATATTTCACTGTAGGCCTCTTTAGGTCCAACTTGTTTGGGATTCTCTGAGCTTCCTAGACTTGTATGACTTTTTCCCCACACCAGTTAAAGGAAATTTTCTGTTATTTCTTCAAATAGTTTCTCTATCCCTTGCTCACTCTCTTCTGGTATTCCCATGATGTGGATATTGTTATGCTTTATGTTGTTCAAAATGTTTCTTAAACTCACTTCATTATAAATTCTTTTTTTCCTACTCTCCTTGGCTTTTTTTTTTTTTTTTTTTTTTTTTTTTTTTTTTTTTTTTTTTTTTTTTTTTTTTTTTTTTTTTTTTTTTTTTTTTTTTTTTTTTTTTTTTTTTTTTTTTTTTTTTTTTTTTTTTTTTTTTTTTTTGCCTTGTCTTCCAAATCACTGATTCAGTCCTCTGTTTTATCTAACCTACTGTTTATTCCTTCCACTGTATTGTTTCTTTCAGATATCACATTCTCTATTTCTAACTGGTCATTTTTTATAGTTTATATGTTTTTTTTCATGCTGTTGATTACCCTTATAATCATTACTCTAAACCCACTAACTGATAAATTGCTTGCTTTCAGTTTATCTAGTTCTTATTCTGGTGAATTCTCTTGCTGTTTCATTCGTGGCCTGTTTCTTTGTCTTCCCATTTTGGCTACATCTTTGTTTGTATTTCCATTTATTATGTAGATCTACAAAGGCTGATGTAGGCCTTTGTCAGATGCTGCTTGTGACTGTCCCTGGGTAAACTGTTTGGAGCTATCAGTGATCCACAACTTGTGACTTGCTCTGCTGGGCCTGTTTGTATGCAGAAAAAAACAGGCTGCATACCAAGGCCAGCTTTTATGAGCACCAGGCAAGCAACTCTCCACTATAGTCTCAGAGCTCCCAGTTATCACCCTTAGTTATATATCAGTGATATAGTTCCAAGTTGTATTCCGCAGCCCAACTTAAGCTCATCAGTGTATAGCTCAGTAATTCCTGCAGGTGGGGCTCTATGTTCCCCTCAGACTGATGCCACTTGGAGGGGAGTACTCTGCCTGAGAAAGGTGGCTTTTGCAGTATGGGAAATGACTCAGCACAGAGACCCTGATAGCTGTTCCTTCAGTTACCTCCCAAGAGCCACCAGCCCCAGACTCTCCTCACACATCTCTAGTCCACTCTGCCCTCATTCTGTGAGAGCCCAGGTTAAGTGGCTACAAAGAAAATTTTGTGCGTTGGCCCTTTTAGAGGTTCTTTGTTTCTCCAAATGTTTCTCCCTGGCAGACAGAATCCCCACTGGTTTTCAAAACTGGATGTTATCTGGGTTCTTTACCCAGCTCTGTTGTTATAAGCTGGGACCCCAGATTGAGGTTTAGACCCCACACTTCTCAGGCAGAGTCCCCCCAGATGTTGAAATATCCCTCTGGAACTTCAGCTGCCACCTGTGAGAGCCCATCCAGCCCTGTCATACTTCTGCACTCACTACCAGTGATGCCGTGCTAAAGTGGCTTCTTCTGTATGTCTGTGGCTATAAGGGTTCACTCCAGCTAGTGTTTACAGGATGATTTCTCTACAGTTTAGTTGTAATTTCAGATTGGTTTTGGACAGAGGTTAATGCAGCTTCCACTTATACCTCCACCATCTTTGGTCCTAGATTGTGAGTTTAGTCCTTGGTTGAGGCATGTAAAGAAGGCAGCCAATCAGTGCTTCTCTCTCACATTGATCAGCATTATCTTTTCATAAATTTCTTCTTCATATCACTTACTTCTTTACTTCTAGAACTCAAATTAAACATGATGTATCTATAGTTCTTTAAATCCTTTTTTTTCTGTTCCTTTCTGTTTGGCTTTCAGTTTAAGTAATTTCTATTGAAATCACTTCAAATTCAATATCTATATAATTGGCATCTCTACTAAAATTTCATATCTAATTATACATACTTCTCTTTATAAGCAAAATTCTTTAAAATTATTGTCATAAATATTTTACAGTCCTCATGTGATAATTCAAATTCCAATATCTGAAATATCTCTGTGTTTACTTATATCAATCAATTAGTCTTTTCAAAATGGATAAAATTTTCTTCTTTCTAGGTCTCATAATTATTTATTGCATGTTTTACATTCTAAATAAAGTGAGGGAGTAAAGTGAGCAATTCTTATCCCTGAAAACACAGAAAAAGGTGAATTGTCTTTAAATAGATTTGGGTATAGTATCTACAACTATTTTACATTTCTTTTGTAGATTAATACTGCATGTAGTTATATTGATAGGCTTAAGCCATTTCACACCACAACAAACATTTAATTATCATGAAGCAGAGAGTGTTCTAGGCTAATCTGACCACAGAAATTAAGGGAAAAAAATAGCTCCATTTGCATGGACTGCAAACCAAGAAGTTGCCAGTTCAATTTCCAGTCCGGGCACATGCCTAGGTTGTGGACCAGGTCCCCAGGGGGATCAAATGAGCGGCAATCACACATTGATGTTTCTTTCACTCTCTTTCTCCCTCCCTTCTCCTCTCTCTAAAAATAAATAAATAAAATCTTTTTTAAAAAAGAAAATAGCTCAATTTTTATTGGATAAATGCTAAGTTAGGTTATTAGGATAAAAAAGAATTATAACTACACAAGATTTTTTGTAGTTCTGAGTACTCAACTGTTTTTAAAATAATTTATTACTGTAGATTAATACTTCATCAAGACAAGTGAGGAGGATACAGCCAACCTACCTGATGGAGAATTTAAAGCCCTGGTAATCAAAATGTTCACAGAACTGACTGAGGTTGGTCAAAAATGAAAGAACAAATGAAAGATACCCGAAATTAAATAAAGCAAGATATTCAGGGAACCAACAGTGACAGGAAGGAAATCAGGATTCAAAGCAATAATTTGGAACTAAATGAAGAAGTAAACATCCAACCAAAACAAAATGAAGAAATAAGAATCCAAAAAAATGAAGAGAAGCAGAGGAATCTCTGGGACAACCTGGAACATTCCAATATCTGAATTATAAGGGTGCCAGAAGGGGAAGAAAAGAAGCAAGAAATTGAAAACTTATTTGAACAAATAATGAAAGAAAACTTCCCCAACATGGTGAGAGAAATAGACTTTCAGGAAATCCAGGAAGCCCAGAGAGTCCCAAAGAAGTTGGACCCAAAGAGAAACACTCCAAGGCATATCATCATTAACTTACCCAAGATTAAAGACAAAGAGACAATCTTAAAAGCAGCAAGAGGGGAGGAAAGTGTTACCTACAAAGGAGTACCCATAAGACTATCAGCTGATTTCTCAAAAGAAACCTTGTAGGCAAGAAAGGGCTGGAAAGAAGTATATGAAGTCATGAAAGGCAAGGATCTATATCCAAGAACACTATATCCAGCAAAGCTTTCATTTAGAATGGAAGAGCAGATAAAGTGCTTCCCAGATAAGGTCAAGTTAAAGGAGTTCATCATCACCAAGCCATTATTATATGAAATGTTATAGGGAGTTATCTAAGAAAAGGAAAATCAAAACTATGAACAGTAAAATGACAACAAACTCATAACTATCAACAAATGAACCTAAAAAAATAAGAAAGAAAAACAATAAAAACAAAACCTAAACAAACAACTAGAACAGAAACAGAATCAGAGAAATGTACATCATAAGGAGGATTTTCAGTGGGGAGGGGGAGGAGAGAAATAGGGGGAAAGGTACAGGGAAGAAGAAGAATAATTGGTAGGCATTAAATAGATGGGGAGAGGTCAAAAATGGTATAGGAAACAGAGAAATCAAAGAACTTATATGTACAACCCATGGACATGAACTAAGGGGGGTATGCTGGAGTATTGGGGGGTATAAGAGAGAGGGGTGATAAAGGGGGAAAATTGTAATAGCATAATCAATAAAATATAATTTAAAAAAGACAAGTTTGAATTGATGGGGAGAATATTTGAAATCAATAGAACAATTCTAAACTGTATATCTATTATTTTTGATAAATTAGTCACTTTATAATGTTCTAAGTGGCCACATATACAATATTCTGTGTTATTTACTTTGCCACCACATGATTTAAATTACATCTTGTTAATATAATAAATTTATAAATAGAAATAGTTTTCCATATAATAAATTTATAAATAGAAATAGTTTTCCATATAATTTGTATACTTTGATTTAAAAAAATATGCCATTTCTACCTATTTCTAGAGTCTTGAAGAATATTAATTCATATGCATGCCATATGTTGAGTCACACTTAAGTAAGAATATCTGGTTGCCCTCCTCTCCCAAGGAATGTCCAATTAAAGCAAAAGTGTGACAGTGACTGAAGATAATATCTTGAAGCAAGAAAGAATCAGAAGATCTGAGTCCTGCTTTAAATTACATGAAAATATTGCTCAAAGTATAGGAAGAGTTGTGACAGGGTGTGAGTGGTTTTAGTTCAGCAAATAAGATAATTTCCATACGTATGCTTAATTTTTATAGTTGAAAGTTGACTGTTCTAGTATTAAATATCAATATATATATGGGTTATATATACTAATCATTATGAGTTTGTAGTAAAATATTTACAAGATTGGTTGGGACAAGAAAAGAGAAAAAAGAATAGATTTTTAATGAAAAGAACTAATTATATTTTTTAAAAGGAAGTAAGTTGTCAGTGTCTTATTTTTTCCATGACATTACACTGCTTCGTGAAAACCAAAAGTCTGAAGCTGTTATCATACACACAGTAATGGTAAACTGAAGAGCACCCACAGAGTAAAATTCATCAAGCATCAGCTCATTAAACAGAAAGGCCTTTGAGTTACTAGGACTGGGAGATGTTTAATGGCCAAACATAGGAGAGTTAAATGGGCCCAAACAGGAAGAGATATATTTTCAAGAAATTACTCTTCACAGAAATTGGGGTAAAATTGTTCCTCCTATGCCTAAAGGACACAAGGAATGCTGAGGGGATCAGAAATAATGCAGTCAACAATGAAAGGACAGGTTTATTAACATGAAAAGACAATTTGTAATGCTGCTAACATTGGCCTTCAGAATCTTAAGGAAAATATTAAAGGGAAGCCAAATCTTCTATAGAAACCATCTGATAGAGGCAGTATGTGAAGATCCTTTTAAAAGATTTTTGGCAATTTCATAGGCAAAAATCTTTCTGCCTTCAATGAAGAGGCCTAGCAGCAAGAACCTTGTACCCCTGTGTAAAGTGCTGTGGAAGGTACGGAACTGGAAGACAAATCCTGGAAGAGAGATGATGTAAACTAGACTATACTCATTCTCTTCACATCAGAGTTACTTGGTCTTTTCCTTATATTAGTATTACCTGAAAAAAATTTAAATGGCCATAATCAAGCTTCACTTAACACAAGATTACAATTTCCAGGTGATTTGAATGGAACATCAGCACTGCTGCCATTGAAATAAAATGGGTAGACTTTATCCCATGGGTTATTATTTTAAGATAAATCCTGAGAGTTATATCAGACTATATTTTACAGTTATTGATTAATCCCAATTAACAAAAGCATCTGGAAGCTGCCTATAATCTAATATGGGATTTATTTATCGCTTTGAGAACACCACACTCTGTGGGGGGCATTGGAGACTCTCAGGAAGAGGGACCTATGAGGAGCTTGCTGTGGGATTTGAGATTGTCCCGGGTGATTTGAGGGAGGGCTGGAGGGAGGGAGGGTCTATTCTGGATTGAGTGCTCTCAGGAAACAGGAGCAATTTCTTGATTGACCTTAATAATTTTTATCAAGGAGATGAAAGAAATGAAAGTATTTGATGTGTCATTTGTAAGTGTAAGGGGCAACTGGGGGAGCCAAGAGAAAAGAGTTTATTGGATCACTGTTGTGGTGGCACAGTGTCCTTTACTTTGGCTTATGTTTAAAAATGAGGCTAGATCTTGTTTTTGAATGTGTCCAAATACTTTTCACATTCTGTGAAGTTATTGTGAAGTAGGGAATACTACAATTTAACTTTAAGCTGTCAGCTTCTAGAGACTTTTAACCTCACAAGCTTATATAATAACACATAATTTTATTTTAAGGTGTTTTCAGTCATCTTCAAGAAATTTTATGTCTCTATAAAATTTAGTATTTAAAAAATACTTTGGAGGATCTCTATACATATGGACAGAGATGGATAAACCTTGTTTGAGTTTCTCATGTGGAGCATTGATAAAAAGAAAGAAAAAGGGCCCCTTACAGAATACTTCAACATGATCTATGATGGAATTTGTTTCATTTTATTCTCACTGAGTACAAGATATAACATTACACCTTTGCTGGTGTGGCTCAGTGAATTGAGTGAGGGCCTGCAAATCAAGGGGTCTTCAGCTCGATTCCCAGTCAGGGCACATGCCTGGGTTGCAGGCCAGGTCTCCACTGAGGGGAGGGGCATGAGAAGCCACACCAAACATAGATGTTTCTCTCCCTCTTTTTCTCCTTACCGTCCCCTCTCTCTAAAAATAAATAAAGTGTTCTTTAAAAAAGATATTACTTTGTCTCCCTCTTTTAAAAAAATACTCACCCAAGGATATTTTCATTGATTTTAGAGAGAGAGAGGAAGGGACAGAAAGAGAGATATATTAATTGTTCGGTTGCCTCCCTTACATTCCCGGACTGGGATCAAACTTAGGTATGTGCACTGATCAGGAATCAAAACCACAACCTTTTTGATATATGGGAAAATTCTCCAACAAACTGATCACCTGGCCAGGACATAATATTACCTTCTCTTTTCAGTTTTACAATAAATCCTAAGCCATATAGTTTTCTATTTGATGTGTGTTTGTGTGTGTTGGGTTCTTTGTGTATGTATATTTGTATATTAAAGAGAAAATGTTTGCACATGTTATTATTAGGTTGTGATGATCTTCTGTTTTCAAGAAGCTAGAATTTCTAATATAAATTCCAGGAGAAAAAGGTACTAGTTTAAAGTTCAGTCCAGGATTGACTTCATGGAGGAAATAAAAAAAAAAAGTGAAGAAGCAAGAGAAAGAACATGTCCACTTCTTAAGACTAACTAATCTAGATATTTATTCTTCATGTGATTTAGGGACACTTTCCCTGGGGAGTTAAAATGCCTTTTAAATATTATTGAGGAAACATTCAACCCTTAACATCAATAAAAATAAGCACATATATAATAATAAAACAAAAAATTTTCCCGTGACATAAGGGAAGTGCCATTAAAATGACAAAAAAAAAGAGCTGGTTTCAGCAGTTTTTTGTTTGTTTATTTGCATGTTTTGGGGGGTTTTAGCAGGCAGTTTAGTGTAGAGAGGCAGGGTCACAAAAAAAAAATTCTGCATGATGAATACTACAAGCAATTTGGAAAAGATCATCATGAAGTCAAAGCTGAAAAAGTGGACAGATTCTTGTGAACTCTGGGAGGAAAAAAGTAGCCTTTAAAAAAAATTCAGTAACAGCATTCTGAGATTAATGTCAGAAAATGTCAAGGTCATTTAGCATTTGTGATGTCTCTACACCGGTAATTGTATTTTGAATTCCAGAGTAGTAAAATAGAAGATAACTGTTCCAATCAAGAGGTCATTGCAATAATGCAGAGACAGAATGATAAGGTCTAAATGTAAGGGAGTAGCTGTGGCAATGGAGAGAGGATGGAAAGGAGACATGCTAATGAAATGAAATAAAGAATGCTTTGTGTGTTATTAGAGAGAGAGTGGGAGTGAGATTACTTTTTTCCATCTGATTGGCATGTGAAGGGAGGAAAGTGTAATGAACTAAGATGAGAGATGCAGATGTTTTAAAATAACTACATATGGTGTCAGATGGGTACTGGACTTACCAGGGTGATCACTTTGTGAGTTGTATATATCTAATCAGTAGGTTGTACACCTAAAGTTAATATAATATTGTATGTAAATTATTAACAAAAACTCTTTTAAATTATAAAAATTGAAAAATAAAATGAAACATACTCTTACCATACAAAAAATATGCAGAAGATGAAATGAGATTGAGAATAGGAAGAAAGATTATGAAATGAATAGTTGGACCATAATTCCATAGAGTAATCTCACCACTGAATATCATTTGAAAATTACCCAGGGTTTGAAATGGTAGCTATAGGGGTGATAAAACCTTGAAGGAAGAAAATAAGAGAATTCCCAACATTATGAGAGAAGATCAAACACAAATAATGGGACAGAGAAGGTCCTGGAGGCGAGAACACAAACATTTGGTGCTGTCTGAAAAGCCAAGGGGAGAGACTGAGGGGGAGCCCCAGAGTGCAACAGGCAGCAGTGTGGAGACTGCTAAGAGCTTCTTAGATGTGCCATCTTTCCCAGCATAGTTCAGGGGAATGTAAAAGTGAAAAACAGACTGCAGTGGGTGGAAAGAGCAAATATGATGTGAGGAACATACGACAGGAAATATGGAAATACACTCTCACTTGTTCTCTGGAAAGGAAACTAGGGCAACACAGCGAGGAAAAATTTTGTTTGAGAAAGAATGTATCTTTTGATTGTTTTAGTACAATAAAGGTTTTGTTGTTTTATTCTTCAGTGAAGTAGATAATATTGAATACCTAATATGCGCCATGTATTATATAAAATTGATGCCATTCTATATATGATATTGTTATGTCACTTTTTTTGCCTAAAATTCAAGACTGTCATCTTATGTGACTCAATAAGATTTGGTGACAGAAAGACATATATATATATATATATATATATATATATATATATATATATAGTTATTTATTTATATAAGTAGATAGAAAGACAGATATATATATGATATATATATGTAGGTAGATTATAATTATTATAGATTATCATTCTATAATACAGTTGTATAGATTACATACATTAGATGTATTAGTATCCTTGCACAGGTATCCTTCAGTGTATACCTGAGTATACACTAAAAGTAGTTATTTGATGAAGAGTATGCGTGTGCATTATTTTTTCTTCCCTAAAAATGTTAGGGAGTCTTTATTACCATTTTATCCTGGCTATAACATCTGTAACACCACTCTGTTTTGGTTTTCTAGGTCTTAATGCTAAGCTGCCAAGTTGCTGAATTCCTTGCCCTGCAGCCTAGAGAAATTTTTACAAATATAGGCCCCTATCAATAAAGCAGCCTCCTGTGACATCAATAAATAAGCTATAACAACTCACAAATAAAGTGGGAATATGCAAAGTAAACTTTT
This sequence comes from Tonatia bakeri, assembly GCA_004024845.1. Taxonomy (NCBI): domain Eukaryota; kingdom Metazoa; phylum Chordata; class Mammalia; order Chiroptera; family Phyllostomidae; genus Tonatia; species Tonatia bakeri. Next base: position 321,901 of record PVIA01000790.1, read on the forward strand.
TTCCTTAAGTTGTGCAACAGATATCTCAACAAACCATAGGCCCTCTAAAATTTCACTGAGGGAAAAAAGCCATTTTATTTTTCTGAGTTTTTTGTCCCACACTTTGGCGTGTGTGTCTCTGGCATCTAGATTGTCTCTTACGACCTTCACTTTAGGATAGATCATCATAAACTTGTCACTTCAATGGGCCAACAACATATTCTGTTATAGGGTTACAGGATCAAGGAATCTTGAGGCCTAAATCATAGCAAATAGTGAGAACTGATCTCAGTACACCTGATGTGAGAGCATGTAGTGTTAAGTGTGCTGGGATCTGACACTAATTATAAATTTGAGAGTCTGAAGTCAGTCATGGGTGAGGTCTGAGTTTAATTGGCTTCATCTCCCCGGGTTACTTTCTCAGATGAGATGTTCAGGAAAAGCATTAACAGGCACAATGTAAAAAAAGGGGAAAAGCTGATCCAGCTTTCAGAAAAACTCAGTCCATCCAGGTCCCTCTCCTTCATGTCACATATTTCCTTTCATCTATGCTGACCCTTTTTACTGCCACAGAACCAGTGCTTTGATCAGTGCCCCCAGATTTTGCATAAGGGTCCTGGCAACGCTGTGAATTCCATTTATGTAATTCATAATTTAGCAACTTGTAGGATCAGCCATTCACTTCATTCAATTACCTTAGCTCTGCTGTGAACTAGGCAGAACCTAGCATTGAACTAGGTTTTAGGAATGAGAACGCCATTCTCATTTAACTCTATTATAATCTTAGGAGATTCTACCTAAATTTCTCAGTGTTTGAAGCCATTTTGCTCTTACAGAGCATTAGCAAAAACAGGTTTGCCAAAACTATCCTGGCTTATTTCAATGTAGTAACTTTTGATAACCATTTATTTTTTAAATTTTAAAAAAATTGTGCAAGTACTAAACCAGATAGGAAAATAAGCATAAATAATTTTTCTAGGCAAACTAAAAATACTGGCACCTTGTTGAGTTGATCCAAAGTCACCAGTACCTGTATGCACCCGGGAAGGAGCAAATAAAAGCCATCTGTGAGAAGGGATAAAAATCCCAGAATTATTTATATATATATTATATATAATGATATATATTATATACATAATTCTGTGATATATGTGATATATATATAGATCATATATATACAAAAGTTTTCAAATACCTGAAGAGATAAGATAAACTGAAGGAAAACTAGCAGAAACAATAAACAGGAAAAGATCCATAGGAAACTCAGATAATGGAATTGAAAAACACAAATGAAATAACAAGTCAAGTCTGAAAATTTTTCCCAGGGAAGTGAAAACTATAAAAATTGACCTAGCTAATTAAAAATCAAATAATTTTTATAAATCTGGAAAAATAAATAAGCAAAATTTAGAACACAATAGAACAATTTAATATAATTTAATTCTATTTTCTTTCAACAATTAAAAAATGCCACTGTCCTTTGGCATTCAAAAAGTTGATGTGAATTCTAAATGTAATTCCTTTCAATTTAGTATCCCTGTACCTTAGAGTGCCTTTTTTTCCCTTTATCTTTGATATTCTGTAGTAAACAAAAATTTGTCTAAGTGAGTGCTTCTTTAATCTTAAGATGTATATCATTCATTGTGCAAAATCACAGCTGTGCTCTCTTCAAATATCATCTTGCTGCCATTTTTCCTATTGTGTGGTCTCAATGGAGCTCATTATAGACTAACATAGGGCCTTCTTATTCTACCCTTCATTACTGTCCTTTTGGCTTTTGCGACACATTTTGATATTGATAACATGATAATACCTGCTATCATTCTTGTACCTGAATTTTGTTTCAGGAACTGTATAAGTACTTTACATTTAATTCCTAAGACTTACATTGGGGCCTAAAAAGACAGATTAAGTAACTTGCTGATGCTCACACATTAGCTCTTGTGCTGGCTTCTTTTCTGCTTTGTGTACAATTAATTATCCAATCAAGGTTTAAATTTATTTCAATTGTTAAAAATTTTGAGACTTACTGTTTTTTTCATATGCATGTGCTTTTACAAAATGTACTATTCTTGTTTTATTAATATTAATTTTAAATTGATGTCTTTGAACACATTAATATGCTTATTAAATATCTCATGTTATTTTAATATCTGTTTCTTGTGTGTCAGATCTCATATTTAGTTCATCCAACAGTTGTCTCTCATGGAGTTTCTTGTTTTATTTTGCAGCTTAGTTTGTGAAATGATCTTCAGCAGGCTTTTTTAATCTATGAGATTCTCTGAGTTACCGGTATATACTTGTGTTGCTTTGTTAATGGGGAATGGCAGCAGGTGTTACCAGCAAAGTTAGGCCTCAGTCCTTGAGTCTGGCTAAGAAAGAGCTCAGAGCCAAGAACTCAAACATACAAGTAAAAGTTTAGAAAGTCACAGAGGTAAGAGAAGTGAGGCAACTGCCTTTCATGCATTCAGGTAACAAGTTAGAGGCAAAAGTAGGGTTGTTGGGGCTTAGGAGATAGAAAGCAAAGGTACCTACCTTGAGAGAAGAAGGGGAAAGGAAAAGAGTGGGCATGCTCTAGAGAGAGTGGGCCACCTGAAGAAAAAAGGGTATGGGGAAAGGTGCGTGTGCTGGCAAGAGAAAGAGAGAGAGGGGGAGGGGAGAAGAAAGAGAGGGAAAGAAAGAGAGAGAGAGGGAACTCACTGGCTGGGTCCTTGTCTTGAGGGTTTTTATCAGGTTTCCACAGGTAGGGATTTGAGGGGAGGTATCAGGGAAGGATCTCAATATAATATTTATCAGCTTTCCAGGTATGCCTTTTCCATGTCAAGGTCTCTACTGCTTGGTCAGCACCAGGGGGCCATTAGTCATTGTATCTGATCCTGATGACAACCATGGTGTCACCATGCCTAGCCTTGCTGCTTTCCTGGTCCTGGAGCTGAAACAGGACTGAGGCCTAGATGTTATCTCCAGTTTGACCAAAGCTCTGTCTCTGTGGTCACCACACCCAAGGCTTTGTTCTTAAGATTACTTGATGCAGATCAGAACCTGATTGTCCTAAGTTTTTTTTTTTTTTTCTAATTTATTTATCATTGATTTTTAGAGAGAGAAAGAAAGAGAGTGAGAGCAAGAGAGAAATAGAGAAACATCAATTTGTTGTTATGCTTATTTATGCATTCATTGGTTGCTTCTTGTGTGTGCCCTGACAGGAGATCAAACCTGCAAACTTGGTGCATTGGGACAATATTCTAACCATCTGAGCTATGTGGCCAGGGTCTGTCCTGCGGTCATAATGCTTAGGAGAGTGGTTGAGCAAAGTCTTGTACGGGAGTCATATGAGGCTATTCTCTGGCCCCCTTGCCCTTCTTCCAAGGGGGCCTAAACTTCATGGGTAGCTGTATGAAAGGTCAAAGAGTCTAAACTGCATAAGTAACAATATGCTAAGGGTGAAAGGTCACCCTTGGGGTAAAGTCCTGCCCTATAGTGCTTGTTTTTCCAGTTTTGTCTATTGCTAGGTACCTGGGACTTTCTGCCCTGGTGACATTCTGTACCTGGCTTATCATTCTTGCTCTGTTCATGCCTGTCTAATTGCCTGTCCTATCAGCTGCACATGCTATAGAAATAATGGAAGTTTTTAGTTTCTTTTGCCTGAAATACCACTCTATTATGATATTGTACACCTCTAATAATTATGCACAAAATATCAATCTCAAGTTACCTGGAAAACACAGTTAATGTGCATATGGACCCATACCAGCACACAGCAGATTTTAATTTGTCATTTCTTTCCAGGGACACTTTTACTGCACACACAATCCTACCTGAGTGACACACTTCCTTGTTACATTGTTAGATTCTGTTACATGAAATGATCTGTCCTTCTCTTAAGTTTCAGCTCCAAACTGGAGAGAAGATTTTTCGTACAGTATCCTAACTTATTTTTTAGCCAATGTCTTGCCCAGGAAAAATAGCCTGCTTTAATATCTCCCAAAGTTTTGTGACTTTACTTTCTGTTCCATAATGGTATCCTTTCTTTGCTTTTTATCATAAAAATATGATCATTTTTATTAGATACAACAGACATAAAACAACTATGTCAATTTTCTTTAAAATTTCTTAACATTTAACTCTGAACATTATCATCACAGACCAATAATGGACAACTCCCATACAGGTACTTCAGAATAGCACTGTGGTCAACAATTGCCCTGTAAATGCTTGGCTCAGCATTTTCAACACTGCAACTATTTGTAATTTTATATGCCCCTTTACTGGGAGTTCTGTACAGAGACATCCAGCAGCTAACTTTCAAAGATGCTCAGCAAATATTTATTGGATGGATGGATAGATGGATGGATGGATAAGGCACAACATAACATAAGCATTTCTGCTAACATTTGCCAGAACCCTTTAACATCTAGAGTAGCTCCCATGCTCTCCTCATGTCTTTTAAAAGATTGCAGAATAGAGTACAGGTTTGGAGTCCTAGTTCCTGCTGTTCAGGGATAATAAAAAGTTTGGTATCCTATGCCTTTATTTTGGGGGTTTCTCTCTTTTCTTCATTGGGTTTACTGCAACATTGTGAAAATATTTATAAAATCTTTCTTTGGAGCCATTTGCTGCTTCCCTCAGCGCTGACATTAGTGCAGAACTGCATAATGGAATCCTTTTCTTGTTCATTTCTAGCATGTTCATTTCTAGCAAATTTCCTTTGTTGCTGTAGGATGCATTTGAAATATCCTATTGTTATTCATCCAAACATTTAATGTGTTTGCTGTGATTTGAGGTGTTTCACATCCTCTCTTTCCCAGGAGGTGAACCTCTTAAAAGCAATCCTAGAGAACAATTAATACTATATCTTACTGACTCTAGGTTCAGGGAAATCTACCTACCCATGCAGGCCTGCTGTGGAAATGCAACAAGGCTTACTGGCAAGCCTGCTCACTGCAAAATTCTACAGTTTCTCCCCTGCCTCTTGCTCTACAGTTCCAACTTTCTGTACTGGAAGAGTGTTTCAGTCAACCACAAATTAGGTTCCTCTATGAGAGAGCAGTGGATGGTTGAATAGCTCCACTACAAGAATTTGCAGCTCCTTCCAATTGATTATTTGCCTTGCCCATCATGCTCTTCCTTTCATGCTTTATATAAACTGGGGAGTGATCACATAGAGCCGTCTTATCACATTAAACAATGTGACGAATACCCTGAAAACTATTCTTCAAAAGGTTCTGTGAGGAGGAGTTGCGTCATATTTTTTCTTGTAAGTCAGCCAGGTGACGGCTCGGCAAGCTGCTTATGGAGCAGCTCTACACCAAGAAATAGACAAAAGTCACATGAGGTAACTATGCTATGCTCTTCACTATGCTATTCACTTTTTATTGAATGTAGGTTCACTCAAGGTACAACATCAGCATACGTTGATATCCTACTCACACTCACAATCTAGGAGGAATATAACACACTTAGCAATCAATGGGGGATAATGAACCCAAAGTCTCAGTCAATGGGAGACAACATGGTAGGCAAGAGAGCCATCAGCAGCTTAAAAGGAAGAGCTGGTCTCATGGGTCAGAGAGGGTATGGTCTTGACCCAGTGAAGCAGAGCCTTCAGCAGCTGATGCCAAGAGAGATTATCACTCTAGAGTGCGGAGCTCAACCATCCCAGCAGTGGTCTGAAGTCTACCTCAGTTATACCCAAGAAGGTGGTGCACTCCTCCCCTCTATGTCTCTTGTAAATGTATGCAGACCCCTTATGACAACTGGGGAATTTCCCTAAGAGCCTATCTGTGGGTGGTCTCACTCTGCAGACACATCTGTTCTGGTCACGTATGAAGAAATCTTAGGCGTGGCTCATTACCAATGTGTCTCAAATAACTTAGGCAGTTTCCTTCTTGAACCAATGTGTCATGGCTGACTGACAGCTTTCTTGGTTGACATGAGTGACTCCATTTTGTTTTGTATACTTTATCTATATTAATAAGATCAATGCCATTTTATTGATCCTGCTCTCTACAAATGAAAAAAAAAACAGCCCTGGCCAGGTTGCTCAGTTGGTTGGAACACTGTCCTGCGCACCAAAAGTTTGGGGATTCAATCCCTCATCAGGTCACATACCTAGGTGGTAAGTTTGATCCCCAGTTGGGGCATATACAAGAGGCAACCAAAGAATGTTTATCTCTCACATAAATGTTTCTCCCTCCCTCTCTCTCTCTCTCTCCCATGCCCCTCCCTTCTTCTCTCTAAAATCAGTAACATATCCTCAGGTGAGGATCACAAAATTGTTTTTTATTTGCAAGGCTGAATTAGGAAAAATAAATTCCACTATATTTGTGTCATATAGTTTTCTAGGGATGTTTAGTTAAGTCAGGGTATTTACCTAAGATAGGTCTGCTTATATCTCCAAGTGTTACAATATTACTATTTCTTCTTATTAAAATAATTACATATCTCAGCATATTCTCCAATAAATTATAACTTCTGGGGATACAATGGGTGGCACAAAGTAGTTCCTTACTAAATAATATTTAATAATAATTTAAATAATAACTCATGAGAAATAGTAACATTGTGCAATGAAAAACACTTAAGATCATAAATTGATCTTCAATAACTAGTAATTGAGAAATGACACAAAAAGTCAGTATAACTTAAGAGTAATTATAAATCTTGGAATAATTCATTTGATCATGTTTTTTGGAATGCAACATATTTCTGCTTCTAGAATTCCTCAGTAACTACTATAACTCTTTAGCATATATCAGAAATTGACAGCTCATTAAGTTCATTAGAAATGGGCAAAGCAAATGTATTTTGCATAGTAGCTTCTTACTCATAAAATGCATTTGAAGTTTGGGCCAAGTTCAGCATTTCAGGAAGACTAAATATCCTTGCCTAGCAATAATAAAAAGCACAACATGCAGGATTGAAATGATAAAAAAAACATAAATTTTGACATATTTCATAAGATACCCGAATGTGATGTACTTTTTTCTCTGTTACTTTTTCTCTGACTGCCAATTTATAGAAGTTGCCTATCAGTCTCCAGTCTCCTGCAGAATTCATGCACTCATCATTCATTTCATTTTCTTAATCATAAAATCACTTCCTCTGAACTTAAGAGAGTATTTGAAATTATTTATCAATAGACAAAGAAGTCAAATCACTTTTTATAAATAAACACATGAGAAGATGGAATATTAAAATGATTTTTTGAATAAAGAAAAAATATCACAAATTTTATAAAAAGTATCCACATCTATGCTTGGAGTATGATTTTAACTGTATACAGAATTTAATAGTAGTTTAGCCTGGGGCTAGGAAAATCATGGCCTGTTGACCAAATCCAGGTCATTGCCTGTTTCTATAAAGTTTTATTAAAATACTACTACATGCCTTAATTTTGAAATTATCTATGGTTACTTTCATGCTATTACAGCAGAATGAAGTAGTTGCAAATAGGCTCAAAAAGCCTAAAATATTTACTATTTAGTATTCACTATTGTGCTGAATTTTGGCTAGACTGAGGTCATTTTTTATTTATCTTGAAATTTATGCCATTTGAGTTATAAATGGTATATAAGATTAGCAAATATTTCTCTGGCTGGAAAGTCCACAAAACTGGAAATATTTAACTGGATACCTTTAACTTTGGACTTTGGACACTTTTAAATATTATCTATAAGTAAGCTATAGATAACCATAGAGTGATTTATAAGCTAAGATTATAATTTTGGTTTTCACTCTCTCCTATTATTATAATGGGATGGAACCTCAGTCTACATCTGTAGTATAAAATAAGTGTACCAAGTCTGCCCAGAAAGTGTCCATCCTTGTAACATGAAAAATAGAAACATTAATTGAAGAAGATACAAGATACAAGGAACATTATACATAGGACAATGACACCCCAGTAACCTTCAAAGTAGGCACGTTGGGACCTCACACACTTCTCCCAGCATCTCTCTCACTTTTCAAAACACTCTGTAAAATCTTTGTGATGCATGAGCGGGTACATTGTCATGATGAAGCTACCAGTTACCAGTTGCCCGTAGCTGAGGCCATTTCTGTCAAACTGCATCTCTCAACCAAAGAAGAACATTGTGGTAGTTCTCCTTATTCATGTTTGACCTGGAGGGGAGCACTCATGATGGGTAACACCTTCCCAATCGAAACACACAGTTAATATGGTCTTGAACTTGCTGAGACTTTGCTGTACCTTCGTTGGATGTGAAGAACCAGGAGACTTCCATTGAGATGACTGAGCATTTGTTTCCAGATCGTAGGCATAGATCCACAAGTCATCTCTCGTTATAACCTTCTTAAGGAAATCTGGTTCATTGGTAGCAGTTTGAGTCAAGTCATTGGCAACAGCAGCACGATGTTGCTTCTGCTCCCACAGAACAAATTTTCCCATCACGCATTTCATGCCCAGATACTGTATCAAACCTTGGACGCAGTAGTTTTGGAATCCCCAGATCAGCTTTTACTTCTTGCACTGTCAGTCACTGATCTTTGTTGATTGCAGCCCGTACATGTTCAACATTCTCAGGTGTTCTGCTTGCTGCAGGCCTTCCAAAATATGGATCACTTTCAACAGATTCTTGACCATCTTTTATTTGTGCCACACTTTTATTTGTGCTGCACTCATTACATCAGCCCTGAAAGCCTTCTGAATCCTCTAAATAGTTTCTGCAGAGGAATGTTCAAGCTTAACATAAAATTTGATGCAGATTCATTGGTCTACTCACTCAGTCATTTTGAATGCAACATCCACACAGTGCACATACTCACTCAACAGTGTTTACTGTCCCTACTGACTAATACAGTGAAGTTGTCACTGTTCACACATGTTCACTTCAGGATATGTCCTTGGCTGCCAGGTTACACTGATGTCACACAAACTTTTCTCATTGTATTAACAATGGCTGAACTTTTTTTGGACAAATCTCACAAGTTAAAATGTTTCAACTATAATTTCTATTTTAAATACATATTTCTTCTGGGTTGCAAATTTTTAAACTCAGTGTGTCAGTACATGGATTTTCCTCTTTTGATGATTTCTATGTACATTTGAACTACAGAAATATTGGGAGGACTGATTATGGTTGTTTTATCTGGTTTTAGTTCTTAATCCAGACTCATTCCAAGGCTATCCAATATTCTGTATGGCATTTGCTCAAGTAACATACACATTTCACCATAAGACATTTCTTCAATACCCCATTCTTTCACATGTATATTGGATCTTGCTTCTATTCCAAGGCCATTCTTGGGGACTTGTGGCTCACCTTGCTCTTTCAATAATACTCTGTGGCAGAGAAATCTCTGTAGGCTCCAATGACCTATTCTTGCTCTATAACTTGTATGTGGGTGTAGCCTTCTGTAGCTCTGCCTGAGAGTAAGGGGTAGAGACTCTTTTTTTAGGTATAGCAAAGCCTTATCATTTATACTTCATCTCCTTCCATACAGCATACAAAAGAAAGCCCAGCATTTTTCAATGGATCAAATTCCATTTTCTAATGCATTTATTTATACCCAGTAGACTTCTCCTTTAGGAGATAATGAGCTATACAAATTAAGCCCAACAGAAGAGTACATATCAATATACCCTGCCTCATCTCTCTGCAAAAGGAAAAAAACAAACAAATAAATATCTGTTCTGTTTAAATGAAGATAAGAGAACAAAAGGAAGATAAAACTAATGAACAAAAATAAGAGTCTTTTAAGATTTATGAAATAATATTTCACTGCACGGATTGCTTGTTTTTACTTGCTTAATCTGATCAGATATTAATATTGTATGTCAATAACTCTGAATGTAGATATATTATTGATTGAAATAGGTTTAAGGTAAATCAACAATTAACCCTTGAATCTAGATGGTGTAATGTGATAAATGTTAATACTATTTCAACATATACATCCACTGCAAGTTGGTGTAGGCATCTGTGCCACAGGATCACTCAGAGCTTATTGTAATGGAGGCTTCACCAGTTTGAGATCCACCCTTTGAACACTGAGTCATTTTAAATCATCAAAAAGAAAAAGAAAAAAGTAAAAAGGCTGGAAAACAATGCAGAGACTTTACTGTGGCCCAACTAAAAATGTAAAATATATCACTTTAGCTCTCTTATTACTGACCAGAGCTAGTACACAATTCCAATTAAGTAAAAATAGGTAGAAAGTGAGTTTTCTGGATAATCAGTCTGGAGATATTTGAAATGAGATACAGTAGTATTTTTAGCACGAGATGTTATCTGACCATAAGTTTCTAATTCTTTATGACTTTTATAAGGGACTCTCAGGATCATATTTTCAAACCATCTAATAAGACATAAATGCAAAGAAACAATTCTCTTAGAAGAAAAACAATAAATGAAGAACACCAGTTTATCTAGTCAGAACCAAGTAAGAATAGCTCCCCATTCTACAGGATACAAGTGAAGAAACATTTATGCTTTCCCCCCAATATGTTCCACACATCAGAACCTCAAAAAGCATGTACTATTTAACTTGATTCCTTCACTGTATAACCATAATGGAAAGACAGAGTTCATAGCAAAAAAAAAACTTTTTAAGTTTTGCTTTTACAACATTAATGAAATACATTTAATTATGTAAATATATAAATACTTAAAATATTTTCATTATTGTGCATTTTTCTCTTTATATACTTTCTTCATCTTCACTAAATGAATGTTCATAAAAGGCAGGAAAGACAGTTCCATATTCAAAGCTATATTGGTATGGTGTGCTGTCCCAAAACTGTTCTTAAAATGAGTGGAAGAGCAAGATTACCACAGAAGAACATGAATTTTTTCTTTGTTTCATATATATATGTATATATATATATGCAAAATGCATGTGTGTGATATGTTTACTTTGAAATGAATGTTTAAAAAATAAAAGCAAAATTAAATATAAAAGATAAAAAGGAAAAATTAAATTTTATTATTTAATATGCACTTTTAAAATAAACTTATTTTTAAATCAATAAGTTTCTTTTATTGATTTGAACCAAAGAACATGACAATTTTTACAGAATATATGTTTTTGTAAGTGCTAGGAATGTAAAAATGATTGTTATAAGTAAGAATATATCTCTAGCTGTATATTATAACTCTTCCAATTGCAAGTCTATCACAATGCAAAAGAAAATTTTAGTTAGAAAAATCTTGTAAAGCTAAATAGATTTGAGTCAGCAAACAGGCCACATGGCTGGGAAGTCCTGACTCACTTCCTTTCATTTAGTTCCCCCTATCAAGTAAACTGAAGTTTAAATTACTGTCTTCAAAGTTTAATTTATTTTCTTAGTCAAGCAGTTAACCATATTTATAGTGGCCTGACAATTCTAGGAAGAAAAAATGCTGATAGTAGCACTAGTATGAGAGAATGATAAAAAAAATGTAAATCTGTACTTAAAATGCTAATCAAAAACTTTTCTTAAAAAGCATATGATTATAATTTACCAATAATTTAACTTTTAGGAAACTAACATATCAATTTACTTTTAATCAGAATTCCTCCTTCTTTAATGATATAGTCATTTGTTTACTCCAGATTCACAGCTCACAACTGTATATCTTACTTAAGTGGATTGAAGCATAATGTTTGGAAAAAGAATATTCTCAGCCTATAGGAAGATGTCATCTTATTTTAACACCCATAGAAAAATAGATGCATTTATTTTGTTATATATAAATATATACATGAAAAATGGTTATGAAGTTAAAGTCATTAGGGGTATATGCCATGATGTAATGTATTTTCTTTTACTGGAAATGCATAAGCATAAACTTAACTCCAAGAGCTGCATTATAGATGGGGATTTTTATATTAGATGAAGTTAAAATTACATGTCTTCTAAATAATCTTCAAATTATGAATTAATCTTTTAGATTCAAATCCTCTCCACTATAAGAATCTCCATCTGTAATACATTTCTTGGAGTTAGCTAAGTCTATACTTGCATATTCTCAATAAAAGAAAATATACTACATAATGACATAATACTTCTAATGACTTTAACTTCATAGACACTTTAATTAGATTGGGCTACCTTGGGGCCTGTGAAGGAGGTTTATTCAATGCAGGATGGGAGTGCCCTTGGAATCAACATCCGTGCCAGAGTGAAGGAAGAAAGATTGCACAGAGAAATGGATTAAACTGGAATGAAATTGCAAAAGGCCTCTGCCAATATTAAGGAGAACTTGGGAGTTAGGGTGGCCCTTCAAAATTAACCTGTCTTCAGAGAGTGGGGGTCATTCTTTATAGTGCTGTACAAACCCTCATTGGACTTAAGGTGCCTCTGGGGAGGGTCTTTGACCTCAGTGGAGGTAGCATTTTGAAGGGAACAACTTGGCTATGAGCTCTCAGGCTTCAGTACATTCAGCAGTTGGGGGGATGAAAGTTTCAATCATAAAAGGTAAGTGTGATTTACCAAAGATTTTATTCAGCCCAATTCTTGCTTCACTGAAATCATTTTTAATGATTTAATATTTAAACAGCTTCACAATATTCTGATTTATCTTTCTTGAGAAAACTTTCAAGAAGGTTAGTGGGATGAAGTACATACCCACCTCTCTTCCCTGCCCTTGCCAATGGAACATAGATCTCAAAAGATATTCATTGATTCTGTCAACTACTACCCATTCAAGATTCTTCTTAACCTAGGCTAGTACATTTTTGAAGGGTTGATCAAGAACCTCATTTCTAATGGTCCAAGTTCATGGTACCATGCCTTTTTCAGGTCATAGTAAATATAACAGTTGATTTGCTACGAAACTTTTACTACAAAGTACCAAAAGATGATCCAAAGGGTAACCTGAAGAACCACATATTTCCCTCCATGTCCCAGGATTGTAACTGTGGCCAATCTCCTATTAATAATTGTGGCCAATTATCCTAGATAGGAGAATAACTTCATTTCTTTTCTCATGGTTTCACGACACAGGCAGACTGAACTAACCAAACAGCAGTCAAAGCCTAGTTATTAGAGCTATTGCCAAGTCCTCTGGTGAAATCATTCCTCTTTAACAATAAGCACTTCTAAATCCACAGTTGTGTGGGAAATACAAATTCCCCAAGCAGGTAACTAGGTGTGCTAGTAAGCAACGACACTACTCCGGGGACCTAAGTTTTCTATCTGTTGGGTGCACAACCTAATATTACAACTATCGATTTATTAACAACTCCAAGTTGACACTTTGTTCCATCTTCAGAGACATTGCTTTTCTCTATCAGGCCAGTAGCTTCTAGGTGATACATATTCCATATGACAAGTGGATATGTCTATCATGTGCTTATTCCCTTTGCTATAAATTGTATCTGTTGGTCTGTGTTACATGAGATTGTCTGTCAGAAAGTCAACATTTTATAACTGGTGAGATAGCGGTGCTAACTAAAAGCCTGAGAGCAAGAAAGGCAAACCCATAACAAGAACATATTGGATTCCAGTTAAAATACTATAGAATTTACATAGCATTTTACATATGGTCTGTTATTGCCATATCGGGAGATAAATATTGGTCTCTCTGGAAAGCAGGTTGGATATTCTGCAGCAACAATAACTAAATTAGCTTTGCTGAGTAGGGCCAAACCATAAGCTCTTTGCATTATCTATATGCCTACTGCTATGATTGCTTCAATCCAACTGCCACTGTGCCCACACTGGAAACTTGTAAGAAAGGCTGGCTGGTAGAGTCGTTCCATCTGTTGTCTTCTTGGTTGTTTAGTGCATCTACCATGATGGTTCTTGATTAATATATAGTACAAAGATCATCATTACTTTTGAAGCCCATCCATATGCCTTTTTCCCAGATCTCTTTGTCCTTAACATTACACCCTTCCAACTTCCAGGCATCTGATAAAACCAGCTAATCATTTATAAATATGAAAGTATATATTCTTAGCTCCTGCCACTTCTCCTTTAACAAAAAGTAGATGACAAAGAACATTACCCAAAGATCTGACCCCTGGAAATATTGTCTTTCAGGGCCAGACATAGATGGACAATAAGGTAGCAGATTCCTATTTTAAGTCTGAAATCACTGAGCTGAAACAACTCCTAACTTAGTGTGACATATTTCTTCCTCAATCCACGGGTCATAAGGGACATCCATTACCTTATCACCCATAGTTGTGAGCGGAGGGAAAATCAGTGGTGTAACAATGCTTAATGATACCAGGTTCTAGGCTCCCTGATGATACAGCTTGTTTGTGAACTTAGAATATCATCATTTTCTGTTCTGAGCATACCACATCTCTCTTAAAATGCATCAGGCTCGGTGGGTTTGACAGACCCCAAGCCATGACACACTAATTATGGCTGCATATTCACCTGATGTGTCATAGTCAGATGCATCCCCCTGCCCCCACCCTGGACTCATTTGCGCTCCAGTAGCTATTTTTAAATGGGTACAATTCAAATGGCTTAGATTTGTTGCAGGATCCTTTCTTGCTTTTAGACTCACTAAACCCTGACATCTTTGCACACCACTCAGAAAAATGTGTTGAATTTGTATTCCCCAATGTGGAATTGCCATTGTAATCTTGCCTCTCTAATTTGGCTACTCATTATAATAATTATGCTTCAACTCCCTTGCTTCTGATAGTTAAGCATCAACATATACCCTCTAATATTTGGGGATCTTATCATCGTTTTGCTATATGGGCCTCCAGTTCTGTAATGATATCTATTTTCAGCTCGCTTGCACAGAACACCCAACACTGAGTTTCTCTGTGATGTTTTGCCTCTTTCTCTAGCACAGTGCCTACTGCTTTGATTGACACAGTGTCCTTAGAATACTCCAGTTGCTGAGTGTTCAGACCTCACTTAAGATATCTACCTCCTTCTTTGAATCTTTTGATTTTTCTCTTTCATTGTTTATCAAAGTACTTCTGTCTTTGAACTGCACTTAGTATTAGTTATTACATTCTCCAAGGACTATCCTAGTAATGTGTGAGCTCAGTTTCCTGGGGTCCTCACCAGAATGTTAACCCCTCTATCAAGAAGAGCAATCCCATATCAGTAAACTCCCCTTGATATAACTTTATATTTTGCTCCCCATGAATCCAACCCCAGGCATACTCTCCAGGTTCCTAATAGGCTAGTTCCTGTACTTCCTTTGAAGTATAATCCTTTTTCTTTTTAAGACACCCAGTGCTTCATTAGCCATATTATATGATTAATTAACCCTAGTTATTATTTTGAAAGGGTAGATCATGAGGAGGAAGCTTATTTTCTCATAAAGGCAAAGATCAGTGACATCTTCCATGAAAGGCAGGGACAGTTATTAGGTTTTAGCAGAAAGTAGAGGGCACCCCTGCCCACCCAGAAGGTTCATAGGCATATGGAAATTTCAGGTTTTCCAGTGTCCTCAGGCAATGTCTGAGGATATCATTTCTTCCTAATTAGGGACATAATTTTAGGGTAGTCAGCTTGCTCAAGTTGAGAATTCGACCTCCTCTGGAGCTATGCTACCCTTAAGTTCTTAGACTTCAGTTTCTTCTGGTCACAGGACACAAGACTGTGTATGTGCTGCCAAGGAGTTCCTTTTACTTTCAGTCTTAGCTTCAATTTTATACCCTCAGGGATCCATTCTCTTTCTCCAAATGCATAAGTTGATCCCAGCAATAGCCGACCAATTCCATAGTCCTAGAATAAAGACTTCCTACAAATTTCTCAAATGACTATGGTGTTGTTTCCACTAATGCAACTACTCTCTTCCACTACTTTCTCATCAAGATCACTACAGAGATGGTGTCCACCTCCAGCTGTGATGATCTTTTTTATTGCCTATTATCCGTTAGGTGATAAACCTCAAAAATCTCATTCCTTTGAACTACTCCCGACATCAGTTATCTGGGTCAAGTTTCCGGGAATTAAACTCTGAGATAGAGATTTATACACATGATACCCTAGTAATTGATACCTATGGGAAATTAAAGAACATATGAGTAGGCAAAAGAGGAATTCAACTGAACAGTTAGAGGAAAAGTGTCTTAGTCTACCTTCAGGGAGATCTGGAGCTACACTGGTCCTTTGGAATTGTCCAACGCTGCAGCAAGGCAGCTAAGCCTCTATATTCTTACATATAGAATGGCCTCTATAACTCCTGCCATAGAATGCAAGTGAGCCAGAGAGTACAAGGTGACATCAGATGTGAAGCTCTCTTTAGTTGAGGGCAATTTTGGGAAAGCTCCTCATTTGAGTGTTCATGTCCCAACATTCTCTGTAGCAGGGATGAGTGCCTGGGTAGTGGATCTGGGTGGGACGTCATGGCTTCCATCCCAAAGTTGCAATACCCTTATTGAGATTATCCATTATATTATGCAATGTGTTATCTTTTTTCTTACACACAATTCACCTAAGTACACCATGTACATGAGAGAGTATCTCAGACCACCTGCTTCCATATTTCAATCTTCTCAATTTCAGAGCGTATTTTACTATTAGGTTCTTGAAACTATCTTCTAACACAGTTCTCCTATCACAATTATAAAGGTCTAGCTGCATATTATGTTAGATTTTAAGACTTAGAGAATATTTGAGTAAATCCTTGAACAATAAATCCTTGTAAAATATTATAATTTTACAAAGGCATGTTTATACATAATATTTAATCCCCCCATAATTTCTCATTCTAAAATTAGAAAAATAAAGAGTTTGTATAGAATTTGGGAAGATTATCAAAGTCAAAAACTTAAGGACATTTAGTGCATAAAATATTTTTTTGTGCTCATCAGAATTTTAGAGACTTTAAGTGTATAATGACTTCAAAGAGTTACAGCAAAGTCTTCCTTTCTAAATTAAAGAAATTTGCATGAACAGAAGACATTGTTTTTAACAATTCACAAGCTTCTGCTGTTTTTATACTATCTGAAGGCTGTATCATCTTTTAATGTCAATGCAGTTGGTTGCCATAGAAATTTTAATGATGTCACTCACTATTCAAGTCTAGAAATAAACAGCAGGAACAGATGGGTATTTCAGAATGAAGGGCAGAGTTTCAATGCAAGTGTTCTTAAAAACAAAAAAACAACAGGTTAAAAATCACATGCAAAAAAATAAAACTACCTTGTGCAACATTAAACATTAGAATGTGCCTCCAAAGTTAGTTAGTTAAGTAGCTGGGTAGGAATCGGGGGCCTGAAGGAACAGAAGGAGCAGAAGGAACAGGAAGTGCATTTTAACACAGCAAACACTGACACAGAATCTTGTCTAAATGGAGTTGGAATTGAATCATGGATACAATGTACAGAGACATAAATGTCCAGTAATCCAGAGCAGGGATGGGATTGAGACAGGCTGAAGAAATATGTGAACTTGGTCTCAAAAAGGTTGGAGCAGGTATGATGACAGTTTTTTTTTTTTTAAGTCAGTAATATGTGTAAGGACAGAGAACCAAAGAATGCACTTACATTTAAGTCCAAAATCACAACGAAAATTGTTAAAAAATGCAGTGCTCCACCATTTCTGCACCATGTTCTTATAGAAGCTATTTCTATTACATTGTATTCCAAAAAATCTTACCCTGACATATTATATTCACAAATTCTCAAAGCATAGCATTTAATGTATTTTGGGTAACAGTATATAGGAGATCATACAAAAATCAAACAAGCTAAGTCCGCAAAATAAAACTACCAATTTAAAATGAAGACAATTTAAATAGGACTTAGACACATTGATTTTTAAAAGCTTTGTTTTTAAAATATTAAATAGAGATTATAAAAATCTAAGTATACTTTTTCCATAGATGCAAATCTTTGTTAAGTTCCGTTTACCTGGCTAGAAAAATTTACTCAATGGTCACTAATATGTAAGTAGAAAATAAGAAGAGAAAAAGTATCTACCTTCTAAAGACACACATTAAATAAACTCAGAGTGGAAATTCCCATGAAGATGCAACTCAAAAGTTATTTGGAAGACTTCTTTAAAACACTGCATTGGTATTCACTATTGATCTTCTTAAGTCTGTACTGATACACAGTTATACCTTGGTACTCCTGGGCTTCAGAACTCATTGACCTTTGTACTCATCACATTTTGATGAGAAAAAAATAATGTCCCAGCACTTGGTGCTTTCTTGGGACTTGTCACACTTGCTAGAATTTGTATGAGGCACAACACTGGCCCAAAAGAAAAAACTTGGTTGCTCAGCACTCATTAGTTTCAGAACCCCTCAAGAGTTCCAGAATGAATTAATGACAAGTACTGAGGTACCACTGTATTTAAGCACAAGCTATCTAGGGTTTTAAGACTATGAAACAGTTGTCTGGAAAAGGTGACTACGAGGTAGTGGTAAGAATTTTCCTTCAAGTAAATTGGGTGAACGTTGTAGCTCTGCTTCTGGTGGCCTGTACATATTAACACTTCCACTCACTTGTTCTTACATGTTTATTGGGTTTGTGCAAGGAGTGACACACACCCAAAATGACACTTTAAGTCACTGTTTTGTAAAAAGTACTATTTTTCTCTGGAACATGAACTCAAAATAATTGGCTATTTTGAATTCACTTCTCATTCATGATTTCAAAAATGATTTTGTATTACAAAAACAAAATGACATTGAAGGTTTTGTTATAGAATGAATATTTACATTCCCCTAAATTTCATATGTTGAAACTCTACCACCTAACATGATGATATTAAGAGCTAAGGTCTTTGGAAGATAGCAGAATTGGCTGAGGTCATCAGATTTGAGTCCTCATAAGTGAGATTAGTGTCCTAAGAAAACAAAAACTGGAATAACAACAGTATTTACCTCTTGATATATAAAAAAATCTTCTAATGTTTCCTATATGAAGTGAAGAGGGTATGATTACATTAATAATTTTATTTGTCTTTTTTCTTGATCATGATCTGATAAAGTAAAATTGAGGGTAACATACTATCTTATCTGAAGAGTGATTGCTTCTCCCTGCTCTTTATCATATAAGAATGCAACAAGAAGACAACCATTTACAAACCAGGAAGCTGGCTCTCACCAGACCCCAATTTGCTGGTGTCTTTATCTTGAATTGTCTGGCCTTTAGAATTGTGAGAAATACATGTTTTATTGTTTACACCACCCAGTCTTTGGTAATTTGTTATAGCAGTCAATATAGACTAAGGCAGATTTAGTTTAGGTGATGAACTTAACTGGTTCCATGGAATTAAAAAATAAGCTTTTGAAAACATGAAAAAACAGACTAAAAATACCTAATATTGTATAGAGTTAAATTACAGCAAGATTACCCTTTAACTATCTTTTTCAATATGTATAAATAACACTTTTATTAATTTAATCCCGTCATAGTCACTGGCCTGATTTTGGGCTGGGGACTTTTCTGCCAATTACCTAGTTCAGTGCCATGCACAATTTGCGTTTCTGTTCATGTGCCACTTGGGACGACCTCAATCCATTTCACAAAGTATAGTCTTGTACCAAAATTGACAAACTTTCACACACACAAAAAAAGACACTCAAGCCTTGTTTATAGTTGCTAAAAATTACTCTTCTTTGAACAAGAAAAAAATTCTGATGACTAAATTTTTACTGCTTTTAAAATAAAATTTTAAAAATATCCTTTGGCAGGTGCTATGTTCCTTCAGTGGGTGCTCTGCACACCACCTAAACAGAATGCCAAAGGATCCCTATCGACTGTTTATAGCTAGCATAAATAATTTTTTAATTATCTTTGCTTTTAGAAAGAAAAGACTCTCTCTCTCTCTCTCTCTATATATATATACATATATATATATATGTATATATATATATAACCTAATGCTTTATTTTCTCAAAAATTTTACATAATAGTTACTCATTCCAAATATCCAATGTCTTCCTTTACTTCTTCTACTAAAGAACTTTTGAAGACTTAGCTACTTATGTCATTTTTTATTCAATTATCAGTAGTTTTATGTATAAAATAACTTACTGAGAAAGTTACAAACAACACATAAATAGTAATAATTTTTAACTTACGTCTATAGTTTATAGTAAAAAAAAAAGTTTTAAACATTCGTGTCCAAGAAAATGAAAATGGAAATAAAAGGACAGTTTTACCTCTTGATATATGAAATATCTCCTAAAGTCTCCTATGTGAAACTGAGACCATGATTAGATTAATATTTTTACGCTTTTTTCTTAATCAAGATCTTATGAAGTAAAATAGATAGCAATTTTCACATAAAAATGTGAAGTAATTTATAAGTGGTTAGTGGACATTACAAATTCTATTTAAATGTAGATACAGAGCATCTGGCATCTAATTGTGCTGATAATGCAATCAGATGGAATACAGGTATGTTATTGTACAATGATATTCAAAATACAGAAATGAGAAAATAAGATTTTGAAAATTAAAATAACTTAATTATCTGTTTTGAACATTTCCCAAAAAGAAAAGATAGTTCCCTGCCTGGAAAGGTATGAGTAAGAACCATGCTTACACCTTTCCAAACAGGAGGTCAGGTCTAACTTCTTGTTGACTTTGAATGGCATACGAAACCTGGCCTCACCTGCCAAAGTAAATCATTTTTATTTTTAAATTCACCAACACTTGTGTTAATTGATTTATAAACTCTATTAAAAATCAGCTTAAGTTGTTTCACATAGTTTTTTTTTAGAGTTTAAAAAATTAAGTATGGCTGCTATACAATATCATATAAGCTTCAGTTGTATAATACAGTGATTCAACTTTTATGTACCTTACAATAGGACCACTACACTAAGTCTAGTAATAATCTGTCATTGTACAAACTTATCACAATATTTTTGTCTATATTCTCCTTCACATTTTTTACCCTCTTACCCCCTAAGCCTCTGTCAGTGATCAGCTGGATCTCTGTTTCTATGAGTCTGCTTTTCTTCTCTTTTGTTATTTCTTTTTTTGGACTCCACATATCAGAGAAACCATATGTCATTTGTCTTTTTCTAACTTATTTCACTTAGCACAATACCGTCTAGTTCCATCCATGTTGGTGCAAATGGCAAATTCTCATTCTATTTTATTGCTGAGTCATATTCCATTTTATATATACCACATTTTTATCCATCTATTCAGTAGACACATCTTGCTTCCATATCTTGTATGTTGTAAATGATGCTGCTATAAACACTGAAGATTGATTCAGCAACTATAGAAATCAGTATGGAGAATCTTCAAAAAGCTAAAAAAAAGTTCTGCCATATGACCCAGACATTCTACCTCTGGGTATTATCCAAAGAAAATGAAAACACAAATTTGAAAAGTTGTATGTACCCTATATTCACATATTTGTTTTTTAAATAGTTATTTGACATTTCATTAGATATTGGGTGATGAATTTAACTTCTCTTTCTTCAATTTTAAAATAAAGTCTTTCTTCATTTATTTAACATCTCTCCGCACTCTCCTTAACTTCCAGAATACTTTGAGTGGAAAGTGTACAACACAGTTATACTTCACACTTCCCAATCTCTCATTTACTCTTCCTTCAACTACATTTTAGTAATGACCTGCCATGGACACTACATTTCCCTGGATCAGTAATGACTGTTTTGAGGATAAAACAGTGAGACATGCCCTAGACCTTAATATATTTTTTTTTCTTGTGACATTATTCTGTACTTCTTACATTCTGAAACCCATTTCCCTTGGGTTCTAACACAGAAATTTTAGTTTTCTTCCAACATCTTTTCTCACTGTTTTTCAGTTTCTCTTCTCTCTTTATTAAACTTTTCCCCTGGCTACCTACAAAATAATGCCAGCTGTTTTTTTATATACATTTTTTCAAGTTCTATCTTTATAAATGGCCTTGCAAACTCACACAATTCTTACTCCTCTAAATCTTGCCTGGGTTTTTCACTCATACCAACATTTTCAAATGTCACAGAGATGCCCATGAATTCAATTCATTTCTTGAACATTTATATCAGGGAGTTTTTCCTTAGTTACCTCATATAAATCTGTAATTGTATGTAATTCAACTCTCATCTCCCTTTTGACATTCTACTATTTCGTCTTCCCTTTAGTCATTCATACCTAAAATCTGGGAATCACAGTAGAGATTCTCTTTCTCTGGTGAACAAAATACCATACTCTTTCTGTCACTACTCCTCATCCCATTGGTCAAAACCACTGCTACTGTGCTTCATGCCATTTTATTTTACACATTCTTTTAATGCCTATTTCTCCTCCCCCATGTCCATGTAGCTTACATCTCTTAAAATCAGTCTGACCTCATTTCAATCTAAGTATTAAAGATTTAAAATGTCGTAAAAACATTTCAAGTTTCACTTGATACTACTCAAATTTGCTTCATTAAATTGTGTTTATTCAGAACTCTTTGTATTTGTAAATATTATTTTTTCCCAAAATGTTTTAATTGCTGACGTATCTCTGATCCCTGCTAGTATGTGTCTCTAGGAAATCTTACTTATTCTGTTTTTAAAGATTTCATTTATTGATTTTTAGAAAGAGGGGGAGGGAGAGAGAAAGATAGGGAGAGAAACATCAATATGTGGTTGCCTCTCATGTGCCCCCAATTGGGGACCTGGCCTGCAAACCCAGGCATGTGCCCTGACTGGGAATCAAACCAGCAACCCTTTGGTTCACAGGCTGGCACTCAATATACTGGGACACACCAGCCATGGCCTTACTTATTCTATAAATAAGCAACACTTCTTGAAGGAAAATCTCTCTGATATGCCTACCATCCAATGGGACTTAATCCATTGTTCCTCCTTTGCCCACTTAAATACATACTACTATTTTTGTAATACTTTTATCATATTCAGATCTATTTATTTTCCTGAGAACTTCATAAAGGTAGGCTTCGTGGATTCTAAATTCCTATCCTAAACTGAAGGACTTGAAAATATGTTGAATAATTAATGCATGAGTAAAATCCAGATATTATGGACAATAAAATCATATAAGGATTTAATTGTGTGACTTGGGTATATTCATCCTGTTCATAGCACTTTTAAATGAAATAGACACATTTGCAAACACAGTATAAATAAATATACTTGAAACCAAAGTGCTGCATTTGATCTATTACCAATATAATCATATCTCCTGTTTGATTTCTACAACAATATGCCACTCACACATAATTTTACTTGAGGGGGTGTCTCTCCTAGCTCCTGAGGTTCATCTCGCATCTGCTGTGCTCTCTGCCCCAACAAATTCTGAGCTGTGTATAAAAGATGTTTTGCCTATGAAGGGTCTGTGAATTCATGATATGAGGCTGTATATAATCATATATTTTCATATAGTTTCTTCATTTTTTTATTGATTTTAAAGAGAGAGGAAGAGTGAGAGAGAAAAAAAATCAATGTGTGAGAGAAACAAACACTGAACTGTTGTCTCCTGTATGCCCCCAACCAAGAATCAAACCCACAACTTTTGGTGCTCCAGCCAACCAAGCCACACAGAGGGGGATGTATACACTCTCTTGGATAGACTAATCTGTGGAATAAGGTCTCATCTGAGGTGCTGTCCAGGGCTGCATAATTTAGCCAAGAATACCCAGTGCGTTAAATGTTTGGGGGACAGACAAAACTTATTAATTATTTAGAAAAATTATACAATAGAAATAAGGTTTGGAGTATTTCACTGGAATGTTAATGATGAGAATTTGAAATCTGGAGAAGTGGGTACACCATGTTTGTCTATGAGAAGCTTTATCTCAAACACTGAAGATGGTTCGAATATCCAGGAGCGACAGACTTGTGAAACTAAGTCCCTGTGCCAGTTCAAGAATGGTAATAGTTCTCAAGAGAGCAAGTATAGTGTTTGCCACAGGACCCAGTTTTGTCTATCCTATAATGTGTACTAATGCATTCAGGAATGCAAATAACTGTAAATCACAGGACACGAACCCAGTAAATACACTAGTTATTGTGAATCTGTCTTTTGAGAAAAATCAATTATTTTAGGATTATCTGTTCCTTTCTACAGTCTCACTTTCATCTCAATATACATTGTAAACATCAACATGTTAAGCATGTCCTTAGTTGTTTAGTGGATTAGACATAGTTTAAAATGTGTTGATACTAAAGAGATATTAGGGTGCCCAGAATCAAATAGCTGAAAACAAAAAGATGTTTAAATTAGTTAGTTTATTGTCAAATAAAATAATGTTTATTAGATTTTTAACGTTAAAATATTTAGGAGTAGACTTGACTATCAATACAAATGACCAGTATTAATAAGTATACACACATGAAGCATGAAAGAAAACAGCAAAAAGGAAGAGTAGAAACTAATTACAAATACAGATAGCTATTACTTCTTTCAAAAGAGAATACACTTTTAATGATATGATGATATTGAAGAAACAATAAATTGGTACAAATGTAAAGATTGATTTTCTTAAAGTGGAAATCAAATCACTTTATAATTGACATAATTGGAATGACAATTACACAATAAGTGCATTTAGGAAAGATAATTTGAATGCATAAAATAAACAGAAAAATTTACTGGAAATAACATACAGTACCAATGACTGAAATTTAATCTGCCTAATAAATCAATCACTTTTTTTGTCAAGCAGCGAGACTAGACATGCATTGCAGAAAGGATATGTGATCAAGTCCCAGTAAACTGAACAAGATGAAAGTATTTACATTTTCTGGTTGATCTCATAAAGTTCCTGTGCTCATTCAATGTATCACATAGTCCAGCTCCATAAACTGGAGGTGGCAAAGCTGCAGGAAAAGGGGCCTGGGTGCCTGAAGTCACTGATTAGAAGGCAATAACTTGACAACCAGGAACATCTATTCACAAATTTTAAAAATAAATAAAATCGACTTGTAATTTGTTAAGATACTGAGATTCTGATATGTAATCTTTAAATGGACTTGAGAGCTCAACTATGAACTTTAATATATTTTAATCAATATTACTACCAAAATTTTCAGTAAAATAAATAGCATTTCTAAACAAAAGAGTGGGAGACAATTTGCATGAGAATAAAAATCCCTACAAAGAAGTACTTAAAGTTTGCTTGTCTTTAATAGTAAATTCCACTGAGCATTCAAGGAAGAAAATGATCTAATAATACACAAAAATCTAGAGAGAATAGAATACACGTTATAATCTCTAAGTCATTTTATGAGGACAGTAAAACATTTTAAAATCCAATAAGATGCTATCTATAAAGAAAAGTATACTGTAATATTATTTATAAATATAGATTTAACACTTTTTAATAATTTAAAAATACAATATTGGTAAACTAAGAATGGAAGTCAACTTAAACTGATAAAGACATAAACCAAAAATTTGAAGTTACCATAATATTTAATACTTACCTGTTAAATGAAGTGATGGTGTGTTAATTAACTTGATTTTCTTAATATTTTTACAGTGCACACATATATATTAAAGCATTACTTTCTACTCAATCTGTCAATCAATTAATCAGTCAGTGCTTTTCCTCTGAAATTAAAGAGAACGTAAGGAGGTTCACTACAGTTCCTTTCAATGAACTCTGAGCCAAAAGTTCTAGTTAGTGCAAAGGGAAAAAAATGTATTTAATCTATAAAGGTTGCAGAGGAAGGTGATATGATCATGTATGTACGAAAGTAAGACAAGCTAAAAATAAATTTTAAAGAAGTACCAAGAGAGTTTATCAAGGTTTCTCAACAGAAATCAATATAACATTTTGTTTCTCATACCAACTAAAATGGAAAAAAGAGGTAATAAATATATAAAATAACATCTGACAAGGCAAATGTTTATGAATAAATATGAAAATATATTTAAGGCATATAAGGAAAATTTATAACATTGCTTTATTTTTCTGCTGCATAGTATTCTACTGTGTAAATGTACTACAGTTTTTTGTTCCTCTCAAACAGTTTTTTGTTTCCAGCACTTGGCTATTGTGTATAGCACTGCTATGAACATAGGGGTTCATAGGTTCTTTTCAATTATGTTTGTTTGGAAACATAATGATAGAAAATAGAAGTTAGTCACAGAAGAAAGAATACTTGTTATATGATTTCATTTATAGAAACATTCAAATTCAGGCAAAATAAAATTATTTTTATTATAAAACAGAATGCATTTCAGGTTGGAAAACTAAAAAGATAGACAAGAAATAAAACACTTATTTTTGTGTATGTGAAAAAATGAATACATGAATATAAAATAGCAATAAATAATGTATGATATAGAACTGAAAAGTGGAGAAACAGTAAAAAGAAAGAGCTGGTGGATAATCATATCCTTTTCAGTGTATATCTAAGTCTGTGTGACTGTAGAAATTTATTTTTCTTTTTGTTTGATTAACACAATATAATAGCATAAACTTAAAGATATAAAATAATAATATACTAACAAAAGTGAAAAAAAAGAAAGTAGAAACAAGTATGTGGACAATGCCTCTCTCAATGTTTTTTAATACTTAAAAAATATACCAGTAAGCATAAAGGCTATTAATATAATCAAAAAATTCTATAAAACTTCAAAAAGTACATAATGCTACCTCCCATGAAGAAAAACAGAAAAAAAAATATATATAGCAAAACTTTTGAAAAAAATCATTAAAAACAGAAATAAAAATAAAAGGGTCATTTTAAAACAGAAGTACATTGTAAAACTCATATAACTAAAAGTGCATGGGAATAAATGCATTCAGTTAAATTGAAAGGTAGAATATCAATATTTAGAATAGCACAAACATGTATAACACTAAGTGGCTCGAAGTGATTGAAATTAACACTTAGCCAAATAAATGACAAATGCATGAAAAGAAAGAAAAACAGAGTTTCAATTCAAGGCAAAATAATAGATGAGAAAAAAATGGTACCAAAATGCAATAACCATGAATAGTTTTTATCACAAAATATCACATAAAAATGCAAACACTGTAAGGAAAATGGGGAGAAATGGAGAAAAATACAAAGAAATGAAGAGAAGCTGGACAAAAAAAATTTAAAATATAGTATAGAGAACCACATCATCATAATGCTAACTTTACACTAATAGATTAATTTAAATCCATATGATTTATAAACACAGACTATATAGTATCCTTTTAAAGATTAAGGACAAATAAAAAATGTCAACATTTACAGAAAGTAAAATCACATTCTGTAATGGAAATGAAAGAAAAAACATAGTTTAGTAGTAAAAAGGAAAAAACAAAAAAAATCTCCAATGAAATTTGAATGGAAGAAAAATAACAACTTCTGAATAAAAAGAAAAATTAAAACACAAAATGCAAAGCACAGATAATAATTGCAATGAAATTTTAATTTTCCCAAACTCTGGTTCTGGCCAAAGATGGCTAAAAAATAATTGTTCAGTTAATTATAGGTAAAGACATATTTATAAGATTTAAAGACATATTTTTAAGCAAGAAAATACAAGATTAATTATTTATTGACTGAAAATTATAAAATAATAATAAAAGTATTGAAAGAGAAACAAGATAAATAGCATTACATAAATAATAAAACAAAATGCGTGTTTTATAAAGACTCATATAAATTATTCATTAAAAATAGAGTAACGCAGTCCCTAGCTGGGTAGCTCAGTTGGTTGGAGCGATGTCCTGGTGTGTGAGGGTTGCAGGTTTGACCTCTGATCAGACTGCGTACAGGAGTCAACCAATGGATACACACACAGCTGGTTAAAACAGCAAATCGATGGTTCTCTCTTCCTATCTCTCATTAAAATCAATAAATAAAAATTTAAAATATATAGTAACACAAATATGCCAGTAACTGACTTAAAGTAAATTATCCTAAATGCACCAAGTTGAAAAATTACTAATGAGAAATAAAATGTACACATAAATAAATACAAGAGAAATGTAGTGAGTTAAAAGATGATAATTTGCTTATCTCTGAAAATAAATTTGCAAGTGAATTGACACGTGAAAAAAAAGTAGTACACTTTAAATGCACAATCTCTCTCTCACACACAAATAAATACAGGGCATATATATTTCAAAAGTGAATTTAAATAAAAGTTCTCAAAATAGATTATTGCAATGCTTCATTTAAAATGTACTATGGAGTTTTCCATTAAAATTTTTGGACTTGCAGTGTTGGCATCACTAGGGAGCTTGATAGACCTATTTTAACAAGACACCCCTGGCAACTCATACACACAAGAAAGAGTGAGAAGTTTTGTGTTAGAGCCGAGCTCAGCATCATTGACACATTACAATCACTCAGAAAGCTATAAAACAAAACAAAACAGGAAAAAAAGAAGACAGGAAAAGAAAATAGATCATGTAACCCAAACCCAAGATTGTAACTGAATCAGTGTAGAGTAACTGACAGACAATAATGTTTTTTAAAAATATTATTCAAAATTGGAGAACCAGACAATAACCTATGTATCAGGTATGAATACTTTGCATCTGTTAATAAATGACATCAACATCATATGCTAGGACCATATGGCTTGATAGTCATGGGGAAATTTTGATGTTTTTAATGAACATATCTCATCCTTTGTGGTAAACTTAGTATTATCTGGTGATTTTTGTAATATAATAATTCAATTATGGAAATTTTAGTTATCACATCATTTTGAATCCCAAAATGAAGTTTTCCTTGTTTTCTGGGGATATTCCCCTTCCTCTTACTCCTCTTCTCACTTTTCCAGGCACAAGAGTCACCTGAGTCTAACACTCTCAACTCTGGGAGGAGAAAGAACAGGAGTGAAGGATGAGAAATTTCTGAAAGTTATTAACTACCAACAGTTGCTGATGAGTTTCACTGTCCTTCCTTCTAAGACAGCTTGCTGATAGGTCCCACTGTGTCCCTGCATCCGGTCTCCAGAAACTTTTCTTCTGGCTTTGTGTGCTTTCCTGGTGGCCTTGATCTGCTATAGCCTTTTCCTTCCCTCCCATAGCTGGCAAATTCCACCCCAAGGCTACTTGCACACTATCTCCACGGGCAGTTGCTAAGGGTGCTGACAAGCAGGTTAGAGCCACACCTACCTTCAGTTAAACACAGTTCCATAGCTTGGGAACACGCCACACAGAGAGCTTGGCATCTTTCATCCAGGCCTTTGAACCCCTCCACTTTGCACTATAAAGTTTGGGCAGTTCTCTGGACCACCAAATTTTCAGATGAGGGACTAAACATGCTCAGTTTTAATGGATCTCTACAGGAAAGCCTTGAAAGAAACCATGCCATGGGCAGGAGTAGAACATCACAAAAATCTAGAGGAACACTTGTCTCCCAAGAATAACTTATTTCCCTCAATTCTGTCTTATAAGGACAAAGGGACAGAAGGAAGAGGTGCAGCCACACAGACGTTGTGCATTCCAAGCCCTGAAGTGTGATTCATACTACTGAATTGCGCTTTGTGCAATTTGGAGGATCAATTGTATCATTAACATCAGACAAGTAGTCTGAAGTGGCGATTCATACAACAAATAAAAACATAAATTTTGATGTTGAAAGTTATTCACAAAGATATCTAATTTATGTTATCTCATTACTTGTGAATCTTAATCTTTTAATAAGCATATTCTATGATCATTCTTAATGTTTATCTATTAAAATATTCTAAAACTATTTTAAACAATACAAGTAAGCACACTCACCACTCTCATTAAAACTTCTGCAAGTTTGTTTAAAGAAATATGATAACAGAAAAAAGTAGGAGTATAGTTTGCAAAGAAAAATTAGATATCAACATGGTTAGAACTGCATAAAATTCAAAGATAATTTAATACTAACTTATTATGGGTAGAATATTAAAATTTAGCTACATGGGTGGTTATAAAACTATAGATGTGAGTAGTATAAACATATAAAAATAACAACTAGCTATATAATATAACAAAAGAAGAGATGGCAATTTCAGTAGACAAATAAAAATAAAGCAACATTAGTGAATAAACAAAGGACGGTTTTATTAATCGAAAGCCAAACATCACCCTGGATAGGAAGCCAATGTAATACAAGTGTTGAGTCTCACCCACTGAGCCTAAAATTCAAAGCAATCCAAGTCACACTACCAAAGAGATATTTTGGCAGAATGGGTAGAGGAGGACAAAGAGAGAAAAATTGGGACAACCATAATAGAATAACAAGAAAAAAATGATAAAAAACAAACTCAAATATTCATAAACTTCATATTATAAATAAACATTTAGAGTGATAGAAATTGTTTTGAAAAAAGGGAACTTTCAGATATTAACCATTGCAAATGCATAATAATAATATATATTGATATCTATCTATATAATATACTATGACAAAAATAAATAAATGAAATGTAATAGAATTTTGTTAACTAATAAAATAGTATTAAGAAATGATAAATTATAAAATATTTTCTATTTTTTAAAATATTTTATTTATTTATTTTTAGAGAGAGTGTAAGAGAGGAAGATAGGAAGAGAAATATCAATGTGTGGTTGTCTATTGCATGTCCTCATTACTGGGGACCTGGCCCACACCCAGGCATGTGCCCTGACAGGTAATTGATCTGGAGACATTTTGGTTCTCATACCAGCACTCAATCTGCTGAGCCACACCATCCAGGGCTATAAAATATTTTCTAATAATTGTTAGTCATTTAAAATAAAATAATTTAGTATTTCCACTATACCAAGATAAAACAACAGTGGAACCAAGGTTTACAAACTATTTACAAAAAAAAGTTTACTGCACCAGTACCAGAAAAAGAAATATGAGAATTTTAAAATATAACACTAAATTAGAGAAAGGCTTTTATTAACATGATTATGCTACATATGTGCAGGTTTATTCACCTACATGCAAAATTATTGACATTAAGGTATTCTTATAACAGTTTTTAATAAAAAAGGAAATATTTAGAGCAACAAAACATACACACTTACACACTCAGAAAACTCATTTCTGGTGAAAGAAGGTATTGTGAATTTAATAGGAAAGTTTAGTTTTGGATAGGGTTACATTATTCACTAACTGCTTTTATAACAGAAAGGATCTCTTGTCTCACTTTTATTTAATCTCATTTCACTGCTAACTTTGAAGATGTAAATTTGCTGGTCCTATCAGAGAAATTTTATTGTAAAAAAGTCATCCAGGAGTAGTCACAACAATTATGTGTGAAGAATCTCCTGTTTTCACTCAACTCTGCTTTAGTTACTCCAGTACTTAGATGACCAATGGGGGAATAGCGCTTAAGACATAATGTATAGGTAATATGCAGAAACTCTGATTAGTTTCATTTTATGTCAAGACTCATTAGGAGATAGATCTGAAGCCCATTTATTTGTAATTTGATAATACCACACATTATGTGGGACTCTAGTAAACTAACAGAATATCTTACTAAATAAGAAAATTCCTTACTTATAATATCAATCATGGCATAAAATTATTTTTTACTAGATAGGTATAAACACACTGGATATTCAGGGTGAGACAAGTTATCTTAAATGCTACATTTCTCCAGTGATGCAAATTTTATAGATTAGCAGAGCTCATAAAATGAAGATTTGAAAAAAATGGAAGATTACTGATATCCTCTGGAAGACACTGTGGCATCTTAAAGGCCACTATCTGCTAACTGGTGTCACAGGACCACTTTCTGACTGCAGAGAATATACTACTGAGCCCTCTTGCCTGTTCTACCAGTGATGAGATTTAGCACACTTCCAATGAATGCTGAACTCTGCCTGGATAGGACAAAGAGTCAGAGTGGAAGAATTTAATAAATTTGAAGTGCATATGAATATTCTGCTCTACATATGGAGGGACATTCTAATCAAATGATTTCCTGAACATTCACCAAGAAACACTGGTGTTCATGTTTGAGAGGTAAGACCGTGTCATACCCACTGAGACATAGGTGTCTGAAATGACTCATGGCAAACTTAATTTTTAGCATTATTGGAAATGTAATGATCTGAAACTATCCTCAGGTTTTAAATGTGTTATAAATTTGGACCACAGACATGGTGTTGAATGTGGATTGTGGCTGGCATATTTAAACTTTCTATAACACTAATCCTATCATAATTCGTAATGATTTGAAAATTCATGTAGATAATGCACCTATTACCCTAGCTTCATGATTCCTTCACCTCTTCTCTTCTAAAAACCATTACCTAATCCCTTGGTAATTACCCACACCCATCATCAATACCAATAGCTCTACCATTATAATTTAAGTATCTACACTCTATTCTGTCTGAACACTACTTCCATCTTCCCAGCTCACTTCTTTGGATATTCCATCTCCAGTAATTCTTACACACCATAGAATGCTGTATCCATCAATCCAACTACATTTGCAATGACAAGATCCCCTAATGTCTCTACTCCTTCACACAGGTTAGATTCCGTGGCCATTTAACTTCTCCCTTATACACCCTCAACTTTCTGCAGCTCTCTCTCTTCAACATATTCATGAATGAAATTCCATTAGTTTAACTCATACACCACAAATATCCCACCAACAACCCAATCTCTGAACATGGCTTCCTGAAGATTTTAATTTAATTTCACAACCATTACCCACAAGGAGGCCATTCAGCTCAGCAATGATTCCACATAGTCTCTCTCTTATTAAATTACCAAAACCCCATCTCCAATTGCCACTGTTACCAGATAACCTTGCCTTTTATTTTCCATTAAGAAAGTTGAAGGCATGAGAAGAAAAATTCTCCATCAGCCTACATATATGAAAGTACTTACGTTGGAAACATGTACCTTGCCTTTTGAATTAACAACTTTTGCCATTATCTACAGCCAAGTCTTAACTCTATTAAATCCTGTGTTCTCCCATTTTGTAAGGACATTCACTAAATCATTGATATCAATTTGATGTTGCATTATCATTTTTTAAAAAATTTATCAATAGAGAAAAATACAAAAGAACTCAAATCTTGAAAAACAAAATAACTTCTAATGCTACCTTCACTTTCTTCCTCATTTGTCATCACCATTCATCACAAAACTCCTGAAAGGGGTCATCAACAGGTCTAGGTTGAGTCTTTGCCTTGGTTTCTACTTCCTCTCCTCTATTCTCTTATGAGGAGACTCTCATTAAACTTTCATTTTTACCACTGTGTCCAAACTGTACTTATCAGAGTTACAAATTATATCCTACCCACGTTTCCCAATCTTGTGATCAATTTTAAGAACTCGAGATATTGCCATTATCAACATCATTTAGTATTTTTGATCGTTCTCTCTCTTTGACCAAAGTATTACTTTTTATCCCATAAGCAATTTTAATACCTTATTATTTTGTGAGGTCTTTCCTGATCTCCAAGCAATAAAAATCCCTGCCACTGTGTGCTTCCATAGAACATTCTTTCAAATGTGCTTGACATTTTTTGCATAACAATACCAAGCAAATTTGCATGAATTTTCTACCAGAATGCACCTTCTTAAGGACAAAATCACATTTGTTTGTAGTCCCACAATTCTAGTGCTTAGCACACTCCTGGCATACAGCAGCTGCTCAATAAATTTGTTGAAATGAATAAATGAATGCATTAATATTTACAAAATATCTCCTGTTTCTTTTCCCTGGTACTTCTGACACTTTTTCAGTTTTATTCTGATAAAGGAAAATAAAGAGCTCCAGAAATACTTCCTGTATTGTGGCTCATCCTCTTAACCATGAAGTCAAGTAACACAGAGATGCAAAATCATGCCTAATTACTTTACAAATGGAGTAGGAGTAAAAAGAGTAATATTCAAATTATATTCCAAAATATGATATGGACTTACATAATTTAAGGGTTATAATCTATGGCAAATGGAAATCTTATTTAATATTTCTATTTAGGAAATAAATTTACATTGATTAGGCGAGCTAATGCTCACCAATTTGGTGATATTTCCATCAAGGGGAAATTGACATCAAGGCCCTATCATAATTTGTGATCCCAGGCCTCCCCTTTCTTGAACATCCAGGTCGAACTGAGCCTCAGAACCTATATGCTAACTGACATTCTTTACACACATCTCTGTGTGATTTATGCCTTCACCTCCTTTATCTTTGCTCAAATAAAAAGTGTATCCTCTCCCTAATTCTCTCGTGCCAGTTTTATTTACCTCATAGCATTTATCATCCACTTACATACTATGTATTTTATTGATTTATTGTTTTTTGACCATCTCTTGTCTCCACTAGATTGTAGTCATCATACGGGCAAGGATTTCTGTTTCATTTATTCACCATAATAATATGCAATGATTTAAAGCTCATCTGGCAGAGAAAAGCACTCAATAAATATTGATTGAAACTAATGAACTTTACACAACAGAATTGCCTGTTGAGGCCTCTTTCCCCCTAAAATATTAATATTTTATAATATTTTATAATATTTTATAATATTTTAATACTGTATATTAATTACAGTAAAATCAATTATATTAAATTCAAATAAAATAATTAACTTTCATCTGCTTGGGGAAAGTAGCATCCTTATCTTTAGATATATGTAAACTTGGGGGGAATAACATTTGTGTGATTTTTCTTCTTCTCCCAAGTTCATTTGGTTTAGAAGGTCTGACTCTACCCAACACCGTGCCTGTCCTTTTGAACCTTCCTTAAAGTCAGCCAGCAATGCAGATTTGTCCTTGATCTTTACCAAGCCAAAGCATGATGTTCATGATAATTTTTTGTATGACTAGTAGACTTTACTGAACTTTTAATAACCAATTGCATATTTAACATTATTTTTAATAGTGCCCAACTCACTTTCCGAACATAATTTTTAGCTCCTGTTGTGTTGTCTCATTTTCCTTTGGCCCCTCTCTCCCTGTTTCTCTCTCCCCTACACAATTTCAAACCCATGTTTCTACTTATATGTTAAGCAAGGTGGTTTGGTTGTGTGCATGTGTATGCTTGTGTTTTAATTTTTGTCTTTAGTCAATGAAAATCTTCAAAGTTATTTCTCAATCAGCTCTTTATCAAGATATACTCATAGCAAAATTACTTCATACCCCAGGAGGATGTCTGGTATATTTACTCCGGTATAAATTTTTAAAAATATTTAATGTAGTCATGTATTATGAATTTAATGTGGACTATTTTGCTTTTTTTCAATTGTACTTCTCCTTAAAACATACACACTCATTTGCTTTGCTGAAACCACAAAGAGGCAGCTGTGTGGACAGATGGCCTGTGTTGACTATACTGTAGTAAACTATATTAAATGCAATTATCACATATTCTTATTTCTAACAGGAAGTAGTTTAGTGTCATCTATTTCAGACCAGACTACATTTTGGGTGTATGTACACTTTCATAAATCCTCAAATGCCATGTGTTTTTTAAGTGAACACTTTTATCAGCATTTCACATTTTCAGACAGACACTGAGAAATTTAGTTCAGAGAATATTAGTTCATAAGAATGTTCTCTTAGACTCTAAGTTATTAATGATAACTTATTATTTGACCATATTTTAGAGCATATTGAAAAATTTTAAATCTAAAAAATATCATAATAGGTAATTGTTTAGTAATTACTATGTCATAAAAATAATCTAAGTATATCAACAGTGTAGCTACTACCCCTACCCTTATTTTATGGAAGAGAGAGCTGAAACACAAAGAGAAAGACAAAACCAATAAATTGCCAAGGGTAATAGTTCATGTGTTGGATTTCGGCTTTAATTCTTAGCTGTCTGAATCCGAATCAAGAGCTCTTTACACCATTCTTCAAAAGTCTGCAGTGAGTTCCAGCTATCAGGAAATGAGATGAAAGACTGAAACTAATCATTAAATAATTTGAAAAGTATTTGTTGCCTACATTAATTTTAATGTTTTCTTTTGTACAAAATGGATATTTTCCACAGCAACCCTCATGAATATTCAAGTAGGGTTTATAATATTACTGATTATAATAAAAGGGAAAAAAATCTATAAATGTGGAACCTAAGACTCCAGTTTGAAAATTAATGTGTTCTATCAAAGTCTATGTTTTATGTGACATTTACAGGAAAATACAATTTCTAAGTCATTTTAGTAAAGGTATAAAATAATTCAAAGTAATTATAACTGATTCCTTAATTACCACCATATGAGATGATCTCAAAATTATTTTTAGATATTTTATAGTATACAATTCCATTTCCTACAAGGTTCAGCATTTTCCATACTTTTCTGTTTAATATTATATATTTTAAAAGCTGGAAACCATAAAACCATATAAACATACATGGAAATTTATATTATTAAAGTGACATTATATAGATAAATATAAGCCATTTCAAGAAATAAAATTCTTTGGAAGAGATACCATTAATTTTTACTTTTTAATATACTCCCTGTTAAGAACATTATCTGTAACTTTGGTATAAATTTATAAATAACAGTAACTTTAAAATTCATCATATATCTATAATACTATATTATGGAAGAGGACTAAAGAATTCTGAATTATAATACATGAAGAGAACATTT
The DNA here is from genome assembly GCA_004024845.1 of Tonatia bakeri. Taxonomy (NCBI): domain Eukaryota; kingdom Metazoa; phylum Chordata; class Mammalia; order Chiroptera; family Phyllostomidae; genus Tonatia; species Tonatia bakeri. The sequence goes on from PVIA01000790.1 coordinate 358,247, forward strand.
TACAGACATAAGATAAATGAGACAGTTTTTATTTGCAGTATATTTCTGCATAACAAAGTTAAATTCTTGTTTCTTGTTTTATTTATGTGATTGTGCATCTACTATTTT